>CM076570.1:782966308-783425372 GCA_034641835.2 Pinus albicaulis
AAATAAATTATTGATTGGTAAAATATTATATAAAAATGCATAAAATATAATATAAAGAAATTCTAACCAACATAAATGGTTAACGAGGGAACAATTTAGGAAATTTAGACAGTCACATGCGTGAAGGACATATTAAATATGTGATATATATGCGGGACAAGGTAGCATAACACTGTAAATTGTGGTTAGCGAAAAAAATAGATTACAAAAATCTTTTTAATATCCCCAAGAAACTAGATAAACATGAAGGAACACAAAGATAGTGTAGAATATGTTAGGAAATTTAGATAGTCACATGGGTGAATCACATATTAAATATGTGATATATATGCGGGACAAGGTAGCATACCGCTGTAAATTATGGTTAGAAAAAAAAATAGATTACGAAAATCATTTTAATATCCCCAGGAAACTAGATAAACATGAATGAACAAAAATATAGTGTAGAAGATGTGCTAATTTTCAGCCTTATACAAAAATGGATAAGAGTGAAATGGACGAAAGAAAAAAATGAAAACTGAAAACGTGTAATTCCTTAACTAGAATTCAAATAGACCCTAAAAATGGCAAGAAAATAGTGAATTGACATCAATCTTAAGAATGAAATGGTCTCAAAAATTTTATGGGGTTAGAGATAAATAATGTTGTTTTGTAAGAAACTTCATAAATTATAATTTTATTGAACCAAGAATGACCTCGTTACAATGACGTCACTGGATACAATGGGAATGCTGATAAGAATTTTGGGAGTAGCCTAACAAATGTTAGGGTGGTTTCATAAATATCTATGAAAGAAAATATATAACTTACCTTTTCCTAGTTGATTTATTGGTTTGTATATATACACGTGTGTGTGAAAATGTCCAAAATTGATGAAAAATAATTACACTAACATGTTAGGTGTTAAGATAGCCCTTGTATAAAAAAATGTAAAGGGAAAGGATTCCATGGTTATATACAATATTAAGATACTCATAATTTTCATAAATAATCCACAATATAGGCCAAACTGTGAAAAAAAAAAAAAAAAAATAGGGGATAAGGTGTTGTGCATCTATGAAATTATGTTTTGTTGTTTGACCATGAAAATTGGGTATGGAGAGATGTCCCTTTAATTTTCAATGTGGTATTGTGAATTCCATAATTTTTCTTCCTCGTACTTTTTATGGGCTTATGGAAAGGCTTGGTAACAAGTTAAGAAAATCAGGATGGACTCGACTAAGTCCACTCCGAAGTGGCACTAACAATAATATAACAACCACACTTAAGTATGCATGACATGTGCATATTTTATACGATAATATCAAAATAAAACACAAGGATAAATATTACAAGTACTCCTTTGATTATTGTTTCCAATGACCATGTGATATGAAAAGAAATTAGAAATTTTGTGTTTTGAAATTCACATTAAATGGTCTTCATGTAACTAGAAAATCCATGAATAAATGTACCAAAGGACTTCTTATAATTACGTGATTCTATATGGATGTTACTCACCTTGTTGAGTGCATGTGGATAGTCAATTTTGGGTGCAAATGGATGATCCTTTGATTAAATATATTAATGAAATGGGGAGCAGTTGTTTTAGTATGTATTGATGCATGCTATGGAAGGATATTAAAGAAATATAATAGTATGTTTTACCTTGGAACCCACCCATCGCTTAAAATAAAGCGAAATGGAATAATTGTAGTACTAAAGAGACGATTTTATAAATGAAAGAGGAAATGCAAGAGGCATTTCCTTCCAATATTAAGAAAATATGGAATTGAGGAAATATCACAGACATTGTTTATTAAAAAGGGGGAAGTTGTAACAATGCTATGGCTATGCTTTTTTTTTTAAACTACTATTTTTAGGCAATAAACTATTACTATATTAAATGGATATGGCAGATATGATGGGACTTATGTGATGATGTAATTATTTTATTGTTAATTGAGTTAATAAATAAATTTCTTGGAAATAATTTAGGAAAGAGCACTGTAGATTATAATACTTCTTTCCAAAAAACTATTGGTGGCAAGTCCATGTGATGGACCTTCCCTAAAATTCTCCTAAAAATCACTAGGAGAAAATTAAAATAAATTAAATTAACATAATGGGAGAGAAAGATTATGTTAATCACTTATTTGAAGAGAAATACTAAGTGGGGTGGAACAAATCATTGTGGCAGAGAAAATCATGCTTTAATAACAAATAAAGGTATATTTTTCAAGAAAACTAAAAAAAAAAATGCTTAGGAAAACATTTTGTAGACATTAAAGCAGGACTATTAAAACCTAGCTGGAAAAATAATATATAAAGAGAAACCACCTAGGAATCAAGTTTTTTTTATTCAGGACTGAAGAAAGGTCTTGGCTTAGGGGGAATTATTGGATATAGTTCATGGTTGGGTGGCACATGCTCTATTTCTGAGTATTTCCCAAGCAACAATTTAAGGTTAGATGAAATTTTGTTCATGTCTTATTGTTGATCATGAATCGTGTTATGTATTCATAGAATAGAGGAGAATATATATACGCTCTCTTCTTATTGTGTCTATTACATTATGCTAACATAGTTCATATTACTATATAGGTTACTGGTTTCTATTCCCAATCCTTTGTATGTGCATACAAAAGATGTTTTCCTCATTAATTTTTTATAAGAACTTGTGAGGAGTTAATATATATTAAGATTGGATTTTAGAACAATATTTAAGGGAGGCTGAGATAACTAAAGCTATATGTGTTCAAATTATAAAATATTAAATCTAAACTACACAAAGGGAAGATAAATTAGTAACTCTCGTTATGATCTAGAATATATAGATGTAGGAATAAAAGTTGCGGAGTATATATTAAGGGTATTAGGATAATGTCTCAAACTTGAAGGTATCCCCTATGTTATCACCAAAAAATAACCAATTATCCAATTCTAACTAGGTGGACCGAAATACACTGTGTGAGTTTAATTTTACCATAGTAAAATCACTTTCACTAGAAGAAATAATTTAATAAACCACTTTTATTAAGATATTTTCGATTAAAACCCATGAGAATAATTAAATAAACCATTATTTATTTAATTTTCTCTACGAATAATTATTAAATCATTGTTTGATAAATATTCATTGTAACATTTGTCTAAATCACCTAGGAATAATTAAATAGATCATAATTTGTTTATTTTTCCTTAGCACCATCCTTCGAATAATTATTTAATATTATTTAATCTCACATCTCTTTCTTATTATTCCAGAAATAATTTCTAAATCATTTGATTTTAATAAAGATATTTAACCATTTTAAATATCTTTTCCCTCTCAAAAAATATAATAAAGTATTCAAAGGAGTTAGATCTAGATTTTGGTCAGTAATATTTTATTATTCTCCATTTCTGATATCAACTTGATAATTTTCTATAAATAAGATGATTTTTCATTCATTTCTAACCATGATCATTATCATCGTCACCATTATCATCACTTTCCATTCGAGCTTCCCTTTTTTAGTTCTACATTGTTTGGGTTTTCACACATTTGAGAGAGGAATATATGAATAGTTAAGAGACGAGGACATAACGGACCCATCCCATTGAGGGGGAGTTACCACTCTTTTTACACCTCCTTCACCGTATGTCATTAATAAAATATTTTTCTTTCAAATCTTTTCCAAGATTGGGTTATTACATCAAATTTATTTCTGATGTTTTTTTTTAGATTTGCACACTTTTATATTTCTGCAAGTTTTTCTCACATATTTGTTTCATGTATAAATTATAAGCAACCACAATTTTTGTTAGGGTCACTATTCAATCATGACTTAAGTGATATCTTTTCGGTACACCTTCCACGAAATTTCATACTAACAAATGTTGACTCCACTGGTGTAACAATTTAGCTTCCTGGGTGACCTTTGCTTTAGATATTTCAAGGTTTTATACAACTAATTTTTAGTTAGTAATATATTTCTCCCCATTATTCATTCAAATTTCTGGTTACTTGTCATTTTTTGGTGTTTCCCACAAACCCCAGATATTAGCGAAGCATGAGATGACAACATTTCGCGAGCTCTGATGGCCTATAGTCGTAGGGAAAAAAACACACTTTTTAGCCCCAAGACTATGATTTGAGCTCTATAAAACACTTTTTGGTCCAAAACCAACATTTTCATCCCTTCCACATCAGTACCTGCGTTTTGAAAAAATTTCAGGATTTTTTTCAGGATTTATTCCAGCACTACGAGAGTGTTGTCTATGTACTGGGTAAGAGTTGTATCACTTATGTTTTATTCATCCTTAGGCCTGGAAACTCTTATTTTGTCTCTTTGAGGAAAGATCACCCTAGGGTTATAATAATCCTATACCTTCTAAGGAAGGGATTGTATGATTGAAGAGTCTATGGTTTCAGGACTTTTATCTACCTATTTTTTGGGTTGATACGCTTTATTTTAGCCCTTTTGGATAGATTATTTTTCCATTACAACTCCATTTTGAGTTTTTTCTTGCCTTCCCCCTTGGGATCCCCTTGAGTATCCTTGGTTTTTTAAGCTTGTTTCCTATCCTTTGCAGCATATCTCACCTTTTCTTTTTGTTGTTTATCTACACCATTTTCAGCAGCATAGAGGTTTATATCCAAATCCCATTTACATTAGACCTTGAAGGACATTTTATGCCTTTTTAGTAGCTTGCTTGCCTATTTTTTCTAGTTTTTTGAGAGCCTTGTTTGGGTGGTTCTTGTGCTTTATTTTTTTATTTATTTTTCTGTCATATTTCAACATTATGTACGATATTCTAGCATTTTATTTTAGCAACATATGGCATCACAAAACATGCTCAATTTACTCATCCAATAAAAACATTTTTTCACACACATACACACCCTAAGCGAACGTGGACTTTCTTAGCACTGCCAAGTCAAGACTTTAAACACCACAGTTAATAATCTAACACACATCAATTAAGCCCACTTGGGCATTAGGGCCAGAAAATATGTGTAGTTAGGTGTAGGATTAGTGGGATAGGATTCAAATAACACCCATCAATCATTTACACTAAGACATAAATGTTGAGTTTTTAGAGAGCTTAAAGTCCTTCACCATCCAATAGTCAAATTTAGACTGTGCCAGAAACCTGATTTAATCCTTTAGTCCTTTAGTGTTATCTTTGTCTTGACATCATTTCACCACCTAGGTGTTGGTCACAGTGAACTCAAGGTATTCATCCTGATTTCCCGCTAGGACTTATTACTCCTGCCCTTCGGGTGTGATTTCATCCTCCTAGTCCTTCATCGAGTCCTTATGACTCTAATTCTATTGATTCCTTTCATTCCATCTCTTCTCAACCTCATATTGCCACAATTTCAAGTACTAATGTAGGTTTTGGAAACAAAGGTGGTACATAGGGTACTAACCTATGTAATACCACTAGTGGAACCTCAATTAGTACGGTCACTCCTACTCCATTACTACCCTTTATGGTTAGTTTGAATCTGCCATATTTTAATTTTTTTTATCAACGATCCCCTTCTCCATTACCCAAGCTAGCAATTAATTCCTACTAAAATTCCTTCAAACATTCCAAAGTTTGAGGGAAAACCTAAATAAGGCCCCACTAATCATGTTCTCTCACTTCACATGTGGTGTGCCTCTAATTCCACTACTGATAACTCCATTCATCTTCATTTATTGCAATGCATGCTTACTGGAGTTGTGTTTAAGTTGTATGTCAACTAACCTCGCGCCACCCATTCCACTTTTGTGAATCTCGCCAAATATTTCTTATCATATTTCCAGTTACCTCTCAGTTATGACACTAGGATAAAACCCTTGAATTCATTCCATGAAACTTCTACCACTTGCCTTTCTGACCATGTCCAAGTATGGTGCAAAAGGAGTGTAGGGATCCTCTTTTTGAATACCATGTCTATATTCTCTGGTTCCTTAGATCTCTTTTGAATACCATACGTAAAGATGTCACGTCACACTTCCCTCAAACATGGGAAGATGTTATCTAAGTAGCCCTAATATATGACTTTATCTATGCTCAATCAGGTTATCTTTATACCATTCTCCTTGATTTCCTCAACCTTGTGCTCTTAGTGCACCGGGGGCATATCATGCCTCCGATGGTATTGTTGGATCTCTTTCAAACCATTTTAAATAGCCATTTCATCTCCCTCAAATGATTTATGGTTGACCCTATGGGGGGGACCAATGTATCCTACAATTATCCCCCTCCACCAAGAAACCTTTATCCAAGTCAAAGCACGTCATTTTCATTTCACCAATCACATCAATAGATTCAATGGCCAGTTGTTTGTCAACCTATTTATTCAAATTTCCCCCTCCTCCATATTTTCCTTATGCATCGCCTATTGCTCCATTTCCTTTGGCACAAGCACCTCAACCTCTTATTCTTCGTCAACCTCTACCACAAAAGCCACCTCCTCCTCAATGTCAATTGTATGGTCAACAGAGCATGACCAATCCCCCCAAAACCTAGAAGAATAATAAGGGGAAAGGTTATAGGAATGAAAAATATGAGGTAATGAGGGTTACTACGATCCTCTGCCCAATCCACCCAAGGGAAATCAACCTAACATGGCAACCCAACAACAGGGAGGACAACCCAAGAAGAGAAAGGCCCCTTCTACGAATAATATTTTTGCACGTTGTGGCATATATGGCCATTATACTCATGATTACCCCCTTTCACCTTAGATGCATCAAGTATGGGAAGCCCAAGTAGGTACTTCTAGAGGACAACAACCCATGGCTCAACTTCCTCAAGCCCCTGCTTCATCAGCCAACAGTGCTTACCAAACCATTTCCTCACCAAGGATACATAGCTTCCCAACCCGCACAAGGTCAAGCATCACCCAAACCTACACAATATACTCCCAATGGTTAAACGATTCTCATGATGAATTTTGAAGATGTCAACACAAAAGAAGTCAAAATGTAGACTCAACCATGCCTGTATGACAAGACACCCGCTAAGTATGTGACTAAGTCCCAACCAAAACTATCCACTCAGTCCATTCCCTAATCAAATGGTACCTTAGAGATCGATCATCTTAAGGAAGAGGTTATTACCAAGATTCTAGAAGGACCATTACATCACAATGTTGCTTTAGCCAAAGCCTCCCACACTACCAAAATAGTAGATGACTTGGCACAATTTCCTACTACCATGTCAATGATGGAAGCTCTCAAGTTTTTCCCATACAAACATAAATATCTACTAAATGACCTGGGCATTGTGGATCCTTCATATGATCGCATGATCTTCTTTGATATTTACCAATTAGAACACCCCCCGCTTCCTTCATATGTTGCTTTTCAAATGCTAATATCAGTAATAAACACCATTGTTTAGCGGTGTATCATTGACGAAGGTACCTCGACTTGTGTGATGGATGATAGTGTTTGGAAACAACCTAATTCACCAGACCAATCCCAATCCACCATCACTCTCCTTCCATGGGATGATCATCGATATTAGACCCTTCGCTTACTTCACAATTGTCCTATCACTGTTCCTGGCAAGAAGGTATCCACTGATATAGAAGTCATTGATGCCTCGTTATATTAGAACATCCTTTTGGGTCATAGTTACACCTATGCCATGTCATTTGTCGCATCTATGGTTTTCCGTAAGATGTGATTTCCACATAAAAGAAAGATATTCATAGTCGATCAACTTACTTACTACGATCCTAAGGCGTAGAATCCTCCTCAAACCGACAATTCATCTATGAAGGATGATACGACTGTCTCATCCCTCACCAATGTCTCACCAAGAGTCTATAAAATTCCTCTTTGATTAGTGCCTACTATGGTCCACCATCTACCCCTTCTAAGCCAAACTTGTCCATTGTTTCACGCAGCAAGCCTCATGGGCTACTCACGAGCAGTTTTATATGTTCAGCTAACATCCAACCTCTCTGCAACTTTTTGTCCCCAACTGAACCCAACATACATCTATAATTCCTCAAGGACCACCTCCTTCTACTGGTGTCTCTCGTGATCCATTCCAACTAGGAACAGTTCCTCTAGGCCTTAACCATCCAAAAAAATTACCTCGAGGGCATTATCCTTTAGGTTAGATACCTTTCTTATTCCCCCTACTAGGAAATTTTTCTATCCCTATCATGCAAACGTTCATTATACCAAAAATTACTCACGAGATCCCAATATGGCACATTAATCACCTTGCAAACACTCCACCTAATCAACTTAAACCTTACACAACTTTGACCCCAATGTAACCTGTTGTTCCTTCCCCTTCCTTTGCTTCAGTTCCACAACAATATCAGCAAACACCTACTCCTGTTGTGAAAGAATCTAGTGAGGGGGGGAGAGCCCAGAAAAATGGAACAAAAGACAAAGCACCCCAAACAACTCCAGCTCCTCCTAAGTTTCCAAATATGACTCCTTGATCTCGTTTACTAGTCACTCCTGGAAGAAAGCTACTACCCCCTGATCTCATTGACCAACAACTGTTGGATGCGAGCTACGACCCCCTCACTGAAGGATCCAACCCTCGGCACCACTGCAGACCACGTTTCATCAATTTTCACACTGGATCCACTCCACATAGTTAAGCTTAAAGAACATACATCAAACTGAAACTTATAACCCCATCAATTCATTCATTGAATCATCAACAAATCAACCAACAACTGATCTTTAATCATAATCAACCAGCAGCATAATTAGTATTCAAACAACCCACATCTGTAGGAAGACATCATTGACATACAACAGTGATATAATAAAACATATCAGAAATTTACTTCCGCATACTTCTGCAAAACCCTAGATTCCATACATGGTTTTACTGAAACAAACCTGCCTATATACGAGCTTTCACAGAGACAAACCTACGTATAGATCTGCAACTATTTCAGGACTGACCTTAGATTCCATGCGCGCTTTTTCTAAAACTAACCTTTCACTTCAGCAAACATTCGCCAGATCACAAATCTAAACATTCCATAAACAGATCTACAAAATACATAGTCATTTCAGGTCTAGAGATCCTGATCCATCATTTTATTCATAGTTGCATTATTAATTTAGATCTATCAATAAACTGTAACCCATTCCATACAGATATACTTCAGAGTGAAGTATTCATTCAATACCTAGACATATGCACACCCTTGCACTATGATCTTCTTCTCCTTGTATATTTTTAGGCTTTACCAATACCATGAGCCAAAACCACACAACTTCCGATGGTATGCTTGGACGGAATCAAATGGTCAATACAACGCTCAATATTGTGGGCTAATACCATGTTAATTCCCCTTGGTATCATAATTTTAGAGCGCAAATGGCATACACGACTTTTCTTTTTTGTACCTACATGTATATGTGTCTTCTCTCCATCAAAACTATGTATATACTAATTCTAGATGTATGCGCGGGTTTCCTTCATAAAATTAGCATATACATTGCCTTCATACGTAGGTTGCCTTCATCAAACCTGCGTATACATTGTGACATAGTATATTTATCATTGATCTCGCACTTAATGGAATTCCTTTCTTTGTCACATCTGAACTGATTTGTAGATACATCATTTTTACATCTTTAACAAATAGGTTGCTATCAAAAGGAAACTCATCAAGTATATTTCCATAAAGGACAAATTCATCAAGTAGGTTTCCATCAAGGACAACACATTGCATCATATTGCCAACAGAGTTTTTAACCTAGTTGGGTGCATGTGGATGATCCTTTGGTGGAATGCATGATACAAAATATAAAGAATCTATTGAGTATGTGTGAAAACATGCTAGGGAATGAGCATGAAATTAAGATAAGATTATTTTTTACTCTGGAACTCAGCCATCAATAAAAATAAAGTGGAGTGGAAGCACTCTAGTACTAAATAGTTTGTTTCAAAAATAGAATAACAAGTGGAGGAGGCATTTCCTTCCCATCTTAAGAAAAGATGGAATTGATCAAACACCAAGGATGATGTTTAGTAAGAGGGGGAGGGGGGATTAATACCCCAATGGAAATCCATTTTAAAAATATATATATATGTTTTTATATATTGATCTATTATTGTATTTAATGGTAATGTAATTTACGATGAGACTTATCTGATGATCTAATTATTTCATTATTATTTACGTGAATAATTAAATTTCTTGGAATTATTCAAGAAGGAGAACTAGATTTTAGAATAATCCTTTCCATCTTAGAAAATGTTGTTGTTGTTCAAGTCCACAAGATGGACATGCCCTAAAAGTATCATTAAAATCCCAAGGAGAAAATAATTTATATATATATATATATATATATATTTAATTAACATAATGGGAGAGATATTATGTTAATCACTTACTTGTAGAGAAATAGTACGTGGGGTAGAATAAAGCACTACAGGAGAAAAATGCATGCTTTAAAGAAAAATAAAATAATAGTTTTTGAAAAAACTAAAACAAAAAGGCGTAGTAAAAAGGTTGGACGACCTTAAAGAATGACACTGCTAAAATCAGCAGGGAAGAAAATATTAAAAAAATCCACCTTGGAATCAAAGGGAACTTGATTCTTGATAGCAAGAAGGCCTTCTCTCTGTGGAGAACTGCTGCATGTAGTTCATGGTTGGGTGGAAAGTTCCTAGTTCCCAATTATTCCCCAAGCATGTTATTCCAATTAGATGAAATTATGTTATGTTGTAATTATTTCCTTTGAAATTTTTTGATGTTTTGGAATCGTGTTGTGTTTTTTTTTTTCCTTATTGATGTTGAAATGGTTTAATGATGTTATTCTGGAAGAGTAAAAAAATTGTCTATGGATCATCTTCAAAAAAGAAAAGTTGCATGCATATATATGACAGAATATATTTATGAGTTAATATACTTTCGAAACATATGACTATTCCGCGGATTATATAATTTGGACTATAGGAATTGTATTTTATTATAGCTCGAAAGAATAGTATATTATTGCATATTATATTATACCGACAAAGTTGTTGGGATAAGTTAGAGGAGAAAATATGTAAGAAATATAGTATGTGTGAATGCAAAGATAAATTACATTGGGATATGCACTCTATTTGTACATAGAGATATATGTATCTTTATAGATATATAGAATTTTTAGAATTAATTAAATAGTTGTGTATATTTTTTCTTTGACACTAAAATAAAATAAAATAAGGGTACACACTGAAAGGTTTAAAATAGATAATATAGCTAGGGGATAATAATGCAGCATGAAACCAAAAGGAAGTTAACAAATTGGATCTGATCATATATATTGTAGTTGATTCTTTTCTAGTTCAAAAGAATTATGACTGACAAAAAAAATTCGTAGTAAGAATAGGGAAATATCATTATCATTATCTTAAGAAAAATGAATTATCGATAAAGAAATTAAGTATATAGGTCATCATTATATGCAATTCATATGTTATGAAACCAACTCCCAAAATAGAATAAAAGAGAGATCAAGGCCTTCTTGTTTCGTAGAGGTCGAGTTCTTTTTTCTATGACTACTTCAGGTTCCAATATGATTTTTCCTTCCTCATGAAGTTCTTGCAATTTTGTTTGAACTGGAATTTTGTCACATATAACCTTCTTTAGGCATGAAACATAGAAAAATAGGTGCACTCAGGAAGATGCAGGAAGCTCCACTTTCTATGCCATAGTAGCAATATTTTGCAGCACCTTGTAAGGACCACAGTACTTTGGTGATAATTTATTATCCTTCTTAGATTGCTTGAGGGACATTTGTTTGTATGGTTGTAGTCGCAAAAATACCTAGTAACCTACATCAAAAGTTCTCTCGCTGCGATGTTGATCTGCCTGTTGTTTCATTCGATTTTGTGCAAAATTTAGGTTATCCTTTAAGAGTTGGAGAACTTGTTGTTGATACTTGATGTGATATTCCACTGCTTGAAACTTAGAAATTTCTTTTAAAGATGATGCGATGGATGGCAGAAGGTATCCATAAAGTGCCATAAATGGGGTCATGTTTGTTGCAGTGTGGAAGGAAGTGTTATACCACCATTCAGCCAGAGGTAACCAACTAACCCATTGTGTTTATTTATAATAAACAAAGAAACAAAGATATCCTTCCAAACGGTTGTTCACTATCTCATTTTACCCATCGGGTTGAGGATGATAAGATGATCTATGAGCTAGTTGAGTACCCAAACAAGAAAATAATTCATTCCAAAAATTTCGAGTGAAAATGGGATCTCTATCGCTTACATAATATTTGTGTTTCCATGTAGCTTTTGAATTGTTTTCATAAATTTAATAGAAACTTTACTCACTTTAAATGGATGATATAATGCAGAAAAACGTGCATACTTGGTACACCGATCAACTACCACCATAATGGCACTCTTACCTTCGAACTTAGGTAAACCTGTGATAAAATCAATTGAAACCTCCTCCCAATGTGGGTTTGAAATGGATAAAGGTTGTAGCAAACCCAATGTCTTAATTGTCTCAACTTTATTTTTCTAGCAAACTAAACATTCCACCACATGCTTTTGAATATCAGATTTAAGGCCATCACAAAAATTTATTTCTTCACCCTGTAGTAAGTTTTTAAAAATCCCGAGTGTCCTCCTAAGGGAGAGGTTTGCAATTCCAAAATAATATTTCGTTTTAGTTGGGATTTATTCCAAATATATAAGCCATATTTGTACCATAAGGAATCAATTTTCCAACGATATGTATCAGATGTACTGGGATCTTGCTGCAACTTTTGAATGAGTGTCAATACTTCTTCGTCATTCTTCCATTCCTCCCTTGATTTGGTTATCCAATCTGGTTGGATAATAGAAATGGCACAAAGCAATGCTTCCACATCCTCATCATTTATTGAGAGTGCATCTGCAACAACATTTAACTTCTTTTTCCTATAGATGATTTTAAAGTCATAACCCAAGATCTTCGTGACCCATTTTTGCTACTCTTCTGAAAATAGTGTTTGTTCCAAAAATTATTTAAGACTATCATGATCAGTTTTTACCTTGAAATGTCTTCCCATTATGTAAGGTCGTCATTTCTTTAGTGCATGTAGTATTTCCAACAATTCTTTCTCGTAAAAAGCTTTCTATAAATATTTTCCTTTCATTGGATAGCTTTCAAAAAAAACGGGTCTTACTTATCGCATTAAAACAACACCAATTCCATTTCCTAAGGCATCACATTCCACAATAAAGGTTTTTGTGAAGTCTATTGTAGTTAAGAGCGGTGTTTGGCACATTGCTTCTATAGGATGTACAAAGGCCTTAGTTGCTTCAGGAGTCCATGAAAATGCATCTTTCTCCAATAATGTTATTAGAAGTTGCGCTATTCTCCAATAATTCTTAAAAAACTTGTGATAATAACCTGTTAACCTGAGAATTCCTCACAAATGCTTTATGGTTGTGGGGACTTTCCATTCCTTAATGGATTTAATTTTGTTAGGTCCTACCATAACACCCCCCCTAAGATACAATATGACCCAGATATTCCACCTCTTGTACTCTAAAGAAACATTTGGAGGTTTTTGTTTATCCTTCAATAGTTTGAGCACCCTGTCAACAAGTTGAACATGATCCTTCCAAGACATGCAGTAGATTAGTACATCATTAAAAAATAAAAACACAAATTTCCTAAGTAAGAGTTTGAAAATGGAATTCATCAACCCTTGAAATGTAGAAGGTGCCTTCGTAAGGCCAAACGACATGACAAAAAATTCATAATGACAATAATGAGTTTGAAATGTTTTTTTAGGAAAGTCTTCAGTCTTCATTCTAATTTGATGATATCTCGAATGGAGATCCAACTTGGTGAAATAAATTGTTCCATGTAATTCATCCAATAGTTCATCAATTACATGAATGAGGAATTTATCTTTAATAGTGAGCTTATCATTATGAATATGATTATATATTATTTGGATTTGAAATTAAATGTATGGAACAAAAGGTTTGGAACCCTTTCTTTTTTCAATGCAAAGAACTTGGAGTATAATATAATATATTGTATTAAATTGTGTTATTTTTTCTTACTTTGTCAAATTTATAAATATAATGTATTGTATTAAGTTGTGTCATTTATTTGTTACTTTGTCGAATTTATTTGTGAATGTAATAAAATTATCATTATAAATATAATACCATATTACATAAATTCAAAATAAATTTTGTCAACTAATAAAATTATAAAAACATTTTTAATAAAAAGGAATATGTTAATAACATTCAGAATAACAATTTAACAAATATATCATAATATTAATAAAAAAATATATAATTTTATCAATTGAAAATCAATTCGATTATTATTATAATCTAAAATGCATCACATGATAATTTAAAAAAATTAATAAATTAATTAAAGATAAACAACAGAAAATCTATATAATCATTTCCCTTACTTTAACATTTATAAAATCATCCATAATTATTTATTAAATCGTTTAAAATATGATACTTTAACAATTATAAAATAATCCATAATTATTATTTATTAAATAATTTAAGATCGCTTAAAGATATCCAAATGATCCATAAAACGGTCCATAATTATTATTTATTAAATCATTTAAAATAAGCTAAAGATATCCAAATGATCCATATACCCCTTCGGATATCCAAAATAGCAAAAATATTATCAAAATTATCATCACTTTCAATGGTCTTTGGCTTTTAGAGCATAGAACATCCTTTTTATAGGATGTAACTTCTTGCAACCATGCATGCAATGGTATACTACAATCAAAATTGTAATATTCTTATTACATAAAATTCCGTTTACTAGGCATCGAACTTAAGTAACGAACAAATAATTCAATATGATAAGGAGGGATGGGTTTTTTAATGTTCCCATCAATGGCAAAACGAAATGCTGTAATTAGCACCGGAAGGGCAAGTGTGGGTTTTAGTGTGAGCAGTGAGATATAGGTAGGCATCTGAGCATCGGTCCATTTTGCAAGTTAGTTCTTTGAATCTACCGTCCGATGGAGTTACGAAGAGAGGCACATTGAAACCATCAATTACAGAGATGTCATAGAAATCTTGATTGTTTCCCCCATTCAGAGTATATTCAACCAGCGTTATAGAAGACTGTCTTGAGAGTGTAGAGCTGAGCACACCGCCGCAATCAGCAGTGCTGCAGCTTCCCGAAAATCTGCCTGAGCTTGTTCCTGCGGGCACGTCAACACTTCATGATTGGCACATACCGTGTATGAACATTGATTTGTTAAAATAGTTAATTAACTTTTGCATGAGTAGTTAGATAATCGATTAAGTAAGCATTGAGTAAATTGAGTTGTGTTAGTAAGTGAGTTAGAGTTTCAGTTGAGTGATGGTCAAGTCAAGTTTGGTAAGTGTGTTTATGTCTGATTTAGGATAAATACCCTTTGTTGAGTTCATTGTATTAAGTAAGAGAGGTTGAAGATTAAAAAATAAGACCCAACTCGTTTGTGTTATTGTGTGAAACCTTTGTGTAATTTGTGCATTTAGTCTTCTACCTTTCCAACAAAATGGTATCAGAGTAAAATTACAAAGAACTAGAGAAAAATGGATCAACAATCATCTCCAAGTGTGAAAAGATAATTTTTTGGTTCTCTCTTATTCAAAGCTATGACGAAATTGCTACATTATAGTAAAAGTGTTATAACGCTGGTGCATTAAGCATACAGCCGTGTTACGCGCTACACCTCCTGATTGACAGGAGTGTTACACGCTACACTTAATACCTTCCACCAGCGTTACCGTGGATACGTTAACAAGGTAGAGTCAATACGAAGGTTTCAAACTTTTTTGCAAAGAATAATATATTGGTTTAAAAGTTAGAAGTTTGATTTCTTTTAAAGGTGTTTAAAAGAGTGTTTGGAGTACTAAAATCGAAAAGTGTTTTTGGAAAGGACTTTTAAAAGATTATTTTAATGATTTCTTGAAAAGTGGATGTTCTATAAAGTAATTTTCTTATAAAGGTTTTTTTAATAAACGAAATTTATTATCTAAAAAATAAAACCTAGGGTTTTATTATAAATTTATTTTTTGAGCGTTGCAAAGCATATCAAAGAGGAATTTATGGGTTTATCATAATTTTATTTTATTTTATTTTTTTATTTTTTATTTTTTATTTTTATTTTTATTTTTTTTTCTTCTGAAGAAATAAGGAGATAAGCAGCTTCTATCCATAACTTCCTTTTTTCACAGGGAAGGATTATGATGTGTTGGCCATTAAAATGGATACCATGTTAAAATTGCATGATGCTTGGGTTTGAAGAACCTAAGAGTGACACAGAAAAATGAGCCCTTAGTAATGCAGAGAGGGAACAATGGAAGAAAGAAAAAAAGGAAGAATGCACAAGCGTTATTTCTTATCTAATAGGGAGTAGAATGACTAGTGTTCCAGAAGATAATGATCACATCTTCAGCAAAGGAAGCATGTGAAACTTTGGCAACAACCTATCGAATTATGGAAAAAAGTCAATATCGTTAAATTGCATAATACTAGGGGAGATTTTGAAAGCCTGCAGATGAAGGAGATAGAGGACATTGATTAATTTATGAGTAGGGTCATGTCTGTCGTAAATTAGTTAAAAATTTATGGTGAAGAAATTAAAAATCGAACAATGATTGAGAATTTCCTTAAATCTTTCTCTACGAAGTTTGATGTTGTGGTAGATGCCATAGAAGAAGCAAAGGATTTGGAAAAATTGACATTTGATGAGTTGATGTGATCTCTTCTATCGCATGAGGCAAGGATAGATAGAACTAAGGATTCAAATTTAGAAACTGCTTTCAAAAGTCAAGTTTCTATTTGAAGAGGTCGAGGCAGAGGTCGATCGAGAGGCAGGTGCCGAGGCGGAAGATATGGTGGTCAGAGATATGGCCGAGAAGAGCATGAACATGAAAGTGGAAGCAGCAACAACAGAAGTTTCAACAATAATTACAAATAAGACAAATCAAAGGTGAGATGTTATTATAAATTATGTCATTATGCACATGATTGTAGGAAGAACATAGCTGGTCAAGGAAACCAAAGAGCTAATGTTAGTATAGAGAATACTAACTCCATGTTACTAGCATGCAACAACATGCATGAACCATCTGATAAAGTGTGACTATTAAACAATGGTTGTAGTAACCACATGACATGCAACAAGAATTTGGTTTCAAATTTGGATCAATCTATGAAGACAGAGGTAAAGTTGGGGACTGACAAGGATGTGGATGTATATGGAAAAGGAGTGGTCGACATTTTGACCAAGCAAGGGGAGCCAAAGACAATATCACAGGTATATTATGTTCTTGGTCTCAAACATAATTTGATAAGTGTTGTTCAATTGACACAGAAATGATATAGAGTTACCTTTCAGGGGAAAGAGTGTGTTATTTATGACAAACCCCCAAGCAAACACCTAATAGAAAAGGTGCAAATGACGAGGAACAAACTCTTTCCTCTAATTATGAAATACAACGATAAGGTTAGTTCTTTTACAGTATCATTTTATAATGATTGCCAGTTATGGCACTTTCAATTTAGACAGTTGCATTTTTCCGGTTTAAGATTGTTACATCAGAAATAGATGGCTAGAGGATTACCTCAAATCAAAGAACCTACTATTACTTATGAATGTTTCATCTTGGGAAAGCAATGCTGTTAAATTTTTCTGAAGGGAGTTTCATACAAAGAAAAGAAACCACATGAGTGGACCTATGAGAACATAGTCAATCGGTGAAAGTTGTTACTTCCTCACTTTTATTGATGACTATAGTAGAAAGACTTGGGTTTACTTTTTGAAGCAGAAGTCTAAAACTTTTGCAAAGTTCAAATATTTCAAAGCCTTAGAAGAGAACCAAAGTGATGGAAATATCAAGGCATTGAGGTCACATCGTGGTGGTAAATATGATTCGAAACCATTCCATGAGTACTGCAAAAAAAATGAAATAAGAAGACAGTTTATAAACAGGTACACACCTCAGCAGAATGGTGTAGCGGAGGGAAAGAACATAACAATTATGAACATGACAAGGAGCATGTTGAAAGCAAGAAAATTTTCTAATGAGTATTGGGCAGAAGCGGTTGCATGTGAGGTTTATATGATAAACAACTCACCTACAAAGAGTGTGATGAATAAAGTTCCAGAAGAAGAATGGTCAGGGATGTCATGCAGTTTATCTCATTTCATATCTTTTGGATGTATAGCCTATGCACATGTGCCTAAGAATATAAAAGGAAAATGGGATTATCAAAGTGAAAAATGCATATGTGTTGGTTACAATGAGCATTCAAAAGCTTACAAGTTGTATAACCATGTCACCAAAAAGAAAATAATTAGCATAGATGTTGTTCAAATAACAAGAGTCATGGAATGGTACTATAGACGAAACAATAAATGCACAAGCACCATTGATGGAAGAGGATGATGTAGCAGAAAAGGAGCGGGAAGAATCAAGAGGTAACACACTAAACAGAGTCACGCCAGCAACAACTCCAAGATTTTCATAGCAGCATGGATCTTCAAGCAGATCCACAGACTAGAATTCTCCAAGCATCCAATCAGGTAATGAATCAAGCAAATGTAAGAGCAAGATGAGAACTCTGAAAGATATTTATGATGATTTTGATGCTAGTTCAAATTTTGCATTATTTTCATTCCAACCTTCTTTGTTTGAAGAAGCAATCTGAGATGAAAATTGGGTGCAAGCCATGGATAAAGAGATTGATTCTATTGAAAAGAATGATACATGGGATTTGGTTAATTTTCCAAAGGATAAAAACCTCATTAGTGTGAAGTGGGTGTACCAGACAAAATTTAATGAGAAATGTGAAATTGACAAATTTAAAGCAAGACTTGTAGCAACACGATTCTCGCAACAACTGGGAATAGACTTTGGAGAAACATTTGCTCCAATAGCTAGATTGAATATTGTAAGAGAAATTCTATCCACAACAGCTCAGAACAAGTGGAAAGTATATCAGATGGATGTCAAATCACCCTTCTTGAATGGAATTCTAGAAGAAGAAATTTATGTGCAGCAATCTATAGGTTATGAAGTTGAAGGTAAAGAAGATAAAGTTTATAGGTTGAAGAAAGCACTCTATGGTCTCAAGAAAACACCTAAAGCATGGTATAGCAGAATCGATAGTTACATGATTAAGAATGGATTTTGCAGAAGTAGCATTGATCCTACCTTGTACACAAAGGTAAATAAGCATGGACATATTTTGATTGTTTTCTTATATGTTGATGACATGAATTTTACAGGTGATCTTGAGTTATATGAATTTAAAGAAACCATTATGAAAGAATTGCAGATGATAGATCTTGGTGTCATGAAATATTTTCTTAGCACAGAAGTTGAGCAATCTGAAAAAAGAATTTTTATTTGCCAAAATAAATATGCTAGAGATTTGTTGAAAAGATTCAAGATGGAAAATTGCAAACCTATTATTACACCAGTTGCAACAGGTACAAAGTTAAGTAAGGATGATGAAGGATCGGATGTCAATCTAGCTCTATTAAAAATATTGGTTGGTAGCCTCATGTAACTCATAGCTACAAGACCAGATATTATGCAAGGAGTAATTTTGATTTATAGATTTGTGGAGACTACAAAAGACACACATTGGAGTGCAAGAAAAATAATTTTGAGATACATATCAGGAATTAGATATTGTGGCATAATGGATGCAACTACAAAAAACAAATATTTTATTGGATACATAGATAGTGATTTTGCGAGTAGTTTGAATGATAGAAAGAGCAGTTATGGTTATGTGTTCCATCTTGGTTCAGGTGTGATAGCATGGGCATCTAAGAAGCATCCCATTGTGACACTATCATTAGTAGAAGCAAAATATGTAGCAGCTACTTGAGTAGCATGTCAAGGAGTATGGTTAAGAAGAGTATTGGATGGACTCAAGTAGAAACAACAATATGTTGTGACAACACCTCAGCAATAGCACCATGCAAGAATAGTGTGTTTCATCAAAAGAGCAAGCATATTGATACCCTATATCATTTTATTAGAGAACTTGTAAGCAATGGAGAAGTTCACTTGAAGCCTTGTAAATGTAGTGATCAACTAGCTCATATATTTACAAAGCCATTAGAAACAAGGATGTTTGAGTTGTCATGATTTATGTTTTATTTTAGTGGTCGTAATTAAAGGGGAGTGTTAAAATAGTTAATTAACTCCTGCATGAAGAGTTAGACAATCAATTAAGTCAGCATTGAGTAAGTCGAGTTGTGTGATAGATGAATTTGGTAAGTGAGTTAGAGAGTCATTTAAGTGACTGATGGTCAAGTCAAGTTTGGTAAGTGTGTGCATGTTAAACGATTTAGGATAAATACCCTTCATCGGGTTCATTGAATTCAGTAAGAGAGATTGAAGATTAACAGAAGTGTCGCAACTCGTTTGTGTTATTATGTGAAATTTTTGTGTAATTTATGTCTTTACTCTTCTGCCTTTACAACATGGTTTTGGATCACAAACGTCACACTCGTAGCTCCTGCACTTACCAAAGAATGCAAACATATATTTCTTTATGATATGTTAACTCGTCACTAATTTAAGTACACAATGATAAAATTCTATGCAGTCAAGGCCAGATTACTATAACAGTAACCTTACCTTGAAGATAAAGTACGCTAAATATTAACGCTAGTATTGTTGTAACATAAATCATTCTTGCCTCCATTGTAATATACAATAGATGAGATTATATATATATATATATATATATATATATATATATATATATATATATATATATATATGCGGGGCTAAATTGGTTTTAGCGTAGCGTATACTGCACGACATTCATAGGATGGTTGACCCTCGCTATTTGGGCGATGTGGGAAATTAATTGGAGGCGCGCTAATGGCTCCTGGACATCCGGGTCACATCCCCATTTATGACATTTTACTATTCTAGATGTTCGTAAACTAGTGATCATGAATATCCCACGAAATGCTTATCCAGACAAACGGTGTGGAAAAATTTAGTAAGAAAAAGATAAAAATAAAAAGTGTGATGTAGAATCGAGTCCAAATATAAACGTTCTCATAATGTTTCTTAAACATAGAAAGTGGATTTTGTTCATCTAATTTCTTTATTTGTCAAAATAGTAAATATATTTATCGTCTTCATGAAAAACAAATCCAGCCCAAACACAAACATTCTCATAATGTTGTTTAAACACAAAATTAGAGTATTCCAAAACTAATATTTTCACCATAAAATGAATCAAGTTCAGGTTTACATGGAATAATGCTTACATTAGTATATAAGTAGGATGAGGTTGTTGGTTGTTGGAGTCAACACTATTCTCCTTGTTTGCAATATGTTGGATCCATAAACACTATTTATATGGCACGTAATTTGGCTTTGAAAAAAATATAGAAATACAAACAAACTGTTGGATTCATAAACTATTTATATGTCCCCGATCGGGGTGCCAGGAAGAAAGGACAAGGCATGAGGCTCCACATGGTGGATTACCTCTACATTCCTTCCGTTTGAAGCTTAGGCGGCGGTCCTTCCCACACTTGTAAATTAATACACATGCAAGCTGCTGTCAATATCATCCGGAATTTGTCAGGGGGTTTAATGAAGGTAAGATGGCAGAATGAAGAGGGTTATTATGAGCCTTCTCTCTTGGAAAGCTATAGTTAGACACGACAGTGTTTATTCAAAAGTTCATTGGGATGAAAGTCTAATACAGCGTTGGACCAAGCTAGCAGGCGACATTGCAGGAACAGAAATTGGTATGTCATGGAATTTTTTCCTTTCATCCTTCAGCTCGACTTTTCTTTTCTGCCTCTACAAATTATGAATGGTAGTCACCACTGCGTATATGTTTCTTTGGATTTCCAATGGGTTAATTTTGTGTTTATTTACTTTTCTGGGTGGTATAGAGAAGAGGAGGTGGTCTCTCTGAAAATTGAACCACACTTTCGAAGTCCTTCTTTCTGTTATATCTACTCCGTCAATGTATCTCTATTTTTTCCTATTTCCTTCATTGACATCCTTGTAAGGATTTCTCTGACCTCTAATCTCTTCTTTACGCTAAAGACGGTTGGTAGGAGTTCCTGCATGCAGTCCCATGGTCTTAGCTTGATTTTTGTAGGTTTCTTTTGGTTTGGTCCCTGTCTATCAAATCACTTTTATTTTCAGTATAGGGACAGAAGCAATCTCATGGGGGTTTTCATTTCACAATAGCTTTTTCCTCATCTTTTGAATTTCGTTCAGCACTAGTCTTATGTTTTTGCTTGGTTGGAGCTGGATACTATTGATAAAATCCATTCCTCTAACGATTCTGTTGGGTATGAAGATACAATGGGGAGATTTAATGGCTATATTGTTCTTTATAGATGGGACCGTAATGATATCTTGTTGCTGAGTCATTCTTGTCAAGGGCATTTACATTTAACTCTGTGGCAGAACCGTCTTTGGAATTTCTACAATTCTCCTGTCTGCAAAACTCAAATTTCCAACTGGTGTAATATGGTTTTGTTAATTTACAAATTTCACTGTTCTGTACTCTTATGCACAAATGCAAAGGTTTTAGGGACTTGGTCGATTCCGAAGGTGACCAACACAGCTTTGTTGGGGCATATTATTGATTCATTTCTACACACAGATTTTCTTTCGAGATTTTGGGGCTTAAATATTTGTTTGTTCATCATGGCTAAAGGGAAAACTGGCTGAGTTAATATCCCTAGACAAAGTACTCAAGATGCAGGACGAAGTCGAAGGGGAGGAAGACAAATGAGCAAGTATTGCAGGATATAGCTCAGGTGTATGAATCTGGGAACTTGGTTCAAATCATAAATAAAATTCATGGTTGGGAACGACAAACTGATAGTGATGATAAAGATATGGAAGAACAGATTTCAAAAATGGACTTCATAACAGATCCAAGAAGCACCAGAGGTCGTGTATCCCTCTTTCAGCAATCAATGAAGACATACTGAAAAATGAAATGCCTTCTCGCAAAGGCAATGGTTAGCAAGGAGGAAAAGGATGTTAATTCTTCAATTTTGTTTGAACTTCAGCAAATGAAACAAGACATGCATGAGATGTTTAAAGCTCAAATTCAGACAAATGACAGAATTGCAAAGATAGAGCGAAAACTTCAAAATATGCAATGTTGTGAACAACTGTTGGGCACCACTACCAAAGACCCAGCACCAGTGGACTCTTCTGATGATATTTCTACTTAAATGCTTAGTTTTTTTCTATGTTTTTGGCGTATATTAGTAATATTTTTTGTTTTAGTTGCAAATATTATGGACATACTGAAGTAATGAAGACTGTAAGTAGAAGAAAAAGACAATTTATGTTTTGGTCAGATTTTAACTCGTTACGGTGGCCAACAGACCTGGTTTCCTTCGAGCAGGTTGAGGTTACCGTAAATGATACAATTTGTATAACAACTTGCTCTTTAAGAACATAAAAATAGAAAGGTACTAAGAAATTTACAAAAAAAGATAAACTATTTATATGGCTTATAATTTGACTTTGAAAAAAATATAAAAGTTAATTTTGTATGCACCATATTCTGTCCTCCAATTTCCTTTCCTTTTGTTTAATTCTAGTACAATGAAAACACTAAATTTAAATATTCCAAAACCAATATCTTCATGTCTCATATTTTACAACTTTGAAGGTCACCGAGCCACCATACACATCACACTCTCCCGCAACATCCGGGTCACGTCCCCCTTTAGGACATTACTTCGCAACTCCCTCACCTTGTATTGTTCTAGATGTTCCGGGTTGTGTTAATTAACTAGCTCTCTTCTTCTGGAATATCCGGTGTGGAAAATTTACGGATGGTGTGTATGACTGACTATCAAGATTGACTCACGACTTGAATTTTCATTTAATGATTCACCAAGAAACAAAAGGAGTAGTCTACTCAGGCAACGTTTTAGCTCGGACGGCAGTTTTTTGCCGGAATCCGGGCAACTTAAATTCAAGAAATCAGGTACTTGCAATGTTTGAAATCCATTTTTGAGGTTGGAAATGGATTCAGCACTACCAAAATCCCTTAGGGCACTCAAAATACTTAAGTTTAACAACTGTAAACATGATTCTGATGAAATCTTTGCCGGATTTTTTAAAAATCTTTGCCGGAGTCCGGGCTAAAACGTTGCCTGGAAACGACACGCCGAAACAAAATATGGCACAGGTCCGCTGGACTTGTTAGAATGGATGGGTGGTCGTTTGGCACATCACAATAACTTCCAACGTAATCTTCTAGGTGGTCCCCGTCCGTCCTGAGACTTCCCTCTTCACTTTCTGTGTGAAAGGATTCATTTTCTTCCCTCGTACATGAAAATCTGAATGACAGATACGATTGATGGGATACATCACAATAGTTTAGAGAAGGTTTAGTGCTAGGGGACGCATTAAGAAAAAGAAAAAGTAATTGGAAAAGTTGCCTTAGGAATATAGAGATGTGTTTCATGATCCTAAAAATTATTACCTAAAAAGAAAGTGGAGCAGCTGATTTTTTAAACTAAATTCTTATATTTTCCAACTCAGTATAGAAAAATTTACAAATTAAAAAAATTATGGTAAAAAGTGTGAGCTATAATAAGCCACCGCAATAGATATAGTGGAGAATTTCTGAAGAAAAAACAAGGAACACAGAGCGTAGGAAAATTTGTGAAGAAAAAACAAAGAGCAGAGAGCGCGATGTACAGATGGAATGGTAGTTTAGTGCGGGCCATACAGATCCTTCCGTGACTATTTCTTAATAAGATCAAAACCCGGTTAAACAATTACTTTTGTTTCTTTTATGAAATACTAAAATATTTTTAAAATCTAAAGTGAAATTTTCATTGGAATTAACACATCCAAATTAGCCTATTAATTTCTTTATGCTATCCAGCTTCATCCTCAAACTGCCGATCACGACCTCTTTCCCCATTTACTGTGTGAAACAATCGATTTAATTCGTTCCTTGACAATTACATCAAAGAGTAAATGTCTTCATCGTTTACATGTAAAACAAATTCAATCCATAGATAAACTTTCAGATAATGCTGTTAAACGCAAAACAAAATTAGAGTATTCCAAAATCAATATGGTTCTATCTTTATGTCTGGGTACTGTTCTTTTATTCATTCTCTTTAAATTTAAAATTAAAATTATGTTTTAAATAGAAAAATAATGTGGACTATATAATAAAAATAAAATAATATGTTTTAAAGTAATTAGAAATTAAGAAAAATAAAAGATTAAAATATTATGTTTTTTAAAACTATTTTAATAAGAAATTTAATTAAATTATTTGAAAATCTATGTTAACTAATTTATATTGATATAAACTTTTTATATATATTTTTATATAAAAAGGAAAAGAAAATATTTTAATGTTGTATATAAAAAATATTCAATGTAGGTTATCAATAAAATATTTTAATACATATTATTATTCACACATACTTAAAAATATATTAATAATAAAAATTCTTTTTAGTTGGCCTAATAAAATGTTTTGACCTACATTTTAAGTTAAATATTTTAATGTCAAATACATATCATTTGAAAAAAATTATGTATATGTCATGAAAAAAGTAAGTTTTATGGTTAAAACATTTATTTGGTCCTATATATACTCTATTTAGCATTCACAAATATAATTAAAAAAATGAAAAATAGCATATTGAATTTTTCTCTCTAAAGAAGTTTGCAAGTGAAGAAATTTGTTATTTCTTAACCTTTAGTCCAATGATCTCTTTCACTAGTTAACTTGAATTTAAGTAAAGAAGTTTGCAGGTGAAGAAATTTTAGATTTGTATTTAAGAGGTATGTGACTTAACCTTTAGTCCAATCGATCTCTTTCACTAGTTATAGTTAACTTGAATTTAAGTAAAGAATTTTGCAAGTGAAGATTCGTATTTAAGAGGTATATGATAGATTTGTATTTAAGAGGCATATTACTTAATCGATCTTTTTCACTAGTTAACTTGAATTTAAGTGAAGGTTGATTGTGCAAACTAAGATTTGATTACATTTATATATTTTAAAGAATAATTTTAATTCCAATATAACTTAATTATTTTTACAAGGTACCCACCTCCACTTAGTGATTTGATTACATTTATATATTTTAAAGAATAATTTTAATTCCAATATAACTTAATTATTTTTACAAGGTACCTACCTCCACTTAGCGATTTGACTGCTAAGTCTACGAAGGCATACATGTTCTACCCCCCTATGGTTTTGAACCTGTGACCTCTTAGGAGGAAACACTTGCTCTTAACCATTAGGCCCACTCAAGCTGCATTAGAAATAAAAAGATAAGCATTCCAATAATTAAGTGGATTATAAATAAAAATATAACCATTCCAATAATTACGTAGATTATTGTGTTCGAATCAATATTGTGTTGTTATTATTTTCACATACTAATCCATCCTGATGACACATAGTAAATCGCTCCTTTGTCCATTCTCGAAGCTTTTAAAATCCACCTGATACAAAAATATTTTATTAGTTATTTTTCATTGGCAAACATTGTAAATATCTTTAAATACTTTTTCTTTACTTAATAAATATATTTTATTTGGTGATTTTTTGTGGTAAATTTTGTAGTACCTTGCCATTTTCTATTTATAAAAAATAAAGAAAGTTGCAACATATAAAAATTTTGTAGCCTCAACTTGGCCAAAGGAAACCAAGTATGTTGGCCACCTTAAAGCATTTAATGTCATCCAATATTGAAACAGTTTCTTCCGTCTACTAGCCACTATATCCATTTTACTGTGTTTATCAAAGCATAAATGAAAATAGTAAAAGCTAGTTGCAAAATTCATTGGAAACCTAAAAAATCATGATTTAACCATATGAAGAGTCACTAAGAGCCTGGTCTTTTGTAGTGGAGCCCATCATGTCAACTTGCTGCATAGATTGAATATGTCATTCAATTCTTCCTATTCGAGATGCAGCATGGCACTGAGATACACTAATCTCCTTAATATCTTTTTTAATTTCCTACAGAACTGAAACCACATTGGGGTTGCCTTCCTTTTCCTGTAAACTGAGCAAGGCCTTGGCCAAAACATATTTGAGAATCTAGTAAGTATGGATGGACTGGTGAAAAGGGGAGAGTCTCCCTCTTGTGTTCCCGGGGGCTTAAACGAAATCCATGGTATCCTCCTATAGTTCTATGTCTTCTTCCTTGTTATTTCTTTCCCTCTCCCGGCCTTGAATTACATTGCGAATCTATGGTGGATTTCCTGAGGAATAGTTATCAAAGAGATTCTCCATGACCTTCTTCTTCATTTTTATGCCTCACTTCTTGGGTCCAGCAGTGGGTTTTGCAAGATTTTGGTTCCCTTTTTCTTTAGCATGACGTTTGACAGGTTGACCTTTAACCATTTTTATTTTCGAATAGACAAACGCTAACAGCGACTGAGCACCTGTGAGAATTTTTAACAGTCATGTATATGGTAAGAGAAAGTCAACAACAGTATGCATGTGAATTCTTATGGGGCCCACATCTTCCATCGTAGTCGAAATCACAGTGTAGATTGCCATGATATTACTGCTAAAGTTGGTAGAACCAGCATGTTTGGTGACCACAGAAAATGAGGAGGGAAGTGTGTGTGAGACCATTGCCCAAAACCCTTTAAGACGAGCCGACTAACTGCCAGAGCATAAGCGGCGGTTGATCTCCCTAAGAGATAGATCACATACAAGATACAATATTGAAGTAACCAAATCTGAGGTAACTAACTGATGGACACAGACCTCACCTTTCACACTCCGCAGAGGTCAGGTTTCCTGACTGACCCAATTATGGTGGACAGAGTTAAAGTTACTCACTCAAGTTGGCTTATCCTGGTTTACCATACAAGAAATGTCATAAGCTTGAGATGCGTTGTCATTGTTAAATAGCCACAAAACCAAAACTTGAGAATAATTTGCCCGAAAAACATGAATGGAGGGTTTTGTTTGAACAAACAGAAGGTGACAATGTGTTCTGAAATGAGGGTCAATAGATGGGGCCAGGAAAACCAGTAACACCAAAAACTAAAAAATACTGAGGGACAATTTAAAAGACCCTTCTTTAATTTCATACCAGAAGAAATCAGAAAGAGGCCAACACTTACAACAACGAGTCACATGAAAACCATTTAAACTACCCATGAAATTAAGGTCTCCATTGTTGTCACCGTGAGCAGGAGGTAAATTAACGATGAAAGTAACCAGATCCATAACATACTGAATAATCTGACGCTGTTGCAGACCTGTAGCTTCCTTGCCCTCGCATCCTCCTTGAATTTTCTAGCCGAGAAAAATGCTCTGCCTCCTCTTTCTTTCCTTCCTTAACCCGTTATGCATGCACCTCTTTTTCTGATGTATGTTTGACATACTTATTGGGCGCTCGTATTTGTCATTTGCGTCCATTATTGAGTGGCATGAAAATGTACCTGCCTCCGACCAGTTGCGGGTTGGAGTCTTAATTTCCTAAATTGACGGTGTGGTGTGCGTCGCCGCGTGAGACCACCCGCAGGCCATCGTCTTCCACTTGGCACCTCAATCGGGGGTTTTATTTGGTGATTTTATAAGAGATAAAAAAAATTGCACATTTTCCATAGAAATTGGTTATAGAGAATATATACATTTTAAAGATAAATAAATAAAATGAAAATATAAAATTGTTTGGTCTTTTTCTGTCCTTTTTGACCTATTTTAATATTAACATTATTGTTTTTATGAATAATTATCATTAAACATTGTCATGAACAATAAGATATGATTTTCAAAATTTCAAATATCTATATTACATGGTGGGGGTCTTTCTATTTTTAAGAAATAACATACTAAATGTGATTTTCCTACACTAGGAAGAAAACATAGGAGTGTTTTTTCTATAAAAACATAAAAAACGAATATATTAGACCAATACAAGTAAAGTCACTTAGGGGGGATTTTATTTTATTATCTTCAATCATGATAAAAATACACAATAGCCAATTTTATAGATAAGAATATTTCTAATGATTTTCTTGCTCAAGGAATGAGTATTAATATGTATCTTAAAACTAAAAGTAAAAAAAGGAAATCTGACAACATAAAACCTCTTTATGATCCACTATAAGCCAATAGTCAATCTTTTTATAATGTTTTTTTGAATAAATCATTTTCTCACATTCCAATTGAAAATAGAAGGAAATTTTGTGGCAAGTTGATCAAAAGTGTTTTCATTGGTTATTGTAATGACCATGTAGCTTACAAAATGTATAATCTCATTATTCATAAATTTTGTGTTGGTAGCACGCTATATTATATGATTAATCATATGACCTTCAAAAATAAGATGATGAAGGTCTATGGGTGCCTCCTAATAAAAGCACAAGAAATTGAAGATCAACAAGATTTTTTTGAGGACCAGAGTTGTAAATAATCTCCAATTAGTTAAAGTACACCAAGAAAGAGTTCCAACAACTTTGTAAACTGGTAAAGAACTAGGAAGATCTTATGCCCCTCGGATGCATAATACCATATTTTGATTACTAAAATGTATGAATATATAGGAATATTTGAATTTTGAGGAAGCTAAGTCATATAATAAATGGATGAATGTTTTGAAAGAAGAATGTGATTACATAATAAAGAAAATGAAACTTGGAAACTTATAGATTTTCGTAAATATAAATTTCCATAGACTCAAAATAGTTGTTCAATTCTATGTTCATAAGTGGTCGTAATAGAGACAAGTTTAAAGTTAGATTGCTTGAAAAAACATATTAACATTGAAAAGGAATATGTTATGGGAACACATTTTCACCTATAAGTAAAATGAATATCAATAATTAATCATTGCAATAACTATTAAGTACAATTGAAATTATATTAGTTGCACTTTAGATTGTCATTTTGAATAGTAATTTAAAATAAAATGTGTATCTTGCTACACCAAAAGGTTTAGAAAAATAGGGATAAAAAATATCTTGTATGCAAGTTAAAGAAACAGCATGTATCAAAGAGGCTCCTTAGTCATAGTATGTGAAAATTGACACTTTATTCTTGTATAACAATGTTTCATTTAAAGGTAAGAGTTATCCAATTCTTTAAGTGAAAAGAAGAAAGAGAAGATGAAAATGGAAATATTGCTTTGATTTCATTGAATATCAATGATTTAAAATTCTAACAAAAATATATTTATAATTATTTTATGAGATTTAAACATGGTTATTACAATAATTTCAAATAAAAAACCTTTAAATAAAAAGAAGACCTTTAATATATATATTTAGGTATGCAAAGAAAATGATAAGACTTCATCATTGAACTTTATTCTCCATTAAAAAGAAGAGATAGAAATGAATGTTAAAATGAATATATAAAAAATAGGTGATAGAAATTTGTATATGCAGTTTATAATATATAAAAAAAATTATGCGATTCAAAACAATTTATGTGGAAAGAATTTTAGATGAAACACCTTGAATATATGTATTGAGATATGCAAGGAAAAATAAGACATTGATCACTGAATTTTATTATCCATTAAAAATAAGTGATATAAATGAATGTAAAAAGCGGTGATATACATGAATGTAAAAAGGAATATGGTATGCAAGGAAAATGATAAAACTTTGATTACTTAATTTTATTCTCCATTACAAGATGTGGTAGAAATGAATTTAAACATGAATATATAAAAAATAGTTGATATAAATGTGTATATGAAGTTTATAATATATAAGAACTTTTATGCACTTCAAAACAATTCATGTGGAAACCTCATCTCAAAACCTAAAGCACTCTAGGAAAATGTTTATATTAAAAATTCCATGCTAGGGGAGTATTATAAGTTTGATTTTATTTACATTAACAAGTGATTTCACCTCTTGGAATTATTGGATTAAAATCAAATGTGTTTTATTTATTTTTATTTTTATTTAGTGTTTTGATTTATTAATAGTGTGGTTTTCAATTGTTTTTAAGTGGTTGAAGTTAGTTGAATTGAGCTTTATTACAAATCTTATTTTACATTGTGATTTATATAACAAACACAACCACATTAATAAATGTGGTTGATATAAGATGACATATTTATATCAATCCGATGGAATCCAACAAAATAATATACTCAATAATAATGAGTTAAAATCAGATATGTGTTTTATTTTTTTTGTTTTAATTTAGTATTTTGAATAATTAATAGTGCAATTTTCAATTGTTTTTAAGTGGTTGAAATTGTTTGAATTGAGCTTTATTACCAATATTGTTTTACATTGTGATTGATATAACAAGCACAACCACAGCAATAAATGTGGTTCATATAAAATGACATATTTATATCAATCCTATGGAATCCAACTCAACAATATACTCAATAATAAAATATAATTCATAGTAATTGTAAAATAACTCAATAATATAAATATACATTGGACTATTATTATTATTTAATAATATTATAAAATAAAAAACAAAAAAATCATATGATATTACATTGTAAAATGAATCAATAATATATTCGTTGCACTATTATTCACTATCGAACAAATCCATGTTGGAATTTAATTCCAACTATTCACGTTGATTAGCAGAACGACGAAGTAAATGTGATGCGATTTGAAGACAACAGAGTAATGGCTTATGGGAGTTTGAAGAGAGGCAACATGAATGCAAAGGCGGTGCAAGCTCCATTCCTATTTGCAGCAACCACCTGCATTAAAATACCCACCAACCATATTTATTACAGAGGTGGCAACATTCCGAAGGGGGCGGCCCTCGAAATGAGTTGACGTCACTCTTCACGGGACCCACCACTTCACAAACCAAAGGAATTCCGGGGGGGCAAAGGAAATCATGGGAAGGCTTTTAGAAACAGCCCCCAGAAAGCATAAAGGAATAAGGTTTTTAACCTTAGCACATAAAGATTTTGATTTAATTTTAATTGCCGCATAATGTTTTTTTTTAACATTGGGTTAATTGTTTTTACCATAGTACTTTAAGTTTTACTTTGGTTATATATATTATAAATATGATATATTTATAATATATAATATTGTAATGTTTCATATATATATGCCATGAGTTTTTACTTGCTGTGTATTATTTTTTTTGAGTGAGAGCCCGAAGGCTGAAAAAGACAAAGAAACAGAGAATGTACAGCACTGCATTTGCAGTAGTCAAGAAGTGATTTTTTTTTTTTGTAATCCTGAACTGAAGATTCAGAGGAAGATCTATCATATTGTAATAGCATTTTATACTTAATGAAATTTTTGTTTTATGCATCTCTGTGTTGTAAAAGAGGAATTTTTATTTCCTCTGTATGTTAAGGAATTACTCAGAAAATTCCAACATGGTATCAGAGCTAGTCTAGGCACTCAATGAAAGAATCAAAGATCGCTCTTCACTGCAAAAGTTGTAAGAAGGTTATTGAAGTGGATTTCTCCAGCAGAAAAAGCATCTGTTTGCTTTTTTTATTACACAGTGAAGGAAATTGTTTGCTTTGCACAGTTACGATGGCAGGAGTAGGCACTAGTCTGACAAATCCCCAACTTAGTTTAATGGGAAGAACCATGAATATTGGGCAATCACTGTGAGAGCTATGTTTGCTTCACATGACATATCAGAGCTAGTTGATAATGGTTGCCCAAAACCAGCAGATGCAGAAGCGTTGGCTGCTTTGACATCTGCAGAAAGAGATTTGTTAAAAGATAATAGGAAGAAGGACTCCAAAGCCCTCTTCTATCTTTTTCAATCTGTACATTAGAGTATTTTCCCAAGAATTGCAACAGCAACAAAGTCTAAGGAGGCATGGGATATTCTGAAGACAGCGTATCAAGGCATGGAGAAGGTGAATACAGCAAAGTTGCAAATGCTGAGGAGACATTTTGAAACTCTTTGTATGAAAGAGTAAAAAAATATAGATTCATTTTTCACTCAAGTTATTGGGTTGGTTACCCAGATAAGGTCTCATGGAGAGACACTTGAAGAAAGAAGGATTGTGGATAAAATCTTGAGAAGTCTACCCTCAAGATTTGATGCCATAGTAGTGGCAATAGAAGAGACAAAGGATCTCTCACAATATACAGTGGATGAGCTGAATGCATCCCTGATGTATCATGAACAAAGAATGAACAGAGGAATAGATTCCTCATTAGAACAAGCATTCAAGACTCAAATGTCTTTTGGCCGAAGTAGAGGTCAAGGAAGATCAAACAACAGAGGAAGAGGCAGAAGCCAAAACAGAGGAAGAAACAGCCCTACAACTTCGAGTGTAAGAAGCAACAATCAAAACTAGAATGAAGGCTCAAGCCAACAGCAAGCTAATGAACAAAGGTATGATAAATCCCAAGTGCAATGTCATTATTACAAGAAATATGATCACTATGCCAATGAATGTAGAAAAAAAAAATGACATGAATAATAGTTAGAATACTAATTTTGCAAAAGAAGATAAGAACCCAAAGATTGTGCTGTTAACATGTAACATAGCACAAGATAAAAATGATGATGTATGGTTCTTAGACTCAAGTTGTAGTAACTACATGATTGGAAACATAGCAATGTTTTCCAATCTTGATGAAGATGTTAAATCTGAGGTAACAACAGGAACTGATAGTAAGATCTCTGTCAAGGAAAAAGGCAGAGTCAGTATCCTGGCAAGAAATGGAGAGCAGAAGTTTGTGCCAGATGTATTTTATGTACCTGGCTTGAAATGTAATCTTTTGAGCATTGGACAGCTCATTGACAAGGGCTATAATGTATTTTTTAAAGATGATGTGTGCACAATCATGGACATACCTCCAAGCAAGAAAATAATTACAAAGGTGCAGATGACAAGCAATAGGATGTTGCCTCTCAAGCTTAGAGCAGACTTGAAGGAAGGAAGAAAAGTAGTAGCTGTAACACAAGAGGTCTTTCAAGAGGAAGTGAAAGATGAAAATTGGTTGTGGCACTTGAGATTTGGACATCGTAATTTCGAATGCCTGAACTTGTTGCACAGAAAGGGAATGGTAAAAGGATTACCACTTATAGAGAGAAACTGGACAGCCTATGTGAAGGCTTCATCTTGGGAAAACAACACAGAGAAAGTTTTCCAGCAGGAAAGAGTATAAAGGCAAAGGCACCCTTAGAGATTGTCCACTCTGATTTGTGTGGACCAATGCAAACGCCATCTTTCACTGGCATCAAATATGTTTTGACATTCATAGATTATTACCCCATAAATACATGGGTGTGTTTCTTGAAACAGAAGAGTGAAGTGTTTGAGAAGTTCTGTCACTTCAAAACACCTGTTAAGAAGTAGAGTGGGCACTACATCAAAGTGTTGAGAACTAATCGAGGTGGAGAATACATCTTCAAAGAGTTTCTGCATTTATGTAAGGAGAATGGCATACAGAAGCAGTTTACCACGAGGTACACACCTCAGCAAAACGGTGTTGCAAAAAGGAAGAATAGGACCATCATGGACATGGTCAGAAGTATGTTGAAGGAAAAACATTTGCCAAATGAGTATTGGGTGGAATTTGTCAATTTTGCAGCGTACATCTTGAATAGATGCCCAACCAAAGCTATCATGAATAGAATTCCGGAAGAAGCGTGGAGCGGCAGAAAACAGTTCGTCACCCACGTGAAAGTATTCGGCTGTGTGGCATATGCACATGTTCCGGATCAACTGAGAAAGAATCTTGACAGTAAGGGAGAGAAATGTATCTTTGTTGGATACAGTGATGAGTCCAAAGCATACAAACTCTATAATCCATCCACCAAGAAAGCAGTAATAAGCAGAGATGTGCAGTTTATAGAAGAAGAAGCTTGAGATGGAAGTTTAGAAAAAACAGTGAACGTGAAGACTAGTATGTCTCGTGAAGAAGAAGAGGAAGGGACAACAGCAAGTAATTCTTCTTTGGTGGTCCCTCCTCCACCACCACAAGCACAAAAAACCACACCACAAACTGGAAATAGAATAGCCTTGAGAAATGAAGGAAGTGCTTCTTCAAGCACACCACAGGGAACTGAAACTCCATCGAGTTCAAGTGGAACTCCAAGTACACCAAGAAGACCGAGATTCAGAAATCTGAGTGAGATTTATGAACAAGGAGATGTAAATGATAATTCTGGTTTGAACTCTTTATTTGCTTTATACTGTCATGTTGATGACCCAAATCATTTTGAAGATGTTGTAAATGAAGAAAAATGGATTGAAGCAATGGATGAAGAAATTGGTGCAATTGAAAAGAGTAATACATGGGAGTTAGTGGACCTCCCTAAAGACAAAGAAGTGATTGGAGTTAAATGGGTCTATAAGACCAAGGGAAATGCTAAAGGCAATATTGAAAGGCACAAGGCCAGACTTGTTGTCAAAGGCTACAAGCAGCGACAAGGAAGAGACTATGAAGAAACTTTTGCACTGGTTGCAAGGATGGAAACAGTGAGAACAGTGATGTCCATAGCAGCACAACACAAATGGAAGGTTTATCAAATGGATGTGAAATTTTCATTCCTAAATGGAGTGTTGTAAGAAGAGGTATATGTTGAACAACCTCCAGGCTATGAAATTGAAGGCCAAGAGCACAAAGTATGCAAGTTGAAGAAGGCTCTTTACGGGCTGAAGCAAACACCAAGAGCATGGTACAGCAGGATAGATGCTTACCTGATTGAAAATGGATTTGATAAATGTGATGGATAATCCACACTACATAAAGGAAAAATGATGGTAAGATACTTATTGTTGTTTTATATGTAGATAATTTAATTTTTACTGACAATGAAGATTCTCTCATTTCTGATTTTAAAGTAGTCATGAAAAGTGAATTTGAAATCACTGATTTGGGTTTCTTAAGATATTTTCTTGGAATTGAAGTAGAGCAAAATGAAAATGGTATTTTCATTTCCCAAGAAAAATATGTTGAAGTGTTCAAAAGGTTCAACATGCAGAACAACAAGGGAGGTGTAACTCCCACTGTCATGGGGTTAAAATTGAACAAAGAAGACATCAGCAAGTATTTTGATCTAAAACTGTTTAAAAGCATAGTTAGCAGCCTCATGTATTTGACTACAACTAGGCCAGATATAATGCACGATGTTAGTGTAATCTCCAGGTTTATGGAAAGGCCGAAATAAACTCATTGGCAAGCAGCCGAGAGAATTCTGAGGTATGCGAATGGAATGGAGGGGTATGGTATCTTATATTCCTCATCTGAAAATTTTGAATTGACAAATTACAATGACAGTGATTGGGCTGGAAGTGTAGATGATAGGAAGAACACATCTGGATATGTGTTTCACTTGGAATCAAGAGCAATTTCATGGGTTTCCAAGAAGCAACCAGTAGTTTCTTTATCAACAGTAGAGACAGAATATGTGGCAGCAACAGCAGCAGCATACCAAACATTATGGCTGAGAAGAGTACTCATAGATTTTTGTCATGAACAAGAAAAAGGCACAACCATTTACTATGATAACAACTCAGTGATAGCTTTATCGAAAAATTTTGTCTTTCATAAAAGAACAAAGCATATTGATGCTAAATTTCACTTTATAAGAGAACTGGTTAATAATGGCGAAATTGGTTTGCAACACTGCAGAACAGAGGCACAGTTTGCTGATATTATAACAAAGCCATTAACGCAGAAGAATTTTAATTACTTACGGAAATGCCTGGGTATGTAGGAAAACCCAGCAGTTGAAATTAAGGGGGAGTGTTGGAATTTAATTCCAACTGCTCGCGTTGATCAGCAAAACGACGGAGTAAATGTGATGCAATCTAAAGACAACAGAGTAATGACTGATGGGAGTTTGAAGAGCTGCGGCATGAATGCAAAAGCGGTCAAAGATGAAGCTCTACTCTCAATGACACCTCCAATGCAGACGAGGAGGAAGTTCTACTCTCACTTCCACCTAATGTGTGAGGTCAAGATCCATAACACTAAATGATACAATTTTTCCACTCTCCTTCTCAACATTCAAAGAATGACGATATTGAATGCTCTAGATCATAGCAAGCTGTTGCGTGAAAGAATTTGATGGGGTTTTGTGGAAACGACAGAATAGAGTTAATAATAGCATCATAAGAAATACCCTTACAATATTTCGTATTGTCTAACATTATGATTCTAATAAGGAGGTCATGGAAGAATATAGTTAATAAGAGTATCATCAAAAATACTATTACACATTTCATATTGCCTAACATTGAAATTGTAATAACGAGGCCGTCGAAACAAGGGAGGAAATTGATATTTGAAAAATCTAAACTAATAATTAAGAAATTTCAAATGGGATGAATATAAAATAGTGTGTATTTAAGATAGAAATAAATCTATACTCATTAAGAAAGCACCTATCAGAGGAATGTAGCTCAAATCTCTCTGAGCTTTCAAAGTACTGAATTAAATTGAAAAGGAAAGATGGGTTAATTTCGCATATAGAGTTAAAAAAAATACATAGTATTTCAATTATGGACCTTTACGATTTAAAACAAAATGTAATGTAACAATGCATCTTTCAAATAGTTTAAATGTTCTATGAATCAACGTTACAACCTTGGCAATCAATCAGCAATGGAAAGTTTAACACTACCAAATTGCGGTCCCTGTTATTAGAAAGATCCATATAGCTTTTTCTGAAAGATTTTTTGTCAATGAAGACCAGAACTACAGAAACAAAAAACTTAAATTCAAAATTCAATAAATATCCTATATATTGCATTTATGAATGAATGAACTCTGTAAAAAAATTATAGAACACATAAATTTCCTTCTTTTGATGGCAGAATTCAAGATTTGTCCACCAATTCTCATATGGAATTTTGCTACTCTTTTTCCCACAAACGATGGTAGAGAGAGGAAGTGAACACCCAACTCTTCACACTCTCAGCACTATTGGAGGCTTCTATCACATTCAATGCATTCTAAACCTCGAAATCTACTCTCTCAGCCTACACAACTCAACACTTTCATCACGAGTTGTTTCGAAGTTCAAAATTTCTTTGAATTAATCCAAATTCAGATTTTCTTTCAATTAATCAATACCGGATAGTGTTGGAAACCGTTGAGTTGATCACAGGGCTCAAGGACATGAAAAACCATGGAGAAACCTTTCATGGTGCTTAAAATGTTGTAATAATAAAAGAGATCGAGTTTGCATATCACCAGATTTCTTGATAAAGCTTCTTCACAATTCATAAGCGGCCTTGTTTCTTCTGTAAAGGATTCAACATATGATATTTACTAATTTAATTTTATAATTAGTTAAGCCAACAAAGGATGTCATATTTGTGAAGGAAAAAGATGTAAGAAGGGGAGTTCCAAAGTTTTAGGACCTTCGCCTGACAGCCTTGAGAAAGTTAATATGGAAGGAGAAGCCTGCATGGAGTAACAAGGAGAATTGATTGATTTTCGGAATAGTTTTGGAATAGACCATTGAGATAAGAATTTGCCGTTGTAGATGACCCCAGATGTAGTTCCAAATTACCAATAGATGTGCCAAGCAGTAAACGCTGTTGTGGGAAAGAAATAGAATTGGAGAAATGAAACTGAATTCAATAATTGAAAGATAGATCACTTAGAAACTTTATTGATAAATTCTCTGTATCATCACAAGCCTCGCGGGCCATCTTATTAAACCTAGATACATTTTGTTAGTCTAACTACATCTCGTTATTTAGTTATTTCAACTACCTAGGTAATTAGTAAATTTACAATATTTGTTGTCACATTTAACAAACTCCACCTTGACAACAAATTTTCCTAATGTCCATTCATCATCTTTTCTGCAAGCCGAGAGAAGAAAGACACCATCTTAGCTTCTCTACTGTAACTGGCTTCGTGAATATATCTGCATGATTCTCCTGTGTGCGGACCTTCTTGAGGACTACTTTGCCGCCTTCGATTATATGTCTCACAAAGTGATACCTTACATCGATGTGCTTGGTCTTGCTATGATAGGCTGGATTTGTAGCCAAATGAATAGCGCTCTGATTGTCATAAAACACATTCACTTTCTCCTGAGTCCTTCCAATCTCATCAAGAAGACCTTTTAACCAGATTACCTCTTTACAGGAATCTGAAGCAGCTATATACTCTGCTTCAGTAGTGGACACAACAACTGTCTCCTGAAGCTTTGACATCCAACTAATTACTCCACCTACAAGAGTAAAAACATAACCTGTAGTAGACCTCCTTTTGTCCAAATCACCTGCATAATCATCATCCACATATCCGCAGACTGTACCTTCACGACCATCAAAACTGATGCAATGGTCACTTGTGCTTCTCAAATACCGAAGCACCCATTTCACTGCTCGCCAATGTTCTTCCCCTGGATTTGCCATGAACCTGCTGACAACTCCAACTGCATCTGAAATCTCAGGTCTTGTAGATACCATCGCATACATTAAGTTGCCTACCGCATTTGCATATGGTACACGAGACATATACTGCTTTTCTTCATTAGTTCTAGGACTCAAATTCGAGGAAAGCTTAAAATGGGAAGCTAATGGAACATTAACAGGTTTCACATTGTTCATACCGAAATTTTCAAGTATTTTCCCCACATACTTCTATTGTGATAACCAAAGCTTACCATTCTTCATGTCTCTGTGTATCTCCAAGCCCAAGATATGTTTTTCCACTCCAAGATCCTTCATTTCAAACGTCCTAGAGAGTTGAGCCTTTAACCTGCTGATTTCTTCCATGCTTTTGCTTGCAATAAGCATATCATCAACATACAACACCAAGATAATGAATATGCCATTGAAACTTTTGAAGTATACACAATGATCATACTCACTTCTGATAAAATTCTGGCTCATCATGAAGGAATCAAACTTCTTGTACCATTGCCTGGGCGACTGCCTCAGGCCATACAATGATTTCCTGAGCTTGCAAACTAATCTTCTGCTGCGACCTTTTACAAAACCTTCTGGCTGATCCATATAAATCTCTTCATCCAAATCACCATGAAGAAAGGTTGTTTTAACATCTAACTGTTCTAACTCAAGGTCCAGTAAAGCAGTTAGTGCTAACACAGTACGAATAGAAACAAGTTTAACTACTAGTGAAAAGATCTCATGAAAGTCAATACCTTCAACCTGAGAATACCCTTTTGCAACCAGTCTCGCCTTATACCTGTCGATACTTCCATCAACTTTTCTCTTCAACTTGAAGACCCATTTGCACCCAACAACGCTTCTACCTTCAGGAAGTTCTACAAGATCCCAGGTATTGTTTTTGGCTAAGGAGTCCATTTCTTCTTCCATAGCCTTTTTCCATACCTCGCTATCTGCATCATCAACTGCTTCCTGATAATAAGATGGTTAACCATCTTCAGTAATCAATGCAAATGATGAAGCAGAGTCTTCATACCTTTTTGGTGTTCTTCTTTCCCTCGTAGACCTTCTTAGGGTGACTGGTTGCTGACTGGATTTTGGAATTTCTCCAGTTTCCTCTGCTTCTCCACCTTTTTCAGAAGTCTCTCCTTCCTTTCGACTTTCTGGAAAAGGTACAGTCTCCAATTGAATCTGCTGACCTGGCGATACCTGTTTCTGTTCAACTTTTTCAACATCTGATTTTGAAAGAGATGATTCATCAAATGTTACATCTCTACTAATGACTATTTTCCGTGAAGTAGGATCCCACAACCTATATCCCTTCACTGAATAATCATATCCAACAAAGACACAACATTTTAATTTTGGATCTAATTTTGAACGCTGATTTCTAGGAATAAGAACATAGGCATCACAACCAAAAATCTTCAAATGCAAATAATCACAAGACTGACCCGACCAAACTTCTTCAGGAATTTGACATTGTATTGCAACCGAAGGTGACCTGTTAACTAAAAACAAGTAGTAGATACTGCTTCTGCCCACAACTCCTTTTGCAGATTAGCATTACTAATCATGCTTCTGGCTCTTTCCATAAGAGTCTGATTCATCCGTTCAGCAACACCATTCTGCTGAGGAGTATAAATAGCAATTTTATGTCTAACTATCCCTTCATCCTTACAAAATTGTTCAAATTCTAAAGAGGTAAATTCACCGCCATTGTCAGTTCTTAAACATTTGATTGATTTGCCTGTTTTCTTTTTCACCATTGTTTTAAATTGTTTAAACACATTAAACACATCAGCTTTCTTTTTCAACATATAGACCCAAACTTTTCTGGAGAAATCATCAATAAAAGTTAAAAAATACAAGGCACCTCCATATGGCACAATAGGAGATGGTCCCCACAGATCAGAGTGAATATAGTCCAAAATCTGCTTGCTATTATGATTGCCAAACTTGAATCTTTGTTTACATTGTTTGCCAAACACACAATATTTACAAAAATCCAACTTCAAGGATTTCAAATTAAGAAGTAGCTTGCGATTCATCAGTACCTAAAGACCTTTCTCGCTCATGTGACCCAACCGCTGATGCCATAGACGAGAACCTTCTTCTGCTTTATCTGACACGATCGCTGCTTCACTGACTTGAGTGCTTCCCTTGAGTCTGTACAGGTTTCCAACCTTTTCAGCCTTCATAACAACCAAGGCTCCTTTCGAGACTTTCAGCACTCCATTCTGACCTGTAAACTTATAACCATTCGAATCCAAAACTCCCAAGGAAATCAAGTTTTTCTTTAGATCGGGTACATGCCTAACATCAAATAAGGTTTTAATTGTACCATCATACATTTTAATTCGCACATTTCCAATCCCAACAGTCTGACAAGATGCATTATTTCCCATGAAAACACAATTACCATCTACAGTTTCATATGATGAAAACCAATTCCGGTGCGGACTCATATGATGAGAAGCACCAGAGTCTAATAGCCAATAGTCAGCATCTTGTGAGATATTACATACAGGGAGTGCTTCAACAATTAAAACCTCATCATCCATACCTGAATCGACCTGATTTGCTTCCTTGTTGTTTTCCGCCTCCTTCCGTTTCTAGCAATCCTTTTTGAGATGTCCTAGTTTGTTGCAGTACCAGCATTTTTCTTTACTCTTCTTGCTGCCCTTTGACTTCGATCTGGACGAACCTCTTGTCTTCTCCCCCCGTTCTTTTGACCGACCTCTAGCTACCATGGCTTCAGGTGCAGAAGTCTCAATGCTAGATTGTCTTCGTACCTCTTCAGATAAGAGAGCACCCACGACAGATTCAAAATTTAATGAATCGACAGTGCCCAAACTGACTGAGGTCACGAAGTGATCCCATGACTCAGGCAGGGAACACAACAAGGTTATTGCCTTGTCTTCTTCCTCCATCTCTACTTCCATATCGGACAACTGACAAATAAGCGTATTAAAAACATTCAAGTGATCTACAATTTTCGTACCCTCCTTCATCCGAAAGCTGTACAGTTGTCTCTTTAAATAGATTCTGTTAGTCAAAGATTTTGTCATATAGAGAGTTTCCAATTTCTTCCACAACCCTGCGGTTGTACTCTCCAACAATATTGAAGAGTACTTTGTCTACCAAACACAACCGAACGGTACTGAGAGCTCGGGCATCCAAGTCCTCCCAGTCCGAATTTGACATGCTTGCTGGTTTTTTAGTTACTCCGTCAAGTGCCTTGTGCAACCCTTGTTGCACAAGAAAATCCCTAACCTTCAGTTTCCACAGAGAAAAATTGTTTTTTTCCGATGAATTTATCCACCTCAAATCTTGCGTTTGTCATTTTCGCCATTTCTCCCTCCTAGAGTTTCAGATTTCCCTTCTTCTAAAAAAAATTTCCCCTCTTCTTCTAGGGTTTCTAAAAGGTTTCAGATTTTCCTTCTCCCACTAATTTTTTTTTCAAAGAAATATAATTTATATTTCTTTACCACCTTTTCTTTAAAAAAAAACAAACCCCAGCTATTACTTCAAAGAAATCTCATAAAAAAATTCAAACCCTATTCTCCCTTTTTTTCTTTAAATAAACAATTAAAAAAAAAAAAAAAACCCTTTCTCTGAAAATTGAGCCACAAATTTTTCAAACCTTTTCTCTGAAAAACTAAGCCTCCTTTCCAAACTCCAAAAAAATCATCCTTTTAAAAGAAAACGCACGCTATTTTTTTTTTTTATAAAAAAACTGTACAAACCCTTTTCAATCGACTTGACGATTTTTTTTTTAATCAAATAAAACAGTTACCCGACTTTTGATTTCAGTCCTGCATTAGATTCTCTTCACCCTCTGCAAACTCCTCCACGCCCTCTGCAAACTCCTCCACGGCAGATTCGGCAAGCTCTGAAACACTAGATTCGTTTTGCAAACTCCTCCACAGCAGATTCGGCAGGCAATGAAACACAAGATTCGTTCTGCAAACTCCTCCACGGCTTGTTGAACCCCAATCTCCACAAGCAGACAACACTTCGGACATCGCTCGACCTTTGCTCGGCGGCAATGCAAACACTCGGCCTCTGCACAAATTTTCACAGTTTTCAAAAGTGGACGGCTCCAAGTCTCACTTCAACGGAATCTGATTGCTTCCTTTCTTATCGTGCAGCGACTATCAACGGCGGCTGGTTTTTAACGGCTGGTAAACAAAACAGCAGACAATTGTTCTCTCACTCGGCTAGCGGGCAGAATGGCACAGCGGAGGCTCAACACATGCTTTCATTCACTCGGCTGGCTCCGATACCACTTGTTGTGGGAAAGAAATAGAATTGGAGAAATGAAACTGAATTCAATAACTGAAAGATAGATCACTTAAAAACTTTATTGATAAATTCTCCGTATCATCACAAGCCTCTCTGGCCATCTTATTAAACCTAAATACATTTCGTTACTCTAACTAGATCTCGTTATTTCTTTATTTCAACTACCTAGGTAATTAATAAATTTACAATATTTGTTGTCACATTTAACAAATGCATCCACCAAGTGGAAAAGGGGTATACCCCAAGTGGGAAAAAACAGGAAAATAACTACTGTATCCTTAATTTTAGTAAATAACAATTTAATTTAAAAACATAAACTTAGGGAATGAAACCATAATTTTATATCTTACAATCAAATTAAAAGAAATAATGTTTTCCAACTCCTATCGCCTTTTCGGAAGTCTAAATTCTGGAATAGATTAGATTTAGCGTGGGTCATGGTATGAAAAGTTTTTTTTTTATTATTATCGAGATGTTCGCAACACTGCTTTGGAGTCCACAACACTCGACATTATTTCTAGACGTAAAAAATGCAAAATGGTGCCTATGATTATCCCTATAGATGTTTTATATGTAACTAAATTCAAGCCTTGAAATTTGACGCATGGCATATTAATCAATGAGATTTCATAAGAAGAAACTCATTCCTCCTCGTATAGACACTCATGGATCCACAACACTCTACACTTTCCAAAGGGAAAACACACCAAAAGAATGCCTATGATTGTGGTGTCCATCAGTGATTAATATGCAACTTATTCAAAACTTCCAGATTGAAACCGTGGTGGCACGGCCAATACTTTTTGACAAATGAATTCATTTAATTCTCGATTTGATTAGTGACATAAAAGTTTCCTCACGCAATGTTATATATGCAACTAAATTCAAGCCTTCCAATTGGTATATCAATTAGGAGCTTTCACTCAAAGAAACTCATTCCTACTCATATGTACACTTTTGGGTCCACAACACCTGACACTTTCTAGAGGGAAAACACACAAAAGAATGCTTATGATTGTTGTATCCATCAATGATCAATATGCAACTAATTAAAGCCTTTCAAATTAGATGCACGGTAGCATGGCCAATACCTTTTAAACATATAAATCCATTTTAATGGATTTGATTAGTGACTTTCCCATGACCCCCGTCAACATCATCGTATCTTAGTTAAAGTGTAGCATTTTTTCAAAAAGGTTTCTTCGTTCCCTACAATAATAACAAAAATGTTCCCAAAATCTACAAAATTGTTCTTCGAACACATTCAAATATCTAAGGCTACAAAACTATTCTTTCAACATATTTGGAAACACTATAAAGTGCTACACAACACCGCTTTGTATCAAGACCCTATGCTCTTCAACAACTTCTAGCCATCACTATGGAAAATTCTTGGCTATCAATTGTGGTTTTATACTTCTCTTTACCCTAAGATAGATAGTCTAACTAGCATCGTTAATAGGATATTTTTGCATGCCTTAAGGGGTAAATCATTTTTTTCAAACTCACACACTTTGAAGACTCAACTGAACTTCGACTCGAGAGGACTCAACAAACTCTTTGAAACTCCACAACAAGAAAAATACTCAGAATATACACATAACATACTCATCTAAAGATACCCATAACATAACATGTTCTTCAGAAAAAAAATTTGATATTTAACATAGGAAAATCAACCATAGGCCAATTTAACGAAGAGAGATTCAACTAACATATGCTTGAAAAACTTACATGATATTTAACATAGGAAAATCAGCCACTTAGATTAGTCACCATACCTATTACAATTATCAAATTAATGTAGTTCATAATAGAAAAGGAAAGAGAACCACAAAGAAGAAAATTTGAGAATCAAGGAGAAAGAAGAAAATATAACTTCATAACAGGCAAGGTAGTGAGCATAATATCATGCAGAGAACAATTTGAATTCACATTTAAAGCAAAGAAAAGTAAACGAACCTACTTCTAATATTTCCATTGCAAAGTTTTCCAACTCGTCACTGCATATGGTCATTGGAAGTTCAAAATGAAGATTATCAATTTCTTGAATATCGAGATTTGTTGCCATCCAACGTGCTACGAAGCAAACATCCCTGGTAACATGCCAATAAATTCATGGGATAAGAGGAAGCTAGCCTTTCCTCAAGGCTGAGGTTCACATATATTAAAAAAAAATAAGAATTTTACCTTCTCCTAACAAGCTAATCAAAAGACCAAAAAGATGTTTGCTAATTGAAAAAAATGCCATATTCATGTCTTCTAAGAGAGCTTGTGTCACTTGTACAAAGTAGAGAAATTAAATGTCTGCAGTTTCTATTGAAAATTGTAATGATCGATTGTCGTCGTTTCAAGTCATAAGTGCCTTAGAAGCTACATTTAGATTTCCATCTCTATCACCTACCATCCAGGAACCAAATCAGATAGGAGTGCATGTCAAAGGAAGAGGCCTACTAGTATGCAGAAAAATTATAATACCATAACATTAGTGTAATTGAATCATTTTATAATGTCATATTTCAAGCCCATCTGGCATGCAAATTAAATATGATATCTCCCATCTGAAGAATCAATCTAATCTGTTTAATACCAAGGAAATCAACATTTTTTAAGTTGACACTGACTCTACATAGATAATGAGGCACAAATTTCCAAAGGGACTATTCCACAATGTGCAAACCTGCAAAAAGGAAAGACAATTATACTCGTGAAAGAACAAACTATCTCATAGTATTCTTGACACTCACTAGCCCGGGCTTCATCCACAGGCGTGGGCTTGTGACGTCTCAATTCATTTGTTTGCAATAAGGAAGTAACTTCTCTCCTCTGCACATAAATCCAATTAATTAAATAAATTTCTCGAAACATATGTATAATAATAGAAGCTACATGTTCGATACAACATATCTACATAAAAAACGAAATAGGGGTGACCAGAAGCAAAATTTTACCAAATATTCAATCAACATTTCCCAATCTTCATGGCCCAGGCCTTCTCAATCATTATATTTCAACAGATGTTGCAAAAAGAAAAGAAAAAACATTCTAAATGGAGAACATGTTAACTTCAAAAAAAATGGTCACAAACACCACAAATTGTGTAGGATAGACTGTTTCCATTTTCACATACCATCTAAACATCTAACTGCGGTAAAAATGAACAACTTAGTTCAACTATTACTTTCCCTTTGGGTAATTTCCTACTTAAAAGATAATCGCGCATATGAAATACCAATGAAGAGGTGATATGAAACGATATGATTGAAATGCATATATTCTCTAGGGCATTTATTTCAAAAAAGATGTTTTACGCAAACAAAAATACCAATGAAGAAGATATTAAAACAACTTAATTGAGAAAAACAATCCAAGAAAATGTGTTTAGTAAAGGATAAAGAAGATTCGAGAACTCAGGAAAATGAGAAAAGTATTATCCTAAGTAACAAACATTTTTAGTATAAAAATTAGAGAAGAAATTTCCATACTTATCAGTATCAAACGACATTGCACTGTCAAAAACTCTTAAAAACATAATGCATGAGAACATCTCTCAGTTCTCATAAATTTTCTTGTAAATACCATCATGGAAAATTTCATTAATGTGAAAATGGATTTTAAAGGAACGGGTGGAGGATAAAATCAAGTCGCAAGAACTTTGTACAATTCGTAGGTGCTTTATTGCAATGCCTGTCTATATATTTGTGTTGGATGTGCAGTGAAAACAATTTCAATCTCCTGTAAGATACACACTACTAGAATTCGGAGGGAATTTGGAAGGAAATGCAACAAATATAGTTGAAGTTAAGTTTAGACTAAAACCTTCTCAAAAAAAACATTGTACAAATCTTCAGAAGATGTTCCACTCTGAATGATGTTGCTGAATATGTTATCACATGACTTTGACAGCTTAATAGTATTTTTTATTCTGTGTACCCTATAGAAATGTATGAATTTGTGCATATTAAGCCAGACTATCGAGATTATGGAATACAAATTCCTCAGTGGGTAGTTATGTGTATGGAATTTGTACTTTTGATGACCCCAATGGCAATGAACAAGTATAATCAGTTCGAAATCATTAGGGTAAACTATAGACCAAATCCACATTTGCCCAAATTACAAGTCAAACAGGAACCCACATAAGCCATAAACGAATTTCACAACCAGTACTCTCTTCAATTTGAAGGGTATCTACCCCAAAAAATGCTACTAGATCTAAACAAGTAGAGCCATAAACATTATTTTTTTTCAATATTAGGGCTGAAAGTAACGATGAGAACAGATGTGGGAGTCTTGTAATTCAACCATTCCAGACATTGGTCTTCATCAATATTACTCTTCTTGTTGCGGAATGCGCTATCATGTATTACAATGGAAGCAATGTAAAATACAAAGCATTGATGATAAGCATTGTCACGGGAGGTTTGAATCGTGAAATGCCGCAAGAGAATCACCCTAAAACAGAGTCAAAGCCTAAAGAAAGAAGATTTTATTAGTCCTACTTAGTTGTCGTGCTTGAGCCCAACAAAACGAATTCTACGACCATTTTTTGACAATGGAAACCTACCTTTATGACATCAAAGGTATATTCAGCCTATGTATGTATGCTTTCCAGGCCCAAAAAAGTCAAAGGCATTGTGTAGCAGCAGAGGAGTTTTGTTTGTATGCATGCTAGCTACGGTGTATGGTGGGTTGTCCTTAATAATAATTAGGTTGGTCTAGGACTGTCTTTTTTAGAAAGGTTAGGTTGTTAGGGTCAAATAAATTCATGAAATTGATTAAATTCCATGTTTTGTATATAGTTTCAAAAGCTCTAAATGGTCATTGGGCATGTCATTAAGGTCTTGTCAAATTAAAATTGAAAAATTTGAATGCATGGGTTAGGAGAGTCATTTTTCGAAAGTTGGCACCATTTTCCTAAGTCTGTAGCACTTTCTATGTAAAACAACATGTTTTTGCTATGGACTCACATAATAGTTCTATAGCGAATCTGCGATCACACTAACTAAAATCGCAAAAAACTAAGGTTTTTATGCTAACGGTGAGGTGATCGATATGTTGTCATCATTTCAGTAGTCAGAGCCCAATTTTTCAACATGGTACCTAATTTATTATTTACTATTTTATTTATTTATTATTGTTCTCTTAATTAAGTATTATTTATTTACTATTTATTTTAATATTGCGTTATATTATTTATTATTTATTTTTATTTTATTATTATTATTAGGGGACATTACATACTTCCCCTCCTTAAGGAACTTCATCCTGAAGTTAAGTTGAATCATTTAACATTTTATTTATTTAGTTGTTTATTATTTGACATTTTCCCCACACCCTTTACTCACCTAGTATAACCAGCACGCATCGAAAGTTTCCATGACACTCAAGAAATCTCAAGGAATATTTGTCCTTTTCCCACTTTCAGAACCAAGCATAAGCCTCATCGGTCTGTATCATAGCCCACAGCTGGCCCCAGGGCTTGTGCCTGGCTCAGACCTCATCTGCCCCAAGGCAGGCATCTCGTCCTAGTACTCAATGTCTTTGGGCGTCTCGCAAGGCTAGCCCACTCTCTCCACCCTCACTAAGGTGCACATCCCCATGCATCGAAGTCCTTACACCCCTTCCATACTTCGGCATACCAATCCAATACCAGGCTCCTGGCTTACAATATGAGGCACTGGGCCTCTTCAAGATGCTCTGAGAGCTCCTCAAGAGCTATTCATTAAGAGATATAAAATACAAATGAACCACCAACATATGTAGTGTTGATTGAGTTTGTCACTGGCCCATATGGTGTCACTTATTCTCCCTTGTACGTATGGGGCTCCCACGATATCATCAAATAATTCGAACCTTTCGGCCCATTTGTAGTGTTCCTGGCAGTCACCACATCTCAACATGCATCCAATGCATTTTCTCTAATCATAAAAAATAATCCACATGCCAACTCTTGCATTCCATCATGATAACATAACATCATTGTTAATCACAACATTATGAATAGTAAAGAACTGCATGCTCATGCATGTCATAAAATCTACATGCAATTACCACATGCTTCACCTTAGGAAATACCATCATAAGTTATAACATAAACATATTTGCATCAAATATATATCATGAAATTACATAATAAACTAACCATATGTCAATATAACCTCATATTGTAACATCATAATTCCTATTACACATTATGCATATCATATCCATCATGAGCATATGACATAAATATCATAACAAACCACATGTTCATCATTATTCTCATATAATATCAATACTTATCAAATATAATACATTATAAGCATTCTTATCATGATTCATTGGAAAATCAATTTCATTTTCTTGTATAAACATTGAATACCTACTATGAACTAAGATTATTCAACATCCCTCTAGAATCTATGTTATCTCATCAAAAATATTAGTGTCATATTTTCATCAACATACCAATTACTTTTCAATAACAATTTCTTGTTCTTTCTATTATGAAGTTGACCATTTACACCATTCGTATACTCATATTAGTACATCATTAAATTTTAAATGAGCCTCATCATCCCAGGGCTTAACATATCATCATATATCATATTGGGCCTTGATCTCTCATCATATATTCTTCCTTCCCCAAAGAAAATTTAAAAAATTTATTATTAAGATATTTCTGGTTTTACAATCATATAAATCATCAATATCAAATTAAAATTCTATGATCACTATACATATTTTTCTTATCCAATGGCACCCATACACGAGGTCATCCTTATTTAAGTATTATGTTATGCTTAATCCACCCGAATGAGGGCTTGTTGTCCCTTGGTGATTTGTCCATCACATACATAATTTTCATTGTTCATATTTAAAAAGATTTTCTTATCTCATTAAGATCCCACTTGAACTCTTTTATCGTAGATTCACTCATCTTCATGTTGGACTAGGGATTGTTCCACCTTAATTAAATCTTGAGTTTAGAATTTGAAATGCATGGAACTACCACCACCATTGTCATTCATGAATTATTTGGTATGCCCAATGTGTTTGCAAATAACTTCTTCAATACTAATAACACACACTAGTAAGTTATTTTATATGAAGTAACAGTACATCATCAATCCACTCATGAGTGACATTTATTCAAATATACCCTTTATTATTTTGTTCTCACTTCTTCTGCCAATTTATGTGTAATCATTCTCAAAATATCATGCTCGGTGTTTTCTCATTAGTCTACATAGTGTCTTTCTTTTTCCAAAAGTTAAACAATCATTATCCTTTAAACACATTCTTAGTTTATCACTTATCATTTCTCACGAATTAAAATTGCTCATAACTTCTTACCTTGACACTTCTAAATTTATATGTCATCACTTTGATCCTTACCGATCATTTTGATCAATCCACTCATTATATCTTTAAGATATTTTTCTTCTCGATGGAATCACCCCTTCACTTCCTCATATTGAATATTCATAGATACAATTTATTTTTCCACTGGTCCCATTTACCTAATATTCCATGTCTACTAGCTCCAATAATGGAAACTTCTTAACTTGGTTCAATTTTAAAACATATTATCAAGTTACTACTTCCCAACTAAGAATGTTTTTCCAATTCATCGTCATGCTATAAGAATTCATGGGTTAATTACTTCTTTAACCCAACATCACCATACTTTTTTTTTAAAAGTTTCCTTGAGATGGCTTTTATCAATATCATGATTAGTTAACTTCATCAATGGATTGGAAATATCTTCCCCTTAGTAGGCTTCACAATGATCCTTATCATGTTTTTATATAAAATATTTTTGTAATTTCGTGTCCATTTTCCACCACATGACACAAAACAATTCTATTATTCTCCGAGATGGAATATTTTCCCATGTTTATTACTTACACTCATTTGTAAAAATTCTACCCTCTCATTTTATAGATGTATTTGTAATACACTTTTCGATATTCTATATATTAACATATATATATATTATATTTATTATTATTACAAAAACTTTATTAAGAAATATTTATATATTTTTTATACTTTAATTTCATCATAACTATCTTTAGCATTCTCTTTCATAACCTAACATTCTAATTTCATAATCTCAAATTTAATAATATATATAACTAGATGCACTATCATATAATTTACGAAATTTAAAATATATAATCCATATGCCTTATATTTACCTATTTATATCCCGTTACATTATTATCACTCGATATGCACCTCATTCTTAATAAAGAAAATACATAATTAAATGTATTATAGGTGCACCTCATTCTTAATAAATAAAACACATAATTAAATGTATTAAAGATACACCTATTTTAAATATTAGACAATAATATATGTAACACTTATACTTCATTAATTAAATATTTATTAATATCCATTAAATATTTCCCTTTATTATATTACGATGACAAGGATTCCCATTCTAAACGGTGTTAATGGTAAAGCATGCAAATCAAAACAATGGCTACTCATTCAGGTATTGCAGATCTATCAAGATTTTGCAGGTTTATTTTCTTAAAGAGTTAATTGTATTCTTCACATAAGATACACTTCAGTTTACATGTTTTTAATGTAGTCTAAAGTTATAAAACATGTTAAAATCACACTATCACATTAATCGACCAATCTAAAAGGTAGGTTGAAGAAGACGTCTAATTGTTGTCATGACACTTCATCTATGATTCATCTTACAAGGAAAGGTGTGAGTTGTTGCATGATTACAGTGGATGCTTAAGTACGTTTTCGTGTAAATCAAATTAGGCAGCCTAAACATACGGATGGTATGCAACAAAGAAAATTAACTAGAGTCGCCACCTTCAGTGAGAGACGTTCAATGCCTATAAATGCTGAGAATGTATCACTACTGCATTTCACAGATGATTTAAACTGGGTTCTAGAGCTCCGACACGATAAATCTATGAATCTTGAGGGGATTGGAGAAACGTCATGATTGCAGTTGTTCCAAAACTACATTATCTAGTCACCTGGAAAATGAGGAATTTATGATTCTGCCTTTAAACAATTGCATTTTCGTGAACATGTGACCCAACTTATTGCTTAACACCTAACACCTAATTTCCGAGTAAATTTTTTTTTACTTTGCAGCAAATTTTTCAATCATTTGGAATTTGATTCAAGAAGCCAGCCAAATTGACAGATTTAAGAGCCTTATTCTTTTTCAGGAGAAAAAAAACATCTGGTTTATATGAAGTACCAGTATAGAAACATCAAATATCAGAAAATACATTGGTCTCCTCAAATCGCTGAAACCGTCAATAGTTTCATATTACATCTCCAAGCCGTAATACTTTCTTTTCCTTTCCTTTGATACTACGACATAACAATACTTTTCAGCTCGATTTTCACAGAACGAAAATATCACAACTTAGATCCTTGATCTTAGTTCGGTCTCAGGGCCAAACACTCAAAAATTTTAAATGCCGACGATCTGTCCCGAAAACTACCTATCATTGACTTGTAATGAGGAAAAGATGTCAAAAAACTTTACCTAAAAAACCAATATTCTGAACCAAAAAAACAAAAAAAAATACGCTGCCTTGATGAGTTGTTTTGAAACGGTCCTTTTAGAATCCACTGATCCAACCTGTCAGGGAATTTTGTTATGAAAACAAGACCGACCCCTTTGCTCCCCTGCCCTCCTCTTCAGATAGTTCATGATGAACTTCTTCTAATCTTCCCTTCAGACCCAATTTAGGTAATTTGTCAGCCTGAGAATTCTTTTCTCTGTATATGTGGCTGAAAGAGATAGCAGAAAACTTTTTTCGCAGGATGTCAATCTGCAGATTCAGGAAGACAAAAGGGTCTGGTTTATAGATGCCACTTGATTTAAGTGATCTACCAGGACTTTAGAATCACCATAGATGGATACTCTATCCACACAGAGGTGATTGGAAAACCACATTAATCCCCATAGAGCTATAACCTCAGCTCTCGTATTTGTCCCTGAACCACCAAACCAGAAAAGTTTATAGTGACAAGTAGTGGATAGCAGTAACCAGGCTCCGCATCCACAGTTCTGATTTTGAGCAGCACCATAAAAAAAGCCCATTGGATACCTGATTTCATGAGGACGATTTCTAATAGAAAGGTCAGGATGAGGTTTTTCAGAGATCTTCAGATTGTCCAAATCCTATAAAATCTGGTCGCTGATCTTATCTCGTTCACTAAACTTTTCTTCGAATATCCTTCTATTTCAGCATCCCCAGATACTCCAGTGAAACAAAATAGCTAGATTTATGTAGATATTCCCAATCTCGCTCCATTTCAAAATGCATCCCTCTGCGCTATCACCAGCCTAGATCCATCTAACTCTGGATCTATCATGCGCCGAGAGGGACCAAATCTCTCGAGGTGCAAACCTTTCCTCAAGTTATGCACTCAAAAAACAGGTTTGCACCTCGAGAGATTTGATCCCTCTCGGGGCATGATAGATCCAGAGTTAGATGGATCTAGGCTGGTTCCAGTCAGAGGCATCAACGTCACATTTTTCAGATTATTAAATTTTTTGTATATTTTTGAGATGTAAGATGGATCTAAGCTGGTTTCACTCGTGTGCTGCCAAGAAAAATCTATCAAAGATATGATTAATTTTATCAATAATATGTAAATATATCAAATATTAATATAATCATTTTAAATGTGCTAAATATTTCTGAGATTAACTTGGTCATTTTAATTTTAAATTTTCTTAGTTACCTCAGTTCGTTGAGATGATAATTATTGTTAATAACTATAATGATGAAAAATGATGAAATAATTTTTTTAAATGCAAAGTGACAATAAAGTGTTGAAAGATAGAAAATGTGAATAATAAGAATGTACTCATGTTACAATCAATCTCAAACTATTTTCTTCTACTATTCTTATTTCCTCCCTTGTTAGTTTTTTTATCTTTTCATACTGATTATATGAAAAAGAAAATTTAAATCATAAACCATTTAACACAAAAATCAATCTACTATAACACAAAAATCAATCTACATTGTTAATAACTTTTTGTGCTTACACTAAAATCAATGCATATTGTTAATCCAATCACTTTAATATTAATGTACCGTAATATATCCAATTACATCAAATCATAAATCAACATATACATTGAAATCAATGCTTTTAATGCAAGCAATCAAATAAGATTAGAAAATAACTTCTACATTGAAATCGGGTCATAATCTAACTCATTATAGTTATTTTTGTCTCTATCTCACCCCCCTAAACACACACGCTCTCGCACTCCATATATATCATTCTCTTTGTCGATCACCCTTTCTCTCCCACCTCTCTCTCTCTCTCTCTTTTCCCTCCAATCCTCTCTCTTCGCCCATCTCTCTCTCTCTCTCTCTCTCTCTAATCCTCTCTCTTCCCCAATCCCTTTCTTTCTCTCACTCTTTCCACCCCTCCCTCTCTCCAACTACATTACTATATCCCTCCCTCTCTCCTTCTCACTTCTTCTCTCCCCTCTTCTTTCCATACATCTTACTTTGTCTCTTTATCTCACCCCTAAACATACACACTCTCTCCATCTCTCCCTTATCACTCTCTCTCTCTATTTCTTCTTAGTTATGTAAACTAATTAACATAAATATTCGTAAATATAATGCAGATTATGGAGTAAATATGAAAAACAGGTTTTATTTACTTACCATACCTCTAGTTTATTTATATTTTTATTTATTTACCATACTCCTTTTCTTTACTATGGTATTTGGCCCATAGGCTTGTTATATAGTAAGATTTTTATTTATAATCCTATTTGATATATTGTTATTTATTTACCTTACCTCTTTATGCCTATTTTATATTTATTTATTTACCATACTTTTTTATATCTATTTTATATTTATTTATTTATTTATCATACTTGTTTATACCTCTTTTATATTTATTTATTTACCCATGGTATTTGGCTCATGGTATCAAAATTAATTTGTCCCATGATATCAATATTAATTTGTCCCATGGTATTGGTCTCATAGGCTTCATCTAAATAAAACCTCTTTTTAAATATAAAAAGGTTTATGGAATAAATATAAAAAGAATTTTTATTTATTTATCATAAATCTAGTTTATATATTTTTTTATTTATTTACCATAGCTCTGGAGTAAGTATAAATTCATTTTACAAATATTTAATTAAAAGAAATATTAAAAGATTTTGGATTTTGATTGTTTGTGTTGAATTAACTCTTTTATTTTGATTTAGAAAATGGTATAATATTAATATTAAATTCATATTATTGATACATTGTGCATATTTTTGGTAAAAAATATAATTGAAATGATTTCTTTATAATTCTAACTCTATACCATGAATGCGGCCACTTAAACCAATAAACTCAATTACTCTATATTGACAATGAATATGTCAAATTCAAGAAAATCCGGAGCAGCTGCAAGCAACAATTAACATTTATATTATTTCCAATATAAGCAATGGATAAATATGCAACTGATACAATATATCGCCATCCCAACTTAGCACATTTGTAGCAATGACTTTCTCCAAATACTCTGAAAGATTTTATTGTAAAACTGCAAAAGGAAAAATGACAAAATTCAAAAAAGTAATATATACCATACACTATGAACCTTACTATCTCATGGCATCCACTAACAAATAGACTTTGAAGCTTTGTAAGCCGTGGCCCCAACCTTAACATGCCCTTGAGCTTGGCACACTCTGAGGCATTCAGGTAACCCTTGAGCTGTAATGCTCCACACCTGGTAACCCTACTATTTCATGGCATCCACTTACAAATAGCATTCGAAGATTTGTGAGCTGCTGCAACCCCTGTATTGTCCTGAGCATTTTACATTCAGTAACATCCAACCTCTCCAGAGATCTCAATGTTTCAAGACTTGGGAGCTCCTCTACTTGTGCGTAGTCGATGATGTCAAGCCTTACGAGTTTTGCCACACCACAAAGCTCTCCAATGTGCCTCAAATCCTGACATTGAATGACTGTAAGCTTTTGCAGGTTTGGGCAAACGCCTTCCGGGAAAGCTAATTTTGATATTTTTGTGCGACGAAACTCTAACCCTTTGATCCCAAACATGCATTGCACAGTGGAGTACAATTTTTCCAATAATGACGTTTCCGCTTCTCGTTTAGCCATTTTAAATGGATGTTCCTGCAAAGGACAATCCCATACTTTTAACACGGCGAGACTCTTCGACTGCAAATGCCGCAGAAATGCTTACGCCGCAGAAATGCGCTTACAGTGAATTAGAGCTGAGTTGTTTTAAAAAAATTTTTGTTTATTTAGACAATTCTTAAAAATTATTTGTTAAGCCGACCGATTGTTATTTTTTATTTTTTATTTTAATTTTTTGAAATTTAAGCCGACATTGAGGTGAGCCGACATTGAGGACGTGACCCACCTGACATCGGGGTCATACTGGGCTGTAGATGCGCCTCGGCGCAATAATTAGGCATATCGCAGTTGAGCTTCAAACAAATCATTTTTAAGACCCTTCTGGAGAAATATATGTCGATTATCTTCTTTATCCCCCCTGTAAAGAAGACGAATCCCAAGACCATTTAATCCTATTTTATGAAGGTTCTGCCAAGTTAGTTTCTTATTCCTCCAAACCAGCCAGAAGAAGAGAGTTTTTTTTTTTTTTAACTCTTACTCTCCGCAGATCCCTAATCCAGCAAGGACTCCTGTTTTCCTCCCTGTCTTTCATCATGGACTGGTAGAGGTCCTTGACCACTATTTGATCCCTTACAGTCTCGCTGCCCCATCTTAATTTGTGCCCCTGTATATGCTTAATAAGCCCCAGACCCCTAAAAAAGTTGCAATACTCGTCCCATTCAAATTCCACAGAAGCTGGTAAACCCAGTTGATCTGTAGTCGACCATAAGGGAAATTCCCCCTGCCACGAAAATATTTGCCCAATCACAAAAACGCCCCTCTGGTGTAAACACGACAACAGGGCATCAGAGAGGAGGGGACATTCCTCCGCAGCTCTCATGGTCTTTGACCAAATGAGGATCAAATTCCCTTTGCCAGCTTAGTCGGGCTTTGAACAAAGTCCAAATTTTACGGAAACCTTTCCATATAAGAGATCCTGCCTCAGACAAAAGGTCTGCCCCTAAAAAAAGGTCCTCCAGAGAGTTCTGATTGAAGTATTTATGATCCATTATGTTCTTCCAAATGCCAAAGCCTGTCAGGCACCTCCTAAAAGATTTCATCAGAAGAGCAGTTCCAAAGGTTTCCTGCTCAATAATGCCCCATCCCCTTGATTTTTTGGGTGCTGCAATAACCTCCCACTTCGCCAGATGGAAAGAATTTTTGCCTAAACCTCCATTCCATATAAATTGTGCCATGAAACCTTAGATTTTCTTCTTAATCTTCCTTGGAATTTAGAATAGATGTGCCCAAAAAATAGTGATCTGTTGTAGTACAGCTTGGGTTAAAACCAATCTTCCTCCCCTCGATAACCACTTATTGGCCTAGAAGTTTAAACGGCGCTAGTATTTTTCCAGAATACATTCCCAGTCCCCCGACGTATAACGGGTAGCCTTCAATTTGAACCCAAGGTATGTGAATCCCTCATCCAGATAGGCAATGTTAACTTGAAAGAGGCATTGTACATAATGCACTTCCTCTGCAGATCCCAAAAGTTGATAGAAACAGGACTTGTCCAAGTTAGCTTCCATAGCCGAAGCATCTTAGAAACTTTTGAAAATTAGATCTAACGATCTCCAACTGTTGTCATTTAGCATACAAAAAAATAGAACATCGTCCACAAAAACATTATGTGTAATGGCTCCCCTATTTGAAATATTTATACCTTTGAATCCCCCACTTTCCGCCGCTCTTTTGATATGAAGACTTAGGGCGTCCATTACCAAGATGAACAGAAGAGGGGAGAGGGCGCATCCCTGTCTAAGCCCTCTCTCGGGCCTAAAGAAAGCCAAGGCTGACCCATTAATAATGATCGCCATAGATGTCGAAGTGAAGCAAGCTGCAATCCAATCTATCATCTCGCATGACAACCCAATCTTATGTAGAATAAAAAGAAGGATACCCCAATCGACCTTATTATACGCTTTACTCAAGTCAACCTTCAAAATACCAGCTTTAATATTTCTTGTTGCGATAGAGTGCATGGTTTCTTAGGTGATAGCCACCGCATCATGAATGCTCGTCCTAGGAGGAAACCCGACTGCTCAAGGGTAATATTTGAGGCAAATATTACTTTTAGTCTTTCCGCAAGCAGCTTTGAAACAATCTTATACAGGGTATTACAGAGAGATATCGGCCTATAGTCTTCAAAACTTCTGGGGTCCTTTTTCGGAATAAGCACGATGAATGTTGAATCTATGCCCCCCGAAACTTGCCTGTAATCCTGACCTCCTCTATCATCTCCCTTATATCTCTTAAAAAAATGTCAGAAAAGTGCAAGAAGAAATCCGACGTCCAACTGTCTAGACCCGGACTCTTCTCATTAGGGAAAGATTTGATTATAGATTGCACTTCCTCTATTGAAACAGGGTTCATAAGGCTAGAATTTTCTGAGTCTTCAACAATCCTTGGAAACAAGTCCACCACTTTCATTTGATCTTCATACCGCACCTCCTCTTTGCCCCTGCAAAGGGATTTAAAATAATTCACAACTTCGGCCTGTATATCTTCAATGGTATTAACAAATCTCCCATTGGCTTCCAAATTCCAAATCGCATTCACTTTCTTATGCCCATTAGAAAATTGGTGAAAGAACTTTGTGTTGTTATCTCCCTCTTTGAGCCAAAGCGCTCTGCTCTTTAGGTGCCATGTCTTCTTGTGAAAGAGAAGTATCTTCCTCTTGTTGTCTTCAAAAAATTTTAGCTGAGACCAACCACTCGGTTCCTGAGACCCATTTTCAATCTTTTTTAAAATGATCTTTTGATTCTTCATTTATCAGAATCAGATCTCTGAGGGCTTTCGCCCTTTCCTCCTTGACCCATACTTTAACACATGTTTTGAAGTTTCTTAATTTCCGGGCCAGTAGTGCCATGCCCAACATCCCCTCTGGGCCCCTAAAATCTTCCATCTATGTTCTCACCATATCTTTAAAGCTGGCACTCTCTAGCCAGGCCCCATTAAACTTGAACAGGCATCCAAAGACTCTGTTCTTGAATTGCCAACAAACCACAATCGACCTAATTATAAAATCCTCAGCTCTAACTTTTAACCCTCCCATCAATGGTAAGAAGTTCGACTTAACCATTACACGATCTAGTCTCTTTCCAATTAGCTCATCTTCCGCCCGACCATTGAACTAGGTCGGGCCCTCCCACAAACCATAAGGATACAATTTCCGACAAAAAGCACGAGCTCTTTCCACACTAGACATAGTCTCTTGAAAAAAAATAATAGTGGCCTTTGCTGCACATAAAAAATCTCTTAGAAAAATGAACTTCTCTCTACCCCCACCTCTCATATGTTCAAAGTGCATAGGATAATGGTAAACCATCAGTTGCAGGGGTCAAAGATCTAAGGACCCGATCTAATGTCAGAGTAACAGGGACGTCTCGAAATTTCCAACTGGAGGGTCCTGTATATCACCCACCCGGACAGATTTGGCCTTACCCCTCGGGCAACCCTTCCCTCTCCTTATAGTCACGTTGTAACGGACTAGGAACAAAGACAGGCAAAGAAGGGCGCCCAGAATCAATGTTCAGAGGGACCAAGGAAGCCTGAGAGTTATTCATAATAAAATCTAGATCACTGCCGACAGAGTTTTGTGGAGATAAAATTCCATCCTCACCAGCGTTTGGACTACTAGCTCGAGGGGCCGATAGATGAACTCGGGTCTCTGGGGTAACCTCAAAATAATGCCTGATAATCACTTGATCCATCCTTGGATAAGGAGGTGGGGCGAGAGGGCGGAGCCCTTGCCAAGTTCGGATCATGCGTTAAACCGAGGTCATTAACCAAGGGCGCACAAGGGGTTAAAGGATCAAAACCCCCAGAGGGGAGGGTCTTAGCCGGATAGATGTTAAGAGAACAAGACGGAGGGGAAGAAGGGTTCCGCGAAATGTTCATCAAGCACGAGTCACAAGGACGAGACGAGAGCGCTGAATAGAAGACTCAGTGTTCCATTTAACCTCAGATAAACCCTGAGCAATGAGAGAAGTAGCTAAATCATTGCCCTGAAAAAGAGAATGATCAGAGGGATGCTTACCCGAAAAATGACACTGATATGGCAGGATAGGCTCCATGGATTCATTGGGATTCCGATGCCCCGCTCCAGTATTTAAAAACCCCGTCCCTCGTTTGCGGAAACTCCTTAAAACTCGAGCACATGCGCATTAGATGACCTGTCTCTTTTCATAGGAAACACCTGAAGGGTAATCTCCAGTAATCCACCACTTGCTGATGCAGATGTCCATCCCAGATTAAATCCATCTCCGCAGGGAGACCCCAGAAAAAGACATTTCTACAAGAACCCAAGCTATCCGCTTATGAAAGACCCCCGTGCACTTCGGGTCAATATACCTGCAGGTACCAAGACAATCCCCAATAGATTGAAGTGCCTGGGGCGTCCAAAACTCCAAGGACAAACCTGGGAGTTTCACCCAGACGATGTGACGCTACGGGGCATTACTCAGGGGATCAAAACTGACTTTCCACCTCTGAAGAGCCAGAAATCTGCGCCCAGTGACCCAAACCCTGCTGTGAATCACTTCCAAGTCCTCCTTTTTCATAAAGTGGAACGCAAACCGTCCGCCCTCCAATTGGCCGGTAACCCAACACCTATTGCCACTCCTCCATTAACCACTTAATAAGGTCTGAACCACAGAACTTCACAAAATTCCACCGGCCGACTAGTGAGCGCCCCTGAAGGCTCACCCCTCGCTCCCCCAAAACGTCGCGTCCAAAACTTAGCAACTTGCAGTCCGCCCGGGCTTTGAACGGATTGTTCTTCACCCCGAAGAGGACCCCGATATAACTAAGTTCCCGTTTTTCGGCAGAGGTCCCCGTCCTCAGCGAGGAGTTCAGTAGAGGTATTTCCTTTAGCAGCTCCCGATCCCTGATCAGTAACCCCGCCAGAAAGGAAATAAGGCTGTCCCGTGGAAGATAGTCCTCCTTCCACCTCGTCGAGAGCACGCGCAATTGCCTCGTCATCCACTTCTGTCTCGATATTTTCAGTGTATGCATTAATTCCCTTCATAATGTCACCACCCGACGTACCCAACCTAAGTCTGCTTATGAAGGCGGAAGTACATGGAAAATCCCAATCCGATCACCCAAGGGGGTGATCAGAACTCCCAGACAAAAAATCTTAACACCAGGACTTCTCCTAAACGTCTAGATCATCGAATAGGAAGTAGTACCAACTTTCCGGACACAATAAAGACCGCCGAAAGCAAAAAGGACAGGTTCAACAATCCCACCGGAATCCAGACCTCCCTCCGGAAAAATTATCGCCAAAAATCAATGCTCAGAAAATTTGAAAAAATCCGACTTTCTCCCAGGACAACAAAAAAACCAGGAGAAGCCCTGTAATTACAGGGAAAATAGAGGCACTCCCCTGCAAGACGAATCAACAAACCCACACCTTTGATAACTCTTCAGCAAACCTCCATTGGAGCACATCCACAACAATAACCACTTCCTATATTCCACCATCTTTTGCAAAACTGGACCCTCATCGTCTTCCAAGGTTTGAACTTTAAGCAATTAACCAGATTCGATAATTAAAGCAGAATAGCTATACTCCGGCAATCTCCGGAACCTCTACAGCATGCCCATGGGCAGGTCCAAGGAGGCATAGGCTTTAGCCTCCCAGACGTCCAGACCTCTCCAACCGAAAAGACAAAGCTGGTAACCAACTCATAACAAGACAATGCATAGTTTGCCAACTTCTGCATAGTAAGCCGGAACAGATTTCATCAAGCGAGCCTGGAAATCTAAGACAAGCGAGCCTGCTTTCGCCTGGACAATCCTTTTTTCAATCGGCAATCTTTCGATCAGGCTTCACAGACTCTATGGCTTCAGAATACATTACAAGCTTGCAGGGTTATATTTAACTGTGACTGCTACACCTGGGCATTCCTCCTATCAAGTGAGCCGGAACATATTAATTTCTAGACAAGCGAGCCTGCTGACAGGACTTTCGTTTATCATATCTGTCTGGTAGAATTTTGGTCAATCTGCTGCTACCCTGCCTTTGTGTCATCGTTTAACTTTGTTTTCATTTTCGGCTCTAATCATTTTGCTGTGCATATTTAAGAACATAATCATATGCTGTCAATACCTTGGTATCATATATATAATTTTTACAGGAATGTACAGCGGTTTGTGGTAGGGGTTGATTAATTTCCCCTTTAATTTGAATGCCAGTCATCTTTCTAAATTGCTTATTCATCCTTTTGAATCTGCAGTTTACAATTTGACTATGCAATGTTGGTTGTTCTCGTTGAATTTTATTCAGCTGAGAATTTAATTTGACAATGTATTGCCATATACGCGTTTTTTTTCCTCTGAAAAAAAAAAAACTTCTGCAAACTCCCCAAAAATCTGCATAATTACCTCGAACAAAGACCTAACAACGTAAACCTTACCATGTGCAGTTATGCTTGAACTTCTGCGTGGAGCTGAAATCCATCAGAGCCGACCTTCCAGCGAGGTATTTACCAGAAAAATTACTGCGATGGATAGAAAATCCAAGAGCCTACTCTATTATTTACCTAGCTACCATAATGAAAATTCCAAAATAATAACAAAAAAAATAACAACACGGAAGTCTTATTAAAAAAAAAAAAAAATAGAATTGGCAAATTCCAATTGTCTTTGCTTAAAAGGATCCTTGCATAATTACACCAAAACAAATTTGGTATTTATCACTAAATTAATTGGGCTTCGTAAATATTATAAAATTAATTCATGGAAACCAAAAATTACAATTCGAAACACTGATGGTAGATCGTCACATAGAGCACTGAACACAAGCAGCAAATTGCGGATATGATTATAGCTGTTTTGGATAAAGAATGAAGGCCAAATATAGCTACCAATTTCAAATTTCCAGAAAAAGAGACGAATCCTGTCATGTGCTCACAAGCCCTAAATATTTTTCATTATTAAAATTATTCAATAGCTCGCCCTCTAAATAGATTAGTGTCTTTGTCATATGCTGAGAGCCATCCAAGATCTGGAGAGAATATGTGCATAGTAAATAAATAAATAAATAAAACATGTGTTTGAAACTTCTCTTCAAGGCTAAACGCAGATGTAATGTTTTTGTATTTTATAATGGTTTTGGTATTTTAAAATGGTTTCGGTTTTAGTAATGTTTGCTGACATATGTTCGTGTGGTGAAAATGGATATAGTTGATATGTTCATGTGGTTAAGAAGATATTCTTGAAATATGTTAGGTTATGTCCGCTCGAATTTGTTATCAACCCATGACTTTAAAAAAAATTCAATTTTTAATTAGAAAATAAGTTTAGTCTCATTCTAGATTGAATCTCCTAGTTTACCTAAGATAGTCTCACTCTAGATTGAATCTCCTAGTTTACCGTATTCTTTAAATTATTCATTGGAAAATAGGGTGGGTTTTAGTAAATATATTTATTGATTGGGAAATAAGGTTAGTTTTAGTAAATATATTTATATTGTATTTTTTTTCCATAATTGAATATGGAACTTTGTAATTTTATTTAAAATTATTAATTTTATTTTAACTATCTAAATTTCCAATATTTTTTTAAACACTTTTATTTTTCTTTAATTAATCTCTCAACTTATAATTGACCATTATTACTAATCTAATTCATAATATTTTTATTTTTATTTAACTAATTAAAAAGCATATATTAAAATTTCCCAACCATATCCTTACTTATAAGAAATCCCCAACTTGTTCCTTCATTATCTTGTTATTGACTTGCAAGTTTATTTGTAAAATCTAATTTATGGTAGATTATTTCATTCTTTTATTAAAAAAAATTCTAAACTATAAATATTAAAAAATTTATATAGCATGTTCAACACAAGGTGCATATATATGAAAATTTGAGAAATAATTGAAGTTGTTTTTTTCTTTTTCTTCTTCTCTTACTTATATTAAAACTCCCATAAGCCTTAAGGGTTTGAACTTGGCTTTGATACCATATGTAACAACCTCAAAATTTAGTATGCAATTAATAATCAACACAAAAACTCTTCAAATAATTAGCATACAATTTTTAGAAAAATATGACCAGAAATGACTTACCTTACTGACGATATTGCTTACTTGTAGTTTAAGAGTTGAACACTATTAAATCCTGCTGACCGCAACAAAGTTTGGGCAATAAAGTTTGGGGACGACTCTCCACCCAACTGTAGGCTCAGCTGCATGTTACAAATGGCCACCCTCGAGCTCTTAATCAACAATACCTTTCTCCAAAGAGAATGGATAAAAGAATCATGAATCTCATCTTCCTCAACGTCTATTAAATAGACCAAAAAATTAAAAGGGAACTACATGCACACATTCCATGTGTCAACATATAACTTTTATTTCTTTATTTTAAGTTGTACTTAATTTAATATTACTCTTAATTTAACTCTTTCTTATTTTATTCCTTCTTACTTTTGTTAACATTACTTATTTTAGAGTTAACTTTTATATATTTTTATTTAGAACTCTAGTTTATTATTTACTATTTTATTCATTTAATATTGTGCTTTTTATTATGCATTATTTATTTACTATTTATTTTAATATTAGGTTATATTATTTATTTATTATTTATTATTATTATTAAGGTACATTCCAGAATCCTTAACATGGTCATGTTAAAAGTTAAAAACATTTTAAATATTTTATAATATTTTTCAAATATTCAAATGAAAATAAATCTTTAAAATTAAAAGTTATTTTCTAAATTTTTTTAGAAAACAAATATTGTTTTTAAAAATAATTTTAAAATCATAAATTAATTTTAAAATAATAAATTTTGAAAAAATATAATAAAGACACCCATTAGCCTTGAAGCTTTTATAAAACAAAAGAAACAACATTTTTTGATAATTTTTATTTTATTTTTTACAATTCGTTTTGTGTTTAATTCTTTTTAAAAAAATAAAAAAATTACTAAAAACTAAATCTCACACAAATAAATTTATCAACGCTTTTAAAACAATTAATCTTCTTTATCCTCATTTATCTAGAATCTAATTCAATTAATGTTAATTATATATTTTAAATATTATGGTATATGTTATTATTTATCCTCATTTATCTAGAATCTAATTCAATTAATATTAATTATATATTTTAAATATTATAATATATGTTATTATTCTAGTATTAAGAGGATCGCCCACCTATTCTCCCAACTTTTTTTTAATATAACTTCATTTTTTAATATTTTTACATCGTAATAATCTTCTTTTTTACCTTGGTTATAATTCTTACCATCAATTACGTCGTTTTGCATAAGTTAATCAACAATGTTTCATGTTACACTAACTTGATTTAATTTATTATAATATCCACACGATTTCAATTAATATATTATTATTTAAATTTAATATATATAATAAATTGAGGAAACAAACACACGAGTTTAAAGAATATGTTAATAATGAAAATTTAAAAGATTAATGTTTGGTATATAAATGAGTTAATATTATAAACTTAAAATTTATATTTATTAATTGAATGTACGAAATTAAAATTGATAAATAATAAAATAATTGATAATTATGAGATTCAAAATTTTTAATTATTTATTTAAATAGTATAAGTAATTTAAAAGATAATAAAATTAGTGTTAAAGAAAATTATAAATTTATGGTTTCTTTAACGTATAAAAGAAAAAATACGAAAAAATTGTTAAAGAAAAATAAAAATTAATTAATGGTTTCTTTTAACATATAAAAGAAAAAAGAAGAGAAAGATGAAGGATTGAGATAATACGCATGTCATTTGACATACAACAACATGAGTTAGTAATCAATAGTCTTTGACATACAACAATATCAGTTAGTAACCAATAGTCTTAAATATATAATAATCTAAATTTGATTGGACATTGTTTGAGATAATGCCTCATTTATGATGCATACTACAGATTAGGGATTGGTTTGGTTTGTTGGAGGATGTTGAGAGATTCATTCAACTTCTCCCTCTAAGAGTGGAATTAGTTGGATCTCAGCAGCACTATAAAATTGTGATATATTCATTCGATTACAATATAGAAATTAAATTATTGTGTGTGTGAATAGTGTGCGTTTCTGCTCTCTCATAATTTCTAATATGGTATCAAAGCTTGGCTGGGCTTAATCCCTCACGGGAATACCCAAGAAAATGTGAGAGATATGAAATTGAGTATGTTCTAGGAGAGTAGATAGTTTATTTTCTAGGTGAAAGTTTTTGTGTGTTTTTTATTTTAATTTTTCAGTGTGATTAGGATCCATTGGTTGGATTAAAAAGAGCTCGAATTGCAGTGCATCGCTTGCTTTTCCTCGATGATCGACATATATTAAGCCTGTACTCCACAGAGAGGCCAAAGAGCTCGAATCGCATCTAGAAATGCCAGATTGTGTGATTAATGTGAAATAGTGCACGCAATTTGTTGGGAACAGTGGTCAAATATGATCGCTGGAAAATGCCTTGTTCAAGCGCAGAGCAGAGGAGCAAGGTTCATATTTTATAAGACAGTGAGTTCAATCCTTCCATGGAACCCGTGTTGAATAATGCAGTCATTGACACTAAGGATTATGAAATATAAAATTGCACTCTTACCTTGTAAATTCCAAAATTTTGCTTCGCTGATTGCTTTCGTTGAACTGTGCTTGCTATGGTCTTTGTGGGGGCTATATTAGTTTTCTACATGTCAGATTCCTATCCGGTTGGATATTGTTCAAGCTAGTTGCGATTGGATGTGGTTCAATACCAGAATTTTCGATAACTATAATGCTTTTGGGTCGCCACTGGGTGCTTCCTTTTCACCAGAGACATGAGACATCAGAGGGCAGTGGATCGTCCACATGATGCAGCAGTTCTTAGCCATTGCACTAGTAAGACAAAGAGAATTTTAGTGTTTTTTCAGCTTTTACTGTTTTGATCGATCAAGTGCGGTTGGATATTGTTGTTGTAATGGTACATATAATATCAAGAAAATTCAATAGAGAGTACTGGATCTCTGTTTTGTGGTTATTAGGTGACGGCCGTATCATGTAGGCACTAATGTATTGATTAATATTATTCAATCTTGGAAATACATTTCTTGAATTCACGAAAATATAGCAGATATCTTCTCTGATTGGCGGAGACGAAAAATCTTAAAAAATCGATTGTGTAGTAAAGGCCCGTGAAACTGCCATCATCACTGCAGCAAGAAGTAAATAGACAGATGAACCGCTATTGATCAGGGTTAATAGTTCATGATCTCCTATGAAAGTGTGAATTTCATCAGCTTTCATCAGCTTTCAGTATCCTGCATTTAAACTTTTACATTCTATGGAATTCACACGGTTTACAACGTGTTTAGTGCAATTTTGGGGAGATCAAGCCAACAAAATGAAGCTGCAATATTCACTAATTTAGCAGCCTATTTTATTAATTATTTGAATGATGTTTGGATAATTTCAGGAATTTGTTGTTGTGAGATTTTTGTAGTGCAGAACCAATTATTGAACAAATTAGCATTATTTAAATTAGTCGTTCTCGACGTTCTTCGGTGTCGAGAGAACAATTGGCTAATTTGATTGTGTGAATTTGTTATATGCTGATGGGTCTTGTTGTGCTTCGAGCTTCAAGACCATCAGTTATAGGTTATACAATGAGATCCTTGTGTGTAAAGGTCACTTTGTAGGATTGATCGCTGATCATATTCTGTACCTAGAATATTTTCCTAGAGACTGTTGAAATTTATTCTTCGGGGTTATTTCACAGATGGAAATATTTCCATAGGATAGTTCAGTGTCGAGACTCTTCTTCGGGGTGTAAAGAATCTTTGATCTTACAAATTCAGTGTTGTTGGTCAGAAACAAATGTATTTTAAATGGGTTGAATGGTAGCTCGAAAATGGTGGAGAAAAGAGCGTTGTCTATGAAATCTCAGAGTGGGTACAAATGTTAATGAAGACCAGGGTAGACAAATGTTTGTATTAAATTAATGTGTTCTCCATTTCTGTAATGTAGGCATTAAGGGGGGGTGTTTGAGATAATGCCTCATTTATGATGCATACTACAAATTAGGGATTGGTTTGGTTTGTTGGAGGATGTTGAGAGATTCACTCAACTTCTCCCTCCAAGAGTGGAATTAGTTGGATCTCAACGGCACTATAAAATTGTGATATATTCATTCGATTACAATATAGAAATTCAATTAGTGTGTGTGTGAATATTGTGCGTTTCTGCTCTCTCATAATTTCTAATAGACATATATATATCTAAAAATCTCAAAAAAAATAAAAATACATGTTTTCTCTCAGTGCAGAGTTAACATGTCTCCCTCTTAAAATAAAAATACAATATTCTCTAAATAAGAAAGAAAAATAGTCTATAATAAAAGGCCAAAATAGATATCTATGTTTAGTTAAAATTAATTAAATACATTACAAAACCGCATTCATCACCAATTTGTTGTTGATATTACAATCAAATGGGATAAAAATATTTCAAATAGCCTATTTCGACATCTACGTTAACTAATTTATTTCTATATCAATTCCACATATATTTATGTAAAATGAAAATGTTGAAGAAAAATATTTTCATAATATATAATCTAAAATATTCAATAAAATAATTAATTGGTTATTAAACAATAACATAAAAAAATATTAAGTACTTCCAAATAAGAAAAATAAGAGGGGTATGTGTAATTCATTTAATTTCTATTTTATAATTAATATGTGACACTTCAAACTATTTATAATAGCAAACAAATTTAATTCTGATTATAATACAATATTTTAATATTGACAATGTAAACATAAATAAAATGTCTCAATTGATATATTATGTAAACTATTTTAGTGTGAAAGTATGTATATGGTTAAAAAATAAGTATGCATATAAAAAAAAATAAGTTCTTATTGTTCCAAAATTTCAAGTAATCTCACTATTTTATCATTTGGCCTTTTTTTATGTTTTTTTCTTATTTTTGGGTCAGTTTTCCTGAAATCCAACAAATATTTTTTGTACTCTATATAACAAAAATACAATTTAAATAGTGATATATATATATATATATATATATATAGATATATATATATATATATATATATATATATATATATATATATATATATATATATATATATATATATATATATATATATATAGAGAGAGAGAGAGAGAGAGAGAGAGAGAGAGATGAATTTTGTATTTTAAATGATGTTCACACTTGAAAAGATTTGATCCCTATATATGTTGCCACATTTTCATTTATAGTTGTGGAAAAATTGTTAATTATGCTTAATCAAAAGTTGTATTCCAAAGTTTTAATGACTATATTATCATGCATAAGATTTCCTTGTATATCCATTATGTCTCCATCACCTTGATCTAAGGTTTCCCTTATAAATAAAAATATGTTTTGGGTACAACGAGAGAACAATATTCACATCACCTCGGAACTGCTCAAACTCAAGGCCTTGCCACTTATCATAATTATTCTTGTATTAACCTTTGAGCCCTCATACAATATTATATGTAAAATATTCCCTAGACTAAAGCTTTTAATATGTCTATGAATAATTTTCGTAATAAAGTTATGGATTAAATATGTAGTACTTATTTATGAATTGAAATGTCAAGTGGTAGGACGAACCACATGTTAAGTTGTATTTCATGTTACATAGATAATAGTTGAATTTTTTTCAAAATTTAATGCATCATAGATCGAACCAACAAAAGTTCGGTCACAATTCAAATGTGTTACCATTTTGACCCCTCCCTAGGTTACATTTCAAATTATTATTAGGTGGGACCTAGGTTACATTTCATGTATGTGGCTCAACACTTGGACATATACATGTGACAAGGTCAGAAATGAATCGGTCAAATTAATTATGATGTTTGAATGACTTAAATAGGCCAATATCCTTGTTTTAATGACTACCCTCCCACTCCTATCATTTGAATTTTTGTATACTCTCCAGGCATGAAGATATTTCTAGCATCAAGTTACATTTCTTTGGACATTCCCATTCACTTACATAGTGTTTTTTTTGGAAAAGAATATGGTTTTAGATCTATGTTGTAATAGTATCTCAACAATAATTGTAGGTAAATTTGGTGACAGTCTATTTATAAGGTTAATGTTGTCTAGGGTTTCACATATTGACATTATTTTACACATTTTCGAATGTGAATTTTTAATAATAATATTCTATTTAAAGATTTGTATAGGTGTTGTACCTCTTACAAAAGACAAAACAAGATTCACTCTCAAAAATTTTTTATTTAAGTCAAGACATGGGTTTTTATATTAGATTATGTTTTAACATTTCAATGGAGCATCACAAGGGTTTTATTACTCAATTATTTGCAAGGTTTCAATGGAAATTTACTTGTCGAATGAAAACCTTGTTCACTCAACCTCAGAGCTTGCCATAGGAATTGATGATTTCTACCAGGTATTTTACCATCTTAGCTTCTTCTTACTCTGTTTTATGAGTATTTAGTTTGATTTTGGGTTGTTTTTATTTATTTTAGAGGAAATGGTTTGATGATTTTGAACCCTTTCTTACCTCAAATATACCTTATTGAAATTATTATTTTAGACTTAATTGTTAAGAAAAATTGATTACATGTCTTTTCTCTAAGGTTCTAGTTAAAAAAAGGAAGGGATTCTTTATGAATTCCCTTTTTTATGGTTATGAATTGAAGATGTTATTTTTTTAGGAACCCCGTAATGGAATAGCATTAATCATGTGGTGGACATAGAGGTTATGACCAATATTTAACCATACTTTACTACTCCTTTCTATTCCCTGAGACTTATGTTTTGAGATTTCAAGTCACACCTCTTAGTTATAGAAATTTATCTTTTCATAAAAGAGTCTCCCATTTTATATTTTAATGGTTTTTACAAACCATTGTACTTGGTTTTTATCGTGTTCGTACTTGGGTATGAAAAACTTGTAGAAATATGGTGATAGAATTGGAGTTGCTCAAGAAATTTTAATCTAAATCAAGAGACATAATTCTACTCTACTGATCTACGTAATTAAAATCAAAATTTACAACAACAATCTCATAAATAAAATAAGAAATAAAACACATGAAAAATATATTTCTAGGGGAACCAAACTAGGAAAAACCACTCAAGCCTTTTTGCATTAATCATATGAATATATATGTATTACAATTTCTAGCTCTATTTGATTGCAGCCTGAAAGTGAATAACCTATCTCTCTACTCAATGAGAAGCACTAACCTAGACTTAGTTAATTTTTACCTCTGCTTGAGATCCTATTTCGTTACACAAATCCTGAATAGCCAAACGGGATATATCTTCTTCCATTTATCATATGACGAGCATTATACTTCCATCAATTAAAAAATGCTAACATAGAGCAGATGAAATAATGAAAAGTTTTTTTAACACCCATAAACAAATCTACAAGAAAACAAAGTTCAAAGCACGCTGCTTTCAAAACATAAAGTTTCACAGAAGATGTACTTTTTAAACCATATTAAGAATTAAGAGGCAGTGACATTATGATAATAATCCAACCTTTATGATTTAATTTCATAGATAAAAATGTAGGAAGATGCGATTATTGATCCTGATTCCTTATATCTTACATATGCGATATCGACATTTAACAGTGCTGATAAAACCTCCTCGGCATAGTCCCCATGAATTCATAGTGAGGCACCTGTAAGCCATGAGAGCATTTAAAATGACAAAAGTATTTTGTGTAACCAAAATTATAAGCTACTACCTTCATCTCCCATGTGGACCCCACATGAAGGCCACGCGCCTTACTATTTTGTTCCCCAAAATAGCCATGCACGACATGGAGGATGCCACATGATTACTTGGAGTCTCTATTCAGCTTGAATAACTTGATTTCGATTTTGACCTGTGACTGAATTCCACCCACAATGATATAAAAATCCTTCAGTGGAGGTATGAGAGAGTATGAGCAGTTAAGGAAACCAATCACTAATTATCAAACCCAGTCCCTCAATTCGTTCTTTGCAACCCTCGAAAGGCATATCCTCTGCCCCTTATTCTTCATTACTACCCTGATTACAGGGAGGTTAAAACCCAAATTTATGTCTTTTGCACATTCCAGTCTAAGAGTGAGCTCTCTGGTCTCTTCAACAGAGGGTTTTACTTTGGCATTGAAATAAATAAAGAGAACAAATGCAAGGGTCTTGGAATTCAACCATTATAGAAATTGGTCTTCATCAATATTGTTTTTCTTGCTCCAAATTGTGCTATCATGTCTTACAGTGAAAAAAATGTAAAATACAGAGAATTGATGATAAGCATTGGCACGAGAGGTTTGAATCATGAAATTCCCCTAGAAAATCGACCTAAAATAGAGCGAAAGCATAAAGAAAAAATATTTTATTAGTCCAACTTAGTTGTCATGCCTAAGCCCTCCAAAACGACTTCTACAACCATTTGTTCACAATGGAAAGCTACCTTTCTAACATCAAAGGTATATTCAGCCTATGCATGTATGATTTCCAAGCCCAAAAAAGTCAAAGGCATTGTGTAGCAGCATATGAGTTGCATTTGTATGCATGCATAACTTCGACGTATTGTTAGTGCATGTCATTCCAATTGATGTCATCTCGAAGAGCAAGCGGAATTTTGAGGTCTTGACCGAGAGAGTACATCCAAAGCGTAATTTTATCCTTAATAGCAATTAGGTTGGTATAGGAGTGTCTTTTTGAGTTAGGTTAGGTTATCAAGGTCAAATAAAGTCATGAAATTGATTAAATTTCATGTTTTGTATATAGTTTCAAAAGCTCTAATTGGTCATTGGGCATGTGATTAAGGTCTTGTCAAAGTAAAATTCAAAATATTGAATGCATGGGTTAATAGAGTCATTTTTTAACACTTTATGCCTTTTTCCTAGGTCTATAGTGTTTTCTGTGTAAAACAACTTATTTTTTTTAAGGACTCACCCAACAGTTCTGTAGCAAATTTGCCATCCCACTAACTGAAATTGTTACGAACTCATATTTTTATGCTAACGATGAGGCGATCGATATGTTGTCATAATTTCAGTGGCCAGAGCTTAGTTTTTCATGATGGTACATAACTACTATGAGCCATCATTTGTCATATTGCATGCTTGGTAATCATCACACCCTTCATCATTATGTTTTCCCTCCCACCTTACTTTCCTAATTTAGCCTCACCTCATTCAAACAAAAGCACTTACCTTTCATCCTTGTAATTTTCTTGATCTTATGCCATCAATATTCACTTTATCTACAAAACCAAGTCAAATAGTTATAAATCCAAATGGAGATGGTGCATACATAATTGAAGAAAAAGGGTTTGAAAATGGTAGTTGTGGATGACCCTGCTGCTCCTTGAAAGAGGGTAAGACATTATTTTTGGCCAATATTTTCTTAGGAAACTCCTAATTATTTATCATAGATTTGGATATGTTTTTGGAGGTAAAGAGTGAAAATTTCAAATTCTGGAAAAATAAGGCAAGTTCGTAGCATACTCCACGCTTAAAGCTGAGTTTTCGCTACGAACTCTCTAAAGAATATTTTGAGGTATAATTTCCAAAATATATAATAGCATAAGTTAGTAACAGCATGTATTTACCTCATTTTTCCTAATGAAGACCCTCCAATTAGCAGCGAAGTCAGAAAGTGTGCACAAAGTGCTAAATGGAAAATGTTATAAACATTACGCTATGAACTTGCCTTAAAATGCTCTACCTTTACAACGAGGTGAAATTTTCATATTGTTGTAGCACTTAATGTTTCTTGAGAGCATATGAGTCAGCGGGAGAGGTAGAAGTGTATTAGTGAAGACACATATTGGTAAAGCCACTCAGCAAGAAGGTAACATGGCTTCTAGCCCACCATTTTTTCCACATCATCGAACACAACAACACATCCTAAAATTCTGAGCATCAGAACCTAGATTCTAGTGTGGCAGTTCATCACTTGGTCATGGTCATTGACACCTCAGGAAAATTTGTTTGACTCGATAAGAACCATCACATATGGGTTATTTAAAATTTGTTAACGAAGTTAATGGTGTTAGACTCCTTTTAGGTTTCAAACTCCTTCCAAACAAATTATCTCTATATTCTCTCTATGTAATCAATTCCTTTCTGGATTAGATCTCTTCAGTAGTTTTGAGGGTCTAGCCTAGGTGGAAGACTTCATGTAAAAGGAGTTTCACTCTATAAATAGGGGTATTTCTGTAACACCCCTAGTTTATGTGTTTGAAATTTAAAACTAGACATTTGAACTTTAATCCTAAGGGGACTGGACCCCAAAGGACAAGTATTTTATGAATGTAATTAAATATTTAATTTGAGGAAATGAATAAAATTATTTTGTGCAGATTGACCAAAATGAGATTTATGATATCACTTGCTAAATCCATGAGGATGGATAAGGCAAATATTTCCCCACAGTCTTTCAAAAATCCTTGAAAGAAATTATTTCTAATTTAGATTTTTGAGGAAAAATCTAAATTCCCCAATGATGAGGAAAGTAGTTGGGAAGAGGTAAAAAGCTGGAAAAGCTGGGAAAAGCATAAAACAGCTTTAAAGAATCCCTAAAATGGGAAGCCTAGGCAAACAGAAAGAAAAGCATCCTAAGATTCTGGACGCAGAATTATAAACATGCTTTGGGGAACAATAGCTTAAATAAGATGCTCCTAAGTAGATTAGAGGTTGATCTGTTCTAGGAGATGATCTCAGCTCGGGGGTGAGTTCTGGGAGATAGAAGGACTCTAAGGTTGGGAGGTTGGTCAATTGCAAGAGTGGTATGTCTCTAAATTTATTGGTGTTTTTACTTCCTGTGGTATGAATTGGCTACATATAATAGTTGATTTGTATGTTAGATTTATTAGTGCTACATTTAATAGAATTAATCATAAGGCATTCACCTTTATAATTATGTATATTTGTAGACAAGAAATCTGTAGAGTAGAATCCAACAGAAACTCTAAATCGAGGTCGGTTTAAATCTGAGGATACATATTACTCCACAGATAATTTAACTTTAAACTGCTCTTGATCTACTAGTATAAATTTATGCACATGATTAGGATAGAGCAATATGGGAGTTCCTGTACCATAATTGAAAATAGCAATAGATGAACTAAAATCTAAACTGTGCATTAAATGAGACAGAAAAAAATATACAGACTGACTTCCAGGGTCAGCACATCATTCATACATAAACAGAAGTACAATAGCAAGTTATTTCTGTACACAAGAAATTAATTCCACAATAGAAGGAAGCAATTATCAGTTAGCATGAGATTTCCCATTTATACTTATTTCAATAAACCTTTCTTACTGTAGAGGCTAAAATTAATATGGGAAAGTAAGTTAAATAAATAATCAACAGGCAGATTTCACAACAGCAGGGCATATTTAGCTGTAAGTATTCTATTCTATCATGTGAACTAAATGCAAGAGTGTATAGTGGAATACTAGAAACGTAAAAGTCTTCTACACACACACACACACACACACACACACACACACACATATATATATATATTAACACCTCACCTGTAGGTATTCACAAAGCATGACGAGAGATGATGCTAAAAAGGTAGACAAATATCATTTGCAAATTAACTATAAAATACTTAATTAAGTATTGAACCAATGTAAAGAGCAGAGCTGGTAATACTTTGTACTATTCCAAGAATACTGAAGAGACTTAATTAACTGTTATGATCAAAACTACAAACCAGGGTGGTATGATAAGCATATACCAATGCCTTTGACGACTAACATTCTGAGTGTAAGAATGGTCGAGGTGGAATCATCAATCTAACGATATAATAAAATGTGGATTTATAAAACTACATGTAACTGAACTTACACTGTGGAAAAGCACAGTTAAACTATTCATTCAGATAATTACCATGTTCATGAGTATAGTTTAACAAATGTATTGCCTGAAGGCATTAATATAATAAAATACAACAAAAGTGGGGTATACGTAGCTGCAGAACAATGCCATAAGTACTTATTAAGCTGGACCCAAGCTAAAAAGAGAAAAGTGTGATTTTTGTTGAAGACACATAATAATACTCGATATTATGCAAATCAAGAAACGACAGAGATATATATATATATATATATATATAAATGAAAATCCAAACATTACAAGTCCACTGTGGCATGGGGACCGTATCATAATGTTCTAGGAATTGATATAAGGGAACATTCAGTGTCGAAACTCAAAAATTACAATAGTCACACTTATACAACTGTATCAATAAAATTTTTAAGTTGTCGAAAACATTTCTAGAACAAATGCGAGGAGAAATGGCTCCTTCTAACCAGCGTTTGGTGAATACCGACCTGTAAATGACAAGAGGAGTCAATGTTAATGCTGAAGGAAGCCACGTCTCTCGTGGTTCAAGAGAAAGTGAGGCGATGGTCGTAAATACATGTAAGAGACAAACCACAACATGAATACGATACAAAATGGGACGAGGAAGAGGAACGCTATCAAAAGTGATAAATGAGGAATGAACAGTTACCTGGTGCACTAGAACCTCCAAGCTTTCAACTAACCTGTCATATACACAGGGCCATGACATAAATAAACCCGAGTTGGATGGTGGGCATTCAACTAGAATAAAGGAGCTAGCACTCTTGTGAACGAAAAATAGAAATTGTTCCTTACACAGGTCGAGGAAAGGAGCGAACAAAAGGTTGAGAGGGGTAAAATCCCTCTATCATCATGCGAATGACCTCGGAGCAACCTTAGACGGACGTAAGGTAGAGGGTAAATCTCCCTCCAAACCCATAAGTGCATTCGTTCATTCTCGTTCCTGAGAATACGTGTAAGGAAATACAGTAAATATGAACTTAAACCAAGCAAATCGAATCAATCGAAATTGAGAAAACAAATTCTCTGAAAGAGAAAATTTAACAAATTGTCAGACATGAATTAACTATGACAAAATGATGGGAAACTATCCATCGAAATACAAAACTTCAGTCCCTCCTCGAGTCAATGAGCGTAACTTTGAACAAGACAGGGAAAACCCATATTGAGTGGTAAGAACAGAGCGTGGATTTCAAACCATCCGGAATTATAATACCTGCGTTGTCAAATGAAACGAGGGATTACGCCGAAGTCTGGACTGAATCACGCTCAATTCTCCAGAGCGTCGAAGTTCACTAGCCAGGGACAAATCGAACAAGTAGTAAGGGAAAAGAACCGCCCAGCAAATTAACAATGCAAATTTATATCCATGTTCCCGGAATAGATCAATGAACCCTAACGCGTCGGTGAATCCTTGTCGTCCACATGGCAAGATCCCAAGGGTGAAGCCACAGATCGAAGGGCTGGATGTGTTATGTACACCATACGTTCAACATTCAATGTGACAAGCAATACAATAAATGTCACAGCGTCCTGGCCGTGCCATAGAGATTGCCTTGGCACCAGGGTAGGCTGGCGTGGTGAGTTCCAGAGTTACGTGGAGCAAACTCACGTGACCGCGAATGGGATGAGACCCATTCCAAACCATACGATGAGACTGAAAATCATATATAGGTTTACGTGGAAAACTAGCTTCACGTCTCAATTCCGTTGAGTCAAATTACCAATTCGTATTACATGGAGGCCAAAATAAATGATTCCAATCTTGATATAAATGTTGACGAGAAGTCAATAAATGGCCATGAGTGCCATGTACGCATAGATAGCAACGTGGGTAAATTAAATCCAACTAAGGCTCATACTTTATAAACGAGTGGTGAACAGGTGTAATCGAAATTGTCCCACATGGGCCTATCAAAATATAACGATATGGTTAACATGTGAAATTGAATTGATCCTTCATCTGTCTATCAAACTATAACAATATATTGAATGATCAAAGGGTCATTACTATACAAACGAAGGTGAGACATCAAAGTGGGATTGGGATAAACAAATCCATTATGTTTGTATTTTAAATATAATTATGTTTGGTAGTACTAATATTGTTATATCCAATTGGGTTGGATATAGTTGAGAGATGGAAATAAATCGTAATTGGGCAAACAATTATGATTTGAATAAACCAACATAATTATAGTATAATATCTTGCTAGAATTATAATTGAAAAGATGAATGCTTGGAAAAAAAAAATTTGGGAAGGTAAATGGGAGGTGTGACAATTTCAGAGTTAGAGAGGGTTGATCAATGGTATGACTTATGCTACTATTGTAATATTTTATCTATTCAGTTAATATACAGTTGCAGAAAACCTTTTTCATACCTGCGATACTTTATGGGATCTTATGTATTTGTCTCATTTACCTTTTCAATATCAATTCAACTTACTTCATGCATAATCACTTGAGATTCATAGATAGTTATGCTCCAACTTCCTTTATGCATATTGTTTGCTGTCAAGGTTATTTTTGTAAGAGTTCACATGCCTCAGCTTCCACGAATGATGTTTTTATGTAATTGAGTTTCATACTATCCCCATGCCCAATGGTAGTCATCTCACATCCTTCGCGTGAAAAAAACCATCCAAAATATATATACGAGTTAGCCATCTTATTCTTTCAGCTTAATTAGTGAGTATCATACATTTTCTTGAGAAAGCCCTCAATGGTTGGAAGGGCTAACTTCCAACCCTAAGTGGTTTGAAGCAGTTACACTGAATTTACTATTGAGCAGCCTAATTAGCCTCAGTTTGGTGATAAGGTGTACTTAAAGGGTGTTATTTCCACCTGTGATCGAAGTTGTTTTGCAACATCTCCAATCAGTGAATCCACCCGCCTCTAGGTTGCGCTCCACACTGTCATTGGTGAAAGTCGCCCCACATCTATCTGCAATAGCATGTTCCTCTCCTCCTTTTGTAAGAAATCCTAGCAATTTATTATTTAAAAAAGAAGAAGATGGAATATCCCCATGCCATTCTTTCATAGAACTATAATTTCCCACAGTTGTTACTGCTTATGCACGTTTACACTTTAGTATAGGGCCATGGGTATGAAAAAAGAGATAATGAGAAGAAGCTTACTTACGACTGCGAGTTAGAGAAGGTAGTAGGCTTAGCGGCAAGCTTATTATTGAAATACTAGATATTTCTCTCAGTGGCCAACCTATACAAGAAGATTCATCGGGTATGGGAATTTCTATGTGTAGAAGGCCAACAGATCTGGTGAAGAGTCTAAGGAGATAAGAACGTGGAACTTTCTGTGTGGTGTGTGGTGACAGGGCGAGCATAGTTCAAAGCTTTTACTAGAACAAAAGCAAGAAACTTTTTTTGGGGATAATTTTTATTTTATTTTCTACAATTAATTTTGTGTTTAATTCTTTCTAAAGAAAATCAAGAAATTACTAAAAATTAAATATCACATAAATAAATTTATCAACCCTTTTAAAAAAATTATTCTTCTTTTATCCTCATTTATCTTGAATCTAATTCAATTAATATTAATTATATATTTTAAATATACATTGGATATATTATGGTATGTGTTATGATTTTAGTATTAAGAGGATCACCCATCCATTCTCCCAATTTTATGTTTTAATATAACTTCATTTTTTAATATTTTATATAGTCGTAATCTGTTTTTTAGCTTAGTTATAATTCCTACCATCAATTACTCTTTGCATAAGTTAAGCAACAATGTTGCATATTACACTAGCTTGATTTAATTTATTATACATCAAACAATAATATACACACGATTTCCATTAATATATTATTATTTAAATTTAATATATATAATAAATTGAGGAAACAAATGCATGAGTTTAAAAAATATGTTAATACTCAAAATGTAAAAGGTTAATATTTGGTATAAGGATAATGTTTGGTATATAAATGTGTTAATATTATAAATTTAAAATGTAAACTTTATATTTATTAATGTAATGTATGAAATTAAAATTGATAAATGATAAAATAGTTGATAATTATGAAATTCAAAAATTTTAATTATTTATTTAAACCTTATAAGTACTTCAAAAAATAATAAAACTAGTGTTAAAGAAAATTATAAATTCATGGTTTCTTTACGATATAAAAGAAAAAATAAGAGAAATTTTAAAGAAAAAGAAAAATGAATTCATAGTTTCTCCTAAAATATAAAAGAAAAAAGAAGAGAGAGATGAGGGATTGAGATAATATGCATGTTGTTTGATATACAACAACATGAGTTAGTAATCAATAGTGTTAAAAATGTAAGAATCTAAATTTTTTTGGACATATATATTTAAAAATCTCAAAAATAAAAAATAAAAAATTATACTAAAATAATAATCTAAAAATAGTTATATTTGTTAATTGAGCCAAGAGACGTGTAATTCATTTAATTTCTATTTATAATTAATATGTGACACTTAAAAATATTTATAATAATAAATTTTTAAATGTTGGTTATCATTTAAAATATTTTAATATGGACAATGTAATCATAAATAAAATGTCTCAATTGATATATTATGTAAAATATTTTAGTGTCAAGTATGTATATTGTTAAAAAATAAGTATGTATACAAAAAAAAAAAGTTCTTATTGTTCGAAAATTTCAAGTAGTCTCACTATTTTATCATATGGCATTTTTTATGTTTTTTTTCTTATTTTTGGGTCAATTTGGGTAAATTATGTACTCTATATAACATTCAAATATATATATATATATATATATATATATATATATATATATATAGAGAGAGAGAGAGAGAGAGAGAGAGAGAGAGAGAGAGAGAGAGAGAGAGAGAGAGAGATGAATTTTGTGTTTTAAATGATATTAACACTTGAAAATATTTGATCCCTATCGGAGCATGCTAGATCCTTGAGTAAAATGGATATCATATAGTTTTGGAAAAGTGGTTAATTGTGCTTAATCAAAGGTTGTATTCCAAATTTATAATGACTCTATATTATCATGCATAAAATTTCCTGGTATATCCATTATGTCTCCATCACCTTGATCTAAGGTTTCCCTTATAAGTAAAAATATTTTTTTTGGTACAACGAGAGCACCATATTCACATCACCTCGCAACTACTCAAACTCAAGGCCTATTTACCACTTATCATAATTATTCTTGTATTAACCTTTGAGCCCTCATACAATATGATATGTCAAATATTCCCTAGATGAAAGCTTTTACTATGTCTATGAATAATTTTCGTTGTGTATTAATTTATGAATTCAAATGTCAAGTGGTAGGATGAACCACACATGTCAAGTGGTAGGATGAAGTTGTATTTCATGTTACTTAGACAATAGTTGAAGTTCTTTAAAATTTTAACCCATCATAGATTGAACCAACAATAGTTTGCTCAGAATTCAAACATGCTACCATTTCAACCCCTCCCTAGGTTACATTTCAAATTATTATTAGGTGGGGCCGAGGTTACATTTCATGTACGTGGCTCAACACTCGGACATATAGATGTGACAAGGTCACAAATGAATGGATCAAATTAATTATGATGTTTGAATGACTCAGATATTTTAGTCTCCTTCCTTGTTTTAATGACTACCCTTCCAGTACTAGTATTTGAAGTTTTGTATACTCCACAGACAAAGAGATTTATAGCATCAGGTTACATTTATTTGGACATTGTCATTAACTTACCCATTTTTTTTGGAAAAGAATATGGTTTTAAATATATTTTGTAATAGTATCTCAATTGTAGTTTTAGGTAAATGTGGTGATAGTCTATTTATAAAGTTATGTTGTCCATGGTTCGCATATTTACATTATTTTACAGGTTTTCCAATGTGAATTTTTCATAACAATATTCTATTTGATGATTTGTATAGGTTTTGTAGGCCTTCAAAAGGACAAAAAAAGACTAACTTGGTATCTACCATTATATCAGGTAGAATAACTTTGGCTCTGGCATTCCTTGTTCATTTTTTTTGAAAGAGGTTTTTGTTTTTGTGAACTATTGCAAAATTTTTGAAGCATTTTAATGTGTATTCCCTCTCAACGTTGTTTATTTAAGTTAAGAGAAAGGTTTTTATATTAGATTATGTTTTAGGGTTTCAATGGGAAGTGCACTTGTTGAATGAAAACCTTGTTGACTCAACCTCAGAGCTTTCCATAGGAATCGATGATTTCTACCAGGTATTTTACCATCGCATTTTTTTCTTACTCTGTTCCATGAGTATTTAGTTTGATTTTGGGTAGTTTTTATTTATTTTAGAGGAAATGATTTGATGCTTTTGAACCCTTTCTTACCTCAAATATACTTTATTCAAATTGTTATTCTAGACTTAATTGTCAAGAAAAATTGACTAAATGTCTTTTCTTTAAGGTTTTAGTTAAAAAAACATGAGGGATTGTTTATGAATTCCTTTTTTTATGGTTATAAATTGAAGATGTCTTTTTTTTAGGAAACCCGTAGTGGAATAGCATTAAGCATGTGGTGGTTCTGACCAATATTTAACCATACCTTGCTACTCCTTTCTATTCCCTGAAACTTATGTTTTGAGTTTTCAAGTCACCCCTCTTAGTTCTGGAAATTTTTATTTTTATAAAAGAGTCTCCCATTTTATATTTAATGATTTTTACAAACCATTGTACTTGGTTTTTATCATGTCGATACTTGAGTATGAAAAAACTTGTAGAAATATGGTGATAGAATTGGAGCTACTCAAGAAATTTTAATCTAACTCAAGACACATAATTCTACTCTACTGATCTAAGGAATTTAATTCACAATTTAGAACAACAATCGCATACATGAAATAAGAAATAACACACATGAAAATTTTATTTATAGGGGAATCAAACTAGGAAAAAACACTCAATCCTCTTGGCATTAATTAGATGAATATATCTCTATTACAATTCCTAGATATGTCTTAGTTCAACCTGCAAGTGAATAACCTATATCTCTACTTAATGAGAAGCTTGGACCCAAACTTAGTTAATTTCTACCTCTGCTCGAGACCCTATTTCCTTGCATAAATCATAAATAATTACCCCCTATTTTTTAGGATATTTCCTCCAATTGATTGCGCAATTGCCAAGGTTTTATCATATGAATGCGTGCAACACTTGGACACTCAAACTAGATTACAACTAGTTGTTACATTACCTTCGAATATCCACCATAGTTGAAGAACTTGAATTCTCTGCATGCACTAGTCATTTTATGTTTATTGAATATTTAACTTGGTTATCACTGAGTTAAACTGTTTTCCCACTGCACAACTATCCTTCCACTAGTTCCTCCAACTGTTAGAACTCATTTAATGGAACTCAACTTGATATAACTGAATTATATTACTAAAATTTTTGCAATCATACATGCTTAAATGAAATCCAAGACTTCTAACTCAAATATATTGTGCTAACTCAGTGACAAGAGCCATGCAACACAATTTAACTACATTGAAGTGGTCTGCTGATGTGGAAATTTGAATTTTCTTAATTTGAGTAAGGAAAATTCAAATTCAGACTTTCTTGTTGCACTTCTCAACACTCCCTCTTAGCAAGAAATGGATTATTAACCACCCTATCCTAAAATTATTGAATTGGAACTTCCCTCTTGCAAAAGCCTTTTTCAAGTTGTCAGCATCTTGTCCCTCTTTCAGAATGTGTTGTAGCAACATTATCTGCCACTACACAAAGTCCCATAAATGATGATATCGAATATATATATGGTTGGATGAATCATGAAATACCAGATTCTAAGTGAGCATAAGGAAACTATGATTATCAAAATAGATCACAGTTGGATCCATCATTTGACAAAACAGTCCCACAAGTATGTTTCTCATCCATATCCCCTATTATCCTACTTGACTTGTAGCCATGTATTCTACTTCTGGTTAGTTGAGCGCCATAGATATATGCTTCCTTATGTACCAAGAAATCTCTATGGACCCAACTCTTAAAATTCCACCTAATGAACTCTTTTGTTCGGCTGAAATCTCTACCAAATCTGCATCTGTGAAGGAACACAACTTCACCCACTCTATCCTTCTTTACCCTGATCCATATTGGGTAGTAACTCTTATGTCTCATAAAACATGATTTGTTTCCTTCCAATATATTTTTATCGGCATAATCATAGCTTAACTTACCCAGTTGAGTTCATAACTCATATATGGTCGTGTGTTTATAAGATACATCAGTGAACACACTAGGTGTCGATAAATGAGAGCATCCACCCTTTCACGTGAAGCGATATTTTCCATCCTTGAGTTGGTCACTAGAGGTGTCTCCATGGGTTTATAGCTCTCCATTTGAAACCTATGTAGTATCTCATTGGCATAATTTCCTTGAGAAAAAAATAATTCCCCATCGCCTTGACATACTTCTAACCTGAGGATGTAATGCATGAGATCCATTTCTGTAATTTCAAATGCCCTTGCGAGATCCTCCTTCCAAGAGCTTATCAATTGATCATCATCTATTAATGTTGAATCATCAACACATAAAACAATAATAAGAAATTTACCTTATACCAAAATATGATAGAGGTTCACATTAGCTTCACTTTTGGTGACACTCAATCCTGCAAGATAACTGTCGATCCTAGTGTACCAAGCCCAAGGTGCTTGTTTAAGATTGTATAATGCTTGCTTGAGTCTACACACAAAAGACTCCTGATAAAATGTCTGAAAACCTTATGGTTTCTTGATGTACACCTCATCTTCAATAACACCATTGATAAATTTTGTTTTCACATCCATTTGTGGATCTTCCACCCCATCTGTGTAGCCAACACAATAATTGAACAAATGGATGAATACCTTGCTACAGGAGCAAAGGGTCAACTTGATACATTCCTTTGTCCACATATATGGCCTTATTATTATTCATGCTTCCATATACTACATGCTTAACCTTGAAGATCCATGTAAAACCCACAATATTTTTATCTGTTGGTATTGGGAAAAGTTTCCAAACATTTTTCTTTATAATGGATTCCTATTATTCCACCTTTTCATCATCCCAAACAGGTTTCTCAACTACTTCCTTGAAATATGATGGGTTAGTCTCTACAAGATTATTTATTAGATCCATGTAGGCAGTGTACCTCTCAACCTCCCTCCTTTACCAATGCAAATTTAAAGGAGCTCTCACTTTCTCCCTTGCATCCTACACTTATACACCAGCTTCCTTGGCTCTTTTTATGCCTTCTCCCGATTGTTCTTCTTGAGTGGATGTCTCCACTCTTTGGTCCTCTATTTTTTCATGCTCCACAAGTTCCTCCGGCTCCTCCTTTGGAGCTAAAACCTCTTCTTCTACTGGGATCTAAGGCTCCCTCTCAGGAAAGCACCACATCTCTTTCTCCTCATGAAACTTTACATCCCTTCACACAACTGTCATTCTGAGGCAATGTAAGTACACGTGGTAATTGTGTGTAGTTTTCGTGTAGCCCATAAAAAATCCCAACTTTGTTGTCGACTCAAGCTTGTTCCTCGAATATTTGGACATATGGCAATAAAGAAAGGCATCCAAAATTTTGAAGTAAGACACATTTGGATTTCTCCCTGAGAAATCCTTGTCCTGTGTAACCATACAAATAATTTGATGAGGACTCTGATTCTACAAGTAGATTATTGTGATACATGCTTCTTCCAATAAATGCAGTGGTGGGCCTTGGTCATGTAACATAGATCTTGTAGCTCCTACAATGCTTCAATTATTTCTCTCAAATTCCTGATTATGTTGTGGTTTGCGAGGTGTTGTCATCTGTATTCGAATGGCTTCTTTTGCAAAGAAATCCTTGAAGTCATTCTAGAAATATTCACCTAAATTCTTGCTTTTGAGAGCCTTCACCTTATTATGGGTCTCTTTATGAACTAGTGGCTTGAATTCTACAAACATTGAGAATGTATCATCTTTATTTAGGATGAAGAAGATCCAACACTTCATTGATAAATCATTGATAAAATTAACAAATATTTATATCTTATAGTGGAGGTTGTCGAGGAAGGTCCACAAACATAAGAGTGGAATCTTTACAAGAATTCCTGTGCTTTTATGTCTTGTTCATGGAATGTGGATTTCACATACGTCCCTAAGGTACAACCTTTGCAGAAATCATATTTCTCAAGTGTTCCTTTCATGAGGCCAGTGGTTATTTGCTTCATAATATTCAAGCTACCATGATGCAATGGCCCAATATTTATGCCAATGCTCATCGACACCACGACTCTACATTTTTTCTTCCTTGCTACTTAATGTAGCACAATATTCAACATCCAACATATACAAGTTCTTCACACGAACCCTGATCTGCTTCACTTGTCTAGTTTCTATGTGTCTTAGGAATGATTCTCCTTTGCTAAAGATCACATCATAACCATGGTCATCCAAAACATCTACATATATGAGATTCTTCTTAGACCTCTAACAAACATGACATGTTTGAGGCGAAGATGAGTGTAACACCCCTATGGATTTTTTTTTTAAACACTTAATTTTTTTATACATTGAACTATTATTGGACTTAATGGCGATTGAAGCCATGCTAATGTAATTATATTATTATCATTATTGAGTTAATAAATAAATTTATTTAAAATATTTATGAAAGAGAAAAAAAGTGTAGAAAACTTCTTTCCAACTTAGAAAAATTTATGCTGGTCAAGTCCACGTGATGGAACTTCCCTAAAAGTCTCCGTAAAATTCCTCGGAGAAAAATAAAATAAAATAATTTAACATAATGGGAGAGAAATATTATCTTAATCACTTAGTTTGAGAGAAATAAAAAGTGGGGTAGAATAAAGAAGTGTGGGAGAGAAAACCATGCTTATATTAAATAAATAAACAAATAGTTTTGAAAAAAAACCAAAAACAAAAATCCCTAGGAAAAAAGGTTAGCAGACATTAAAGAAGGATGTTGCTAAAATCTATTGGGAAGAAAATATATAAAATGAACCACCTAAGAATAAAAGGGGGATTCTGAAATGGAATCATCTCTTAGCTCGGGGGGAACTATGGGAGTTACTTCATGGTAGGGTGGAACGTGTCGTATTCCTCAGTATTTCCCAAGCAACATTTATGATTAGATGAAACTATGTTCATATTCTGTTATTAAATTCAGAACTATTTTTTATGGATTTATAAAATAAGAAGGATTATTTCTATCTTCATGCATAATCTGCTATGATTATCTATTTTTTTGCCTTCCATTATCAATTTAATGGATGCATGCATAAAAGAATTCCATTGTTACAATAATATACTGTAGATACAAATATTTGTATTTCTATATGTTATAGCTACCAATATTTGTATTTATATATTTTATACTTATATATATATATATATATATATATATATATATATATATATATATTCTTTCATAGGTAACTGATAGAAATAATATTCTAGTAAAAGAAATAATATATAATGTTTGCATGCAACATTGATCATATTTCAATTTTAGATGTCTAATTTGGATCTATATGCACAAGATGTTATATTTACTATGGCATGTCAGATCTCTTTGTGATGGCATGAAGGTCTTATCATGCAAGTACTAAAGTATAGAGTAAATTTATGGGTGTATAAATAAAAGGAAGATAGTAAGTTGGAAAAACTTATGCTTATGAGATCGAAGGAACTCATCACGTGTTTTGAAAGCTATAAATATGAATTGAAAATATTGCAAATATAGCAGTGACATGGATCTTACAGTGCATATAGGATTATCATTCATATTCAACATATCTCTACGACAAAAGGAAAATTTTCATTTGTAAAGGGATAATGAAACAATCATATAAATTAGTTGACACTAATAACAGAATGGGTAAGGGATATAAAAAATTTGTTTTATTCAAACATAATGTAACTGATTCTTCGTTCATGCTATTGAATGAGAAAAGAATACAACAAAATCTTCTAATTTTGGAAGTATTAATTATTAAGGAACTAAAAATGAAGGTAGAGGTTATAGATCACTGTTAGTGGAATATGTGTTAACTATATTTAAAGTGTGTGGGAAATCCTATATCAAGGGTAGGTAAGGAGCTATATGAAGGAAAAAACTTGGTAGAAGAGAAAACAACTGATACTAGATCAAGCGGTATGATCAAATGTGAAGTGAGACCTTAGATTAAATTTGTATGAACACAAAAATAAAATGCCATAAAAAAATTATAAAGGAGTTTACAAGTAATACAACATTGTTAAGAAATATTAACTACCACATTTAATATGTTCATGCATAATTAGCATGAGAAACATATCAAAACTGCATATGAAAGTAAGATAAATCTTCCATAAACAATGAGCTCTCAAAACTCCACAATATTATAAATCATTTACAGAAGCACACAAATTCAAAGTAGACCAAAAATTTATAGAGGTTATACAATACTAGTATCGAGTGCATAAATATTCTATTAAAAATGAATTAAATACTCATAGTTTAACAAATTGAAGCATCCAGAACCAAAGGACTTCGAATTAGTCTATAATATGAGGTATTATAATTACATAGAAATAATTTTCAATATGAATCTTTAGGTAAAACGTGTAAATTAGCCATACTAAGAATACATACAACTTGAATAATGATATACAATTGCATGTGTGTAGTCGTAAGCAACAAAAACCAATGTAAACTTTGAAACGGGAACTTTTATCACTCAGAAAAAGTGAAACATTATTTGACATGGTCATAGAGTTCATTTTTCAAAGGTATGGTCATAGAGTTCATTTGTCACAAGTTGGTATAGGAAAATTTAAAATTTTCATCTTTAAACCTATCCTAAGGTTCAAACCCACCTCCATATAGGTCACATCATGTCCCATCAATCATCATTAGGTGTTAGATTCCATCTCCCAAGCATTTAAATCCGAAAAGGACACTTTATTCTGTTTTTCTTCTGTTCGTAGTGTTTTACACTATAAAAAGGCAGTTTTCACTACAAAACTGCCTAATAGTTTCGGAGCGAAACTGTCAGAAAATGAACTAGCCATGCTACAAAAATTATTTTTTCTATCTGTCTTGTCAAATCTGATGCAAGGTGGCAGTCCATGATTAGAATATTTAGGGTGGATGTCATTCGAGTCAATTAGGGTCATTTTAAAGGTACAAAGTTCATGCATGAGGTCATCATTACTATTTTTAGCATGCATGAGTCATGATTAAGGAATGAGTTGTCATAGAAAATTTAAAACATTACCCAATTGAGTTTTTTTCATTCTCCACTACATCTTTGCATGTTGTTGAGTTTTGGAGAGCTATTTCACCAAGCCAAGCTGGTTGCTGGCATTTTCAAAAGATGCAGGTGTCACTAATCAAGTGAGGTCGAGAAGGTATAAAATCACCATGGATGCAAAGAAGAAGACCGACAAAGGTGGTCACTCCCTCAGATATGATTTAATGGACATGAATTTGTTAAATGAAGACCCAAATGTATTTGAAGTGTTTAGAAGAACAGGGTGTTCGCAATTCTGCCAAAGTCTACAAGGGTGTCATTTGTAGGTTTCAAAGGAGTTTTCTAAGACTTTTACTGGATCAACTTCAAAGGTGGGAATGTTAAATCTCATGGTAACACCATAAACCATTGCAGTTGAAACAGGAATCCCTAGAGGAGGAGAGCAATGGTTCAAAGGGATAAGTTCACCATGCAGGATTGTAAAGAATTCATCAAGACATAGCATAGTTAAATTGATCTCACAAATGATATCCCAAGGAGCTACATGAAGGAAAATTACTCAAAGCTATTGTTGATCATTCAGAAGTACATCACCTGTGAAGGGAGGTATCACATGGTCTAATCCTACCACATTAGGCTTCTGCTTCATTTTGTGGGTATGAAGTTTCTTGATTTGCCTTTTTACTTATACACAAGCTTAGCTAAAATGTTAGACAAGGTTCAAGTTAAAACAAAAGGAAATGAAACCTCTCTATTTCATCAGGTTTTGATCAAGTTGTAGGTGTTAGAGTAGTTAAAGAGATTAGGAAGAGATTGGTCATCTTTTATGTTCATCAATGATTTTGAAGTAGATGTTGTCACTCCTAAAAGAGTTCCCAAGCCTAGAGATATCCCATCACCTTCAGTGGAAAAGCAGTTGGAACCAGTGAGCATGGAGACAGAGCCTTTGTAGAAGGTTGATACACCCAAAGTTACACCTGCAAAACAGAAGCCAACAATTAGCAAACGTGGCAGCAAAAGAGTTACAAGGAGCCAAAAAAATGTTAAAGGAAACTTACAGGACATCTTGCATGCCATTGATATTGAAGAAACTCCAATAGTCCAAGCTAAAGACATAGATGAGGGAGGAAGGAATCTTAAGAAATGAAAAATAGCTAAGAAGTTAGAATTTACAGGTGATGATGCTGGATTTATGTTTCAAGCTAGAAAAACAATGAAAATACATGCGAGGAAAGCCTTGGAAAGAAAAAAAAGGCTCAAAGGGTCAGTGAAACTCTGCAGCCACCACCAAGCATCATAGACCTCTCCTCACCTGCAAAAGAAGTTCTGGTCATTAAGCAAATGAAGGGTAAATAAAAAATCATTGAAAAAATCAAAGTTGAAGCCCTTAAGGAGTAGTTGAAAGAGGCAAGGGAAGAGATATTAGTCTTGAAGAAGGAGGAAAATAAGCATAGAGCTTAAAGAGTAAAGTTTGAACAAATGGGGAAGATTTGGGAAGATCAAGTCATACGTGTCTCAAAGACCTTGGATAACGTAGAAAAACTGATAAAGTGGACTCAGACATTAAGAAAAGAGGTCAAGCATATCAAAAAGGTAAACTTGCACTTGCAATTTAAGAATAGGACACCGAAAGTCCAAGTCAAAGATCTACAAGAGAAATTAGAACTGATTCACGAAGAGATGGAGAAGAAAGGTTTGAAGATGACTGTGGTTGAGGAGCCCATTTCTCAACTGATCATAAATGAGGAGGAAATAATACAGGGTTCATAAGTTGAGGTTGAATATGCTTTATAGAGGTTCATTACATGCAGAAGATCAAGTTTTGGCAGTTGGAGGTCACTTTTTGGAGACAATTTTGAAATGGGTAATTTTTGCACTTTTACACAGTTTCGTAGCGTTTCTTAGGCTTAAAGTCAGAAAAATGCTACGAAAAAACTTATAGCAACCTTTTTTCCTCTAAAGTCAATTTTTATAGTTTTCAAGGAGGGAGTTTGATGGTGATGATGTGTCATGACTTGGTTGACACCATGGAATAGTAAAGGAGAAAAGTTATTGGGTATAAAATCTACTTTTTCAATTCTACCAAAGCTTGCTACGAAACTGTCCTATTTTCGTAGCGAGCTATTTTTGAAGGTTTTGGAGCATCTTAATGGTAGTTTTGGACAGCTGGACTCCTCCAACATGACAAAGGATCTTATCATCAAATAATTATGACTCGAAGGAGGTGTTGTGGAGACAGGTCATCAGCCAAAGCACTCTTTGAAGATAAGGGTTATATATTTCTGAAAAATAGGTTTATGTTCCACATGTCTAGGAGAGTCTTAAACATGTAAAGTGTTAATGGACCTACCATGTATCTTTCAAGCATGTGATTCTTATTTTGTAACTGTCATGCAACTGTTTCACAAGGTAAGGTAGAGCTATATAATAAATAGGAGTTAAAGTCCTATTAGGAGATGCTTTCTTTAAGGTAAAGCTGTCAATTTTCTATTAGGAGTTAAGTCTTTTAGTTATGTGATGTGTCATAGGAGAATTCGATGGTCTAGCCACCAAGCAGATCATCCTTGTTGTAAAGAAGGTATATTTAAAAATAAAACATCGAAGTAGTGAAGCGATGGAGATTTTTTTTGCACTAAAATGTTGCTTTTATGTATTTGACTTATATCAGTAATACATAGTGACTTTCTTCTTAACAAACCTGAGATTCTCATGGGGTTTTAAATGTCTTATTGATCTACATCTTTATGTTTCACCACTTGAAGTAGATTTTATTTCTATTACTCAAGATTCGTAACTCTAGTCTTTGACTTCCTTTAGTAATGAAATGATTGTGTTACCTTATGTTTTATGAGTGAATTTCCTTTTTTAAATACCCCTATCTACCTCAGCTTCCATGTAAAGAAACCTTGCCACTGAAACTACTGATTGTTGACTCCATAAGCCCAATGGTAGCAAGCTTGCATTCTTTTCAACCTGAAAACATAAAAGAAAGTTAAATTCCCAATAGAGTTAGCCATCTAGTACCATCATTATTCAATATCATAAAACCCCCTAGAGAGAGCCCTCTCAGATTGAAGAGGCTAAGCTTCAGACAAAAGCTGATTTGAAATAGTTACACTGAGTTGATTGATAAGCAACCAATCAAGTACAATTTTGTGATAAAATTTTGGTGTGTCGGCCGGGAGTCTGAAGATATACTTTTCCCAAAAACTTTGAAGTTGTACTCTTGAAGGTAGTAGGAGATTAGAATGTGTTCGAGGCTATAAATACCTTGGTGATTCCATTAAAAATTATCATTCTCAAATATGGCCTCGAAAAGGAGATACACGAGGATTAATCCTGACCCAGATTCACCTACAATCATGGACAATCCAAACACAATCTCCAGAGGAATTCAAGGAATTTCTGCACAATCAGGTACTCCATTATACAAAAAATCCTCGTCCTCTGAAGTTTTAAAAATTCCTGAAGATAAATAGTTTGATGATAAAATTTAGGAATTCTTGTTTAGGTCTAAAAATGAAAAATATTTGACTGAGATTCTTTTAGACATACAAATAAGAGGTATTGATACCTCAGCCTTAGTGACCCAAAAATATAAAGAAGAGTTCTTGGGGGCAGTCACATTAGAGTTACTGTTAGAAGGAGAATATTTAGATAATTTTAAGGAACTAGACCCTTTTGAAATCTTGCTAAGTAGTAAATATGGTTTCCCTTTGCCTGACTGGAGTACATTTGTAACTAGACAACAAAAACCAACCAACCCAGCTCCTAACACTTCTTATTCCTCTACAACTTTTGTCCCTAAAAATAGTACAATTTGAGTAATCATGGCAGGAAATGCACCACCTCCACCTGCTACTACACCTACTAGGTATGCCCCTCTTATTATCCCAATTGTCCTTCATTCCCTTCCTAGAAAATATTCTGCTACAATAAAAAATTGTGGTAGTTATGAAAAGATCACAATTGAAGAGCATGTAGACCAGTCTAATGAATTCATAAACAGAGAGGATGTTGACCATGAGAATGTCAAGATGAGACTATTTTCTCAGAGCCTTACTGGTAAGGTCAAAAAGTGGTTCAAAGCCCTTGTAGCAGGAAGCCTGCATAATTGGAATGAATTTGAAGATAGCGTCTTGAGAAAGTGGGGAAATAGAACCAACTCTGTACAAGACCTCATTGAGTCTAATAGTCTGAAAAGAGCTATTGATGAAATTGTCCAAAATTTATCCAAGGTATTTAATAAAGTTTATGACTCCATCCCTTCCCATCTAAAGCCTCCAGCAAGAGCAGCTCAACTGAGATATGTTGAGGCCTTTGGTTATGACTTTTCTATCCTACTAAGAGAAAGAGAATCCCTTTCACTAGCTGAAATCCAAAATGATGCAGTGAAGGTGGAGGTTAATATGATAGTAGCTAAAAAGTCTAATATGGGAAAGATAATTGAAAGAAGAAGATAAGCCTTCCACCTCATATGAAAAATTTGACTCCTTGATGAAAACAATGGAAAAACAGATGGATAGGCTTGCCCTTGGCAATGCCTCTGGTGCTCCTGCAAAACATGAACAACAATTTAGAAATCCTCAGTTCAAAAGACCTCAAAATCAGTAAAGACCAAGGGAAAAAAGAAATCAGCTTGATCCTCAAGTAAGGCCTCCTTTTCAGCAAAACTTAGTTGACGAAGAAGATTAGCCCGAAATACCAGAAGACTCCATTCATTGCCTAGATGGAAACATGTCAGGAATGTTTTTTACTAAGGAAGAACATGATGAGTCTGATAATGATGTAAACAATTATGAGGAACCATCTGATTACCTTAAAGGTTACCAACATGCAATCTTTGAGATGCAGAAGGAATATAAGCTCAAAAATAGAAATGTTCCTATTACTGTAAACAAAACACAACCCAAGGAAGATGCCCCCAAAGAAGCCGAGGTTAGAAAAGATCCACCACCTACTCCTCTTGTTAAAGAGACTGAAAATATTGCTTTTGTTTTCAGTTTGGAAAATGAGATCTCCAAGATCAAAATTCCAGTCCCTTATGGAGAAATTCTTAAGGTGAATGAATATAGAAGTAAAATTGTTAAAATGCTAAATTCCCAACTAGGGGCCGCTGACATCCTTAATGGAAAAGAAAATAATCCAACCATATACTTGGGACAAATATTGGAATATTATCAAAATGATTAAGTATCTATTTTCTATGTCAGTGTTAGTATCCATGACATGACATTACATAATGTCATGTTGGATTTAGGGGCCTCTCACAACCTCGTGCCTAAAGTGATCATGGAGAGGATGGGATTAGAAAACACTAGGCCATATAAAGATTTATTTTCTTTTGATTCAAAAAGAGTTTAGTGCATTGGTTTGATACAATATGTTGTTATTGGTCTCACAGAAGTCCCTGCCAAGACAGTGGTAATGAACATTGTAGTAGTAGACATTCCAACCAAGTTTGGCATGTTTATATCTAGGTTTTGGGCAGAAAAGATCAAAGGCACCATGCAAATGGACCTAACTTGTGCCACCATTCCTGTTTTTGGTGAGAAAAGAAGGTTGTACAGAGAAAAAAGGATGGTTTATATGGTAAGTAGTAAGGACAAACCTCAGAATTTCCCAATTTATGTTGTTGAGACTGAATTAGGATTTGCTATACTTTTCAATGAATTAATTGATGAAGTATGAGATGAGAAGAATGCAGAAAGTCAGGAGGTTAAAAATCACCAAGAATAAAATCAACAAATCAGTGAAGAAAAGGCAGAAGGTTGGTGGTTGTTACACTTTGATGGATCAGCAAGAAGAGAGGGGGTTGGAGTAGGAATTTGGATCACAACTCCAGAGGATGAAATTAAGTTCTTTTCTTTCAAAATAAACTTTGATTGTACAAATAATATGGTTGAGTATGAATCTCTATTTTTGCGTTTAGAAATTTTGAAAAGATTGGGTGCCCAAAATATTTTTGTTTGTGGAGATTCTGAATTAGATATTAAACAAGTTGAGGGTGTATATCAAACAAAATATGTGAGAATGAGAGCATATAGAAATTTTATCATGGAGATTTTAGAGAATTTTCAATAATATTCCTTTATTGTGAATACTAGGGATCAAAACTCAGTAGCTGACTCCTTAGTTATCTGTGCAAGTTTATTTTTTATCCCTGCACATTCCACTGAAAGATATGAGGTTGAAGTTCATCATAGGCATGATATCCTTGACAACATAATTCACTAGCAAGTTTTTTAGGGTGACCAGAAAGTCAAAAACTTCATAGAATTGAAAGAGGAGTTTGAGAGCACACAAGTAGATCAACAAAACATGCCTACTAAAGGCAAGGGTAATTTTGAAGTATTACAACTGAAGAATAATTCTATACCCAAAGGTATCATCCCATTTGAAAATATTTTTGACCAAAATGATGTGTTCAAGTCTCCTAGGATGCAAGTTGATGATGAAGAGGTAGAGAATTGTAACCTTGGTATAGTAGAGATTCCAAAAATGATTAATCTTTCAAAGTTTTTTTCAGTAGACATGAGATAGAAATATATTGAGATAATGAAAAGGTTCATTTATGTTTTTGCATGGAGTTATGTTGATTTTAAGAAATATGATCTTACTATTATTCAGCATACCATTCCTATTAAAGAAAATGAAAATACTTTAAAACAAAAATTGAGGAGGATTAATCCATTTCTTATGCCTCTGATTGAGAAGGAAATTAAGAAGCTCTTTGATGCAAAAATTATTGTCCCTATTAGATTCTCCAAATGGTTTGCTAACTTGGTTTCAGTTAGAAAGAAGAGTGGAGAAATAAAAATATGCATTGAATTTAGAAACTTGAACAAAGCCTCTCTGAAAGAAAACTACCCTCTCCCTAAGATGGACCAAATTTTGCAGAAAATTGTTGGTTCCCAAAGGATGTCTATGCTAGATGGTTTTTCAGGATACAATAAAATTCTAGTGCATCTAGAAGACCAGGAGAAAATTTCCTTTGCCACACCATGGGGGACTTTAATGTATGCAATGACGCCCTTTGGTATGATGTATGCAGGAGCCAATTTTCAAAGAGAAATGGATATTTCTTTTGCTGAAGAGAAGGATAAGTTGGTGGTTTTCTATCTGGATGACATAAAATTTTTCTCAAGGAGAGAGGAAGACCACTTGAAGCATCTAGAGAAAGTTATGCTGATGTGTAGAAGGTTTGGAATTTCTCTCAGTCCTACTAAGAGAATTTTTTCTTTGAATTCAGGGAAGTTACTTGGGAATATTATATTTGAAGATAGGATTAAAATAGATCCAAAAAAATTCAATGCCATTCAGAAAGTGGATCTTCCTAGAAGAAGGAAGGAAATTCAGTCTTTCCTTGAGAGAGTAAATTTTGTGAGAAGGTTTATTCCAATTTTTTTTGAGATTCTCAAATATATAAATAAGATTTTGAAGAAAGGAGCTGACATTAAATGGATAGGGGAAGAAAAACAGTCATTTTAGGAGATCAAGAAGGCACTCACTCAAGCCCCAGTGTTGATCAGCCCGAATTTTTCAAAGGAATTTCTGGTTTTTACATTTGCATCAGAAAATACAATTGCTGGAGTTTTGCTGCAGAAAGGACAACAAGGTACTAAGAAGCGCATTTCATTTTTTAGCAGGACCTTAGCTAATTCAGAACTAAAGTAAAATATCCTAGAGAAACAGGCCTATGCTTTGGTCAAAGCCATCAAAGATTTTAGAATTTACATTCTGCATTCTCATGCTATAGCATTTGTTCCTAATGTTATTGCGAAGCACATCTTAACTCAAGATGATCCTGATGGTAAGATAGAGAATTCAATAGCTAACTTGTTGGAATATGATATAGACATAAAACCAACTAAATTGGTGAAAGGTTAGGGGCTAGCAAAGCTGATGGCACAATCCAATTTTGACTATCTTGATATGAATTTAATTGTAGAAATTTCAGAATTATCATATGAAGATGAAGAGTTGATTCCCATTGAAGATAAGTACATCCTATCAGACTTGTATAGAGACATTGTTTTTGTCTTACATCATCATAGAGCTTGTGCTAAATTGACAAAACCTAAAGAAAATTTTGTGAAGCTGAAATCCCTGAGTTACTACATCATTGATAAAAAAATTTATTGGAAAGATTCTAGTGGTATTCTTTTGAATTGTTTGTTGGAATAGGAGGCTGAAAAAGTGATTGAGGAGTTTCAAAAAGAAGAGATTGGAGGTCATCATTATTGGAAAGCCATAGCAAACAAGATTATGAAAGCAGGGTTCTACTGGCTTACAATGTTCAAAGATGTCTAAAAAAAGATAGCTACCTGCCATGAATGCCAAATTTTTGATGGTAAGAAAAATCTTGTTCCTTTACCCTTGATGCCTATTTATGTTGAGGCACCATTCCAGCAGCGTGGGCTAGATTTTATTGGTGAGATTCATCCATAATCTTCAGGTCAGCATCGTTGGGTCCTAACAGTAACTGATTATTTCACCAAGTGGATTGAAGAAATCCCAACTAGGCAAGCAAATTATTGAGTTATCATTTCATTTTTGGAAAATAACATATTGTCTAGGTTTGGTTGTCCTATGAAGATCATCACTAATAATGCACAGGATTTCAAATCCAAGAGGCTGATCATTTTTTGTCATTAATATCACATTACACTTGGACACTCTACTGCATACTATCCACAAGGTCATGGTCTTGTTGAATCTTCTAACAAAAGTATTGTGAGGATTATTAAGAAGGTGTTGCAGGAAAATAAAAAGTCATGGCATATGAAACTGAAGTATGCTTTGTGGGCTAATAGAGTGTGCACAAAAATCTCAATTGGTACTTCACCTTATGATTTAGTGTATGGGGCTGAAGCCATTTTTCCTACAACCTTGAGAGTGTCTGTTATGAATTTACTGCAAGGATTAGAGGAGGAGCCAAATGCAATTCAGAGGAGACAACAATCAACAATTTCAAAATAGAATTAAGAAGACATTTGACAGGAAGGTCAAATAGGAAAATTTTTAGATTCAAGATGTGGTATTGAAGTGGGAGGCCAGAATTGAAGAAAAGGGGAAACATGCTAAGTTTGAAAATATTTGGAAATGTCCATTCATAGTGGCTAAATTCCATGGAAAGAAAACTTACATACTACAGCAGATGGATGGACAACCATTAGGGGAATTTTGAGGTCTAAAATGGGCCTCCTAAGAAAAATGTACAAAAAAAAAAAACTTTATAACAACCAATAGGATTCAAGATGATGATGTTAACCATGGGGGATGATTTACCATTTTTTAAATAAAAGGGTAAAAATATTAAAAAATAATAAAATAATAAAACTACTTTTTCAACTTATCTCCCAAAATTTTTACTCAAATTTTAAGTGGGAGTACTCGTTGGATGCAAAATTTAATTCCTCATCCAAGGAGTACCTATGTTGCATACTTTCGATGAACCTTGCTACATGAAAAATGAGAAATACATAAAAAAAAACATGATTACAATCACGTTTTTCATGTATTTCTCATTTTTCATGTAGTAGGACCCATTGAAATTATGCAACATGGGTACTCCTTGGATGAGGAATTAAATTTCACATCCAAGGAGTACTCCCGCTCAAAATTTGAGTAAACAATTTGGGTGATAAGTTGAAAATATGAGTTGAAAAAGAAATTTTTTCATTTTTCCCTCTAAAATTTGATGATGTCATCAAATCTTATTTGATTCTTTCCACTATTATTTTATCATTTCCTTAGGAGGCCCATTTAGACCTCAAAATTCCCATAATGGTTGTGTTGGAGGGCTTGTCAATGGCAGTTTTTTGAAGCACTATTCCTCTTAGGTTATATTGATCTTTCATTCCATTGTATATATTCCACTTTTTTATATTTTTTTGCAAATAAAGACAAGTTGATAATCAAGCTTTAGCCTGAGGTGAAGGCCATTATATTTTGAAGGAAGCTTGGAAAATTTCAAAGTTTTTATTTCCAAGAAGATGGATAGCACTGGAACTATAGGTTCTTTGGTGTACCACAGGGGCACATCATCCCAAGTGGAGCCACTTTTATCACTCAGAAAAAGTGAAACATTATTTGACATGGTCATAGAGTTCATTTGTCACAAGTTGGTGTAGGAAAATTTAAAATCTTCATCTTTAAACCTATCATAAGGTTCAAACCCACCTCAATATAGGTTACATCATTTCCCATCAGTCATCATTAGGTGTCAGATTCCATCTCCCAATAATTTAAATCCAAAAATGACACTTTAGCCTGTTTTTCTTATTTTCGTAGCATTTTACACTGTAAAAAGGCAATTTTTGCTACGAAACTGCCTAATAGTTTCGTATTGAAACTATCAGAAAATGAACTAACCATGCTATGAAAAATGGTTTTTATGTCTGTCTTGTCAAATCCGGTGCAAGGTGTCAGTCCATGATTAGAAGAGTTAGGGTGGATGTCATTCGAGTCAGTTAGGGTCATTTTAAAGGTATAAAGGTCATGTCTGAGGTCATCATTATGTTTTTAGCATGCATGATTCATGATTAAGGAATGAGTTGTCATCGAAACTTTAAAACATTACCCATTTGAGTCTTTTTCATTCTCCACTTCATCTTTGCATGTTATTGAATTCTGGAGAGCTGTTTCACCAAGCCAAGGTGGTTGCTGACATTTTCAAAATTTGCAGGTGTCACTAATAAAGCAAGGAGGATAAAGTATAAAATCACCAAGGCTGCAAAGAAGAAGACCAACAAATTTTTTCATTGCCTCAGATATGAGCCAATGGAAATGAATTTGTTAAATGAAGACCCAAATGCATTGAAAGTGTTTAGAAGAACAAGGTGTTTGCAATTCTGCCAAAATCTGCAAGGGTGCCATTTGCAGGTTTCAAAGGAGTTTGCTAAGAGTTTTACTAGATCAACTTCAAAGGTGGGAATGTTAAATCTCATATTAACACCAGAAAGCATCGCAGAAGCGACATGAATCCCTAGAGGAAGAGAGAAATGGTTCAAAGGCATCAAGTTCACCATGTAGGACTGTAAATAATTCATCAAGACAGGGCATAGTGAAATTGATCTCACAAATGCTATCCCAAGGATTTACATGAAGAAAACTACTCAAAGCTATTGCTTATAATTCAGAAGTACTTCACCTGTGAAGGGAGGTATCACATGGTCTACTCCTACCACCTTAGGCCTCTACTGCATTTTGTGGGTAAGAGGTCTCTTGATTTTCCTTGTTACTTATACAGAATATTAGCTAAAATTTCAGACAAGGTTAAAGTTAAAATGGAAGGAAATGAAACCTCTCTCTTTCATCATGGTTTGATCAAGTTGTTGGTGTTAGAGGAGTTAAGGAGATTAGGTAGAGATTGGTCATATTTTATTTTCATCAGTGATTTTGAAGTAGATGTTTTCACTCCTAAAATAGTTCCCAAACCTAGAGATATCCCATCACCTTCAGTGGCAGAGCAGTTGGAACCAATGAGCATGGACATAAAGCCTTTACAGAATTTTGATACACCCAAAGTTACACCTGCAAAACAGGGGCCAACAATTAGCAAACATGGCAACAAGAGGGTTACAAGGAGCCAAAAAAATGTTAAAGGTAACTTGGAGGAAGTCTTTCATGCCATTGATATTGAAAAAACTCCCATAGTCTGAGCTGAAGAAATAGATGAGGGAGGAAGGAAGCTTAAGAAAGGAAAAACAAATAAGAAGTTATAATTTGGAGGTGATGAAGCTGAATTTATGTTTCAAGCTAGAAAACCAATGATAAGACATGCCAGAAAAGTCTTGGAAAGAATAAAATAAGCTCAAAAGGTCAGTGAAACTCTTCAGCCACCACCAAGCATCATAGACCTCTCCTCACCTGCAAAAGAAGATCTGATCATTAAGCAAAACAAGGGAAAAGAGAAAATCACTGAAAATACAGAAGTTGAAGCCCTTAAGGAGTAGTTGAAAGAGAAAAGGGAAGAGATATCAGTCTTGAAGAAGGAGGAAAAGAAGCATAGAGCTGAAAGAGTACAGTTTGAACAAATGAGGAAGATTTGGGAGGATCAAGTCACAAGAGTCTCAAAGACCTTGGACAACACAGAAAAATTGATAAAGTGGACTCAAACACTAAGAAAAGAGGTCATGCATTTCAAAAAGGTAAACCTGCACTTGCAATCCAGGAATAGGATAATGAAAGACCAAGTCAAAGATCTTTAAGAGAAATTAGAACTGATTCATGAAGAGTTGGAGAAGAAAGGTTCGAAGATGACTGTGGTTAAGGAGCCCATTACTCAACTGATCATAAATGAGGAGGAAACACCACAGGGATGATAAGTTGAGGTTGGATATGTTTTACATAGGTTCGTTACATGCAGAAGATCAAATTTTGGCAGCGGGAGGTCACTTTTTGGAGACAAATTTCAAATGGATAAATTCTGCACTTTTACATAGTTTCCTAGCATTTCCTAGGCTCAAAGCGAGGAAAACGCTACAAAATAACCTGTAGTAGCCTTTTTTCCTCTAAAGTCACTTTTTACAGTTTTCAAGGAGGGATTTTGATGGTTATGATGTGTCATGACTTGGTTGATACCATGGAACAGTAAAGGAGAAAAGTTATTAGGTACAAAAGCTACTTTTTCAACGTTACCAAAGCTCGCTACGAAACTGTCCTATTTTCATAGCAAGCTATTTTTGAAGGTTTAGGAGCATCTTAATTGCATTTTTGGATAGATAGACTCTAACATGTCAAGGGAGCTTATCATCAAATAATTATGACTCGAAGGAGGTGTTGTGGGGATAGGTCATCAGCCAAAGAACTCTTTGAAGATAAGGGTTATATATTCCTGAAAAATAGGGTTATGTTCCACATGTCTAGGAGAGTCTTAAATATGTAAAGTGGTAATGGACCTATGATGTATCTTTCGAACATGTGATGCTTATTTTGTAACTCTCATGTAACTGTTTCATAGGATAAGGTAGAGTTATATAATAAATAGGAGTTAGAGTCCTATTAGGAGATGATTTATTTAAGGTAAAGCTATCAATTTTTTGTTAGGAGTTATGTCTTTCAGTTATGTGATGTGTCATAGAAGAATTCGATGGTCTAGCCACCAGGAAGATCATCCTTGTTGTAAAGAAGGTCTATTTAAAAGCAAAGCATCGAAGTAGTGAAGGGCTGGAGATTTTTTTTGCACTAAACTGTTTCTTTTAGGTATTTGACTTATATCAGTAATATAGAGTGACTTTCTTCTTTACAGACCTTAGATTCTCATGAGGTTTTTAATGTCTTATTGATCTACATCTTTATGTTTTACCACTTGCAGTAGATTTCATTTCTATTACTCAAAATGCATAATTATATGCTTTGAATTCCTTTAGTAATGAAATGATTGTGTTATCTTATGTTTTGTGAGTGAATTTCCTTTATTAAAGGCCCCTATCTACTTCAGATTCCATGTCAAGAAACCTTGCCACTAAAACTATTGATTTTTGACTCCATAAGCCCAATGGTAGCAAGCCAAAATTCTTTTCTACCTGCAACCATAAAAAACAAGCTACATTCCCAATAGAGTTACCCATCTAGTACCATCATTATTCAATATCATAAAACCCCCTTGAGAGAGCACTCTCAGATGGAAGAGGCTAAGCTTCGTTCAAAATCTGGTTTGAAACAGTTACACTGAGTTGTTCGATAATCATCCAATCAAATACAATTTTGTGATATCAGGAACTATAAACTGAAAAAGAGAACTCTAGCAACAAAAAACCCAGAAAACATGAAAAACAACCCAAAAACGAAAAGTGTGTATTCCAGAATGAGGTTTTATTTTTTTTCATGATTAATTTGGAACATATTTTAAAAATGGAAGTAAAAGCAATTTTCATGTGCCAAATACACGAAAAAAACACACAAGTGTACAATTCTAATAATGACATAATGACGTACAATTTGAACATATTTTTAGTAATGACGTTAAATATAAAATAATGAGATATTCTCAATTTTTTTATAGATGTCATTTAACATATAATATCATGGCACTAACAATCTCTAAATTCTAATTGTTTTGAACCATAATGTTAAAGATAAAATATATTTCACAAATTTTCACCCATAGAATTAAAAAATATTAAGTTTCAACATATTTCAACCATGATATTATGAACAAATTATATCACTAAAATAACCTAATGAAACATAAATTATTTCTCTAATTTATTGTTGCATTGTGAATATTTTAGACAAATGAATTCATCATAATTAAAATATATAATACAAAAAACATAAAAATGACTCATAACTTCATATAATATTGTAGGGAAGTTAAAATATCATTTTCATTGCTCAATACAAACATCATTTGTATCAACTGTCTTACACAATTATTGAAAATCACTCATATTTTCTTGCACACCATGAGAATTCACATCTTAAGATGAATGAATGGATGGAGATGAAGATGTTCCATATTATTCTCTTTCATCAACTAGTGCCCCATCTGAGCCAACATGCGTGATCACCACTTGAGATTTCAAAATTATTCTAGATCTATGACTGGGTTCAACAAAATGTCATCTCAACAATGTTTCTTGTGCTAGCAACCACTTAATAATATCTATCATCAAGGAGTGAAGAGTTCCTACTTATGTTAAATTCAATTCATAAACAAATATGTCAACTTCCTCCAATTTTAAGAGCTCTGTGCGGCAACAATTTATATTTGTACCTTTTCATTTTCTCTTTCCACCAATTTTTTTATCAACTACCATCTCTGGCTTGCACACATTATTGAATGGGTGTGTGTTTGCGGCATACCAATGTACTTCAACACTTGTAACATCGTCATCTTATGTAATCACCTTTATAACCTTGGAAACCTAGAATAGATATCCACGTGGACCTTCATGTGCTAAGATTGTGATCATGCAACCTTAATATCTGGTATTAAACCCCTTTAAAGGTCTTCTATGGCTTGATGTTGTGCATGAAATCTTCTGGAACAAATATACATTTCCCTTTCCTCCACCTGTGTATAATTAATAATACATTGTGATTATTTTTTTTGAAGAATGTTTGTGTCCTCCTGTTGATTTGAAAAATTTTCTAGCCAAATACATGGAGTCTTCAAAGGCATATCTTCATTTTCTGGTCTTGAAAGGATACCACTATGATCATTGAAAAAGGACTCCCACCAAAATGAATCAACAACATCAAATTACTCATATGTATATCTAATTGTTCTCTTAATTTCTTCCAGACATTCAGAATAATCTATATCTCTCTTTTTTCTTTGTGCATTATGAACTTCACCAACTGATTGTAATAACAATATATTTGACGCAAATATTGGATGATCTGGAATGAACTTCAAAAATTCCAAACCTGATGATGGCACCTATTTTGCAGTAGTTGAATAATTCTTTCCTTGTATAATTATTTTCCCATGAATTTGTCTGATATCAAATTTATGTTGGAAGCTAATGTCAATAATTTATTCAATATATTTATCCTCACGATGTGAACCAAGAATAAACCTTCACATGTCTACAGTTTCTTCTAACACATTAAAAATAGGCTCTGGAATATATGATTTCTTCGTAAATTCAATTAATGATAGCAAGCTCCCAACATTCTTCCTTTTCAATGTTACTAAAAAAACAACTGAGCATCTTATCAATATGGTCGTGATTGTGCCCAACAAGAAGGAAACCAACCTTTACCTTATGAAAAATTCTAAATTCAACAAGCATGTTTAGGTATCCAAAAAAAATATGATTTTTGTTTTCACGACAAGTGTTGTCTAATTGTAGATACAAAATTTTAGGAAGATTACCACCCAAATGAGAAAGCACATCAGGTAAGCAGTGATTTCCTTGCGGTCCCTCCCTCAGCGACACTTGTAGAAAAATTGGAAGGTATTTTTACTGAAGGCATTTTGTGATGAAGTGCAGATTGTCCGAGTAGAATTTTAACAAAAAATTCCAGATTTGTAGATGAAGCTACAGATGGAAATGCCAACAGAGGTCAGAGCACATCATGTTGCATAGGTCAAGGCAGCAAAATATAGTATATCAGTTGTAGTCACAAAGTGCGGCCAATTATTAGATGAATCCATAGGTGTTTGGACTTGGGTTCATAATGACCCAATGGTGTAGCAGCTGCGCAATGAATTGTGCATGAAAGATCAATAGTTTCCATACATCAGGATGGTGGTGCCCACATTGGTGATAGCACAATGAATTTCTGGCCTTCAGGAGGGTCAAGCTATTCAAATAGTGATAGAAGATCTGTGTTAATGTGAGCAATTTTTAGAAGCACGGATGTAATTGTGGGCTAAGGAAGCCCTGTAGTTGTATCAGACTTTATATGGTGCACTAAAGAGCCTTCATCAAATACAACACAACATTGATCTAAAAGCTAAAGGTTCGATAACTGCAAAATTAGTGAACGAAGAAGAGGGAGCTGATGCGCAGAGTGTCAAATTTGTGTTGCCACTAAAGAGCTATGTCGAAGCGTTCAAAGAAGAGATGAAGGAGCCCACCCCATAGTGTCTCACGACGAGTCACGAGTTTGTGTTGGGGGCCAGTTGGAGTGGGTTCTGGGGTCCCCTGGGGTCAATTTCAATAAAGTCTTGTTATATTTTGTTGTGCTCACTACGTGAAAGAGTGAAAGGGGTTTTGGGGCGGGTCAAAGCCCCTTTTCAATGTAAATGGGTTTTAAGGGAAAACCATGAGTCTTAGCCCATAGTTTGAGACCATGGTATATACGTGCTAAGTTTAATATAAATATGGATATATCAAGTCAATTAGAGATATGAAGATTATGTTTATGATGTATGTTTGAAAAATATTTCGGTTTAAGTCTCGGTTTTGGGTAGAAAGGATCCTGCTGGATGTGTGTGCGAAGACCCAAGTCTTGGATGTGTGCAGACTCTGCTGCCTGTGTTAGCAGAAGGGTAGAATATATTGAAAGAATGAATATATTGAACTACATAATCTCTTAATAAAGAAGACTATTTTAGGGAAATCTGGTTGTTATGAGAATGTTGTGTATTTATCTATTATTGGCTTTAAGGTCAGAATCTACTCTATGATGTGTTATATTACTTCTTCTTATGATCAAGTGTATCTTGGTGAACGAATGAAGTATATTATGTACGGAATATTGTGTTGATGAATAGATCTGATTAAAATACATATGTTTATTATGTGCGAAAATATATATTGATATATTTTGAGATAATCTGCGACAAAGTTGATCTATTATTTTGCGAATATTTTGATGTGCACATATGGATATGACCTATGAATATTGTCTATTATAAGTGTTTTGGGGGCTAACACATTAAATTCTTCCTCATCGTGCAGAACCCTAGCTCTAGCACCCCACATACTGCTTTGGGTGAGACTTTGATTTGCACAAGCAGGTCATTTCCAAAAGGGTGAGTAGTTGGAGGGTTGTTGGTCGCACAATAAATCTAAACCTAGGTGAGGACCCATCAAGCCAAAATTTATATACTTAGGGATTGATCAATAAACTTCATAGTAGATCATTTATGATTACATATTGGATTGATGATATCATATTGTCACTAGCATGGATAATAATAATCAAGCCAGAATAAAAAAAAAATATGTAAGTTTAAATACTCCATGTAGATCATACAAAGATCCCTTCATGTGCTCTGAGTTGATCACTAAGGATTTGGAGTCAGATCCACAATGATAGAGGAATTCAATATGACCTAAAGTATCATTACATCTATTGTGTGTCTTTTGAACCTATTCTAGAACATAATAAGAGTGAAAAGAAACATAAAAAAAAAAAGTAGACAGAACGATTAATCTTAGGTATTTATCTTTCCCAAAACTACATTCAAAACAAAGGTAGTTATAGATGTACTTGCCAGCATATTTCCACAGATGTGTCGTAAAAGGAGGTCCACATGCCTAGTGATGGATGCACAATTTGTTTCAAAAAAACTAATTCCATAGAAACAATAAAAAACTACAAATACACATGGCAGATCATTAATTATTTCTTAAATCATTTAAGATCAATTGATCCATATGCACATCAATATATCAAAATTCATCCATAACACATGGATACATCAATAACATTATAAACGATTTTGTATCCTTGGTCTCTGAATGCCATTGTGAGTTTTTAAATATTATGTACATGTCTCTAGAGAATGGATATGGTTGGGGGGAAACCCAATAGTTTGGCCTTAAAGGAAGCTTATAGGCTTATCGAAATAAGAATGACACCCTCAACCACCATAAATGGCATTTCAAGGATATCGTTTTCCTTGAAATAAAATCACATGATTTTTCCATAGTTATACTAACTTTGTGGAAGAAAAAAGTGACTCAAAACATGGAATTTAAAATGTTGGCAATAAGTAAGTGACCTTCTAATAAAACACAAGGAAATGATAGGAAGTACTAACCTATCTTGGAACATGATGGAATGGTCTAAAATAGTTGTGATGGAATAATCATAATGGAAAAATACTGGTAGTCATTAGAATATAATTCGTATCACATTAAAGGAAGTTGAATGTGCATGAATAATACATTTTTACCCTACTCACACTCCAATATGTATGTGTAGAGTCATTATGGCTTGGAGTGACTATGTTGCTTATTGTGTAATAAGTGGGAAGTAGAATTACCATGTCAAGTGATGCTCATGCCATCTATGAATTGCAACCATCTTAGTATAGATACTTGTTACCTAGGATATTAAGTCAAAATATATATGATTGGAAAAATTTAGAAATTCTAATGGTGAAATTGTAACTTTTTCAAGGGAAAAAACACCAAGTAAGAATCATTGATATATACAAGTGGATAAAGCATGATCAAAACAATTAAATGATAATGACATATTATCCAAACTCCAAGGTATACTGGACTTTGGAAGAAGTTAAAAAACTATGAGAAGTGATTTTAAGACTTGAATGATTCAAACAATATACAAAGCAAAGAAAATATATATTGAGTTACTAGAAGAGACACTAAACAATGTCATGATCAACATGGAAATTTGATTATGATATCGATGATTTAAAGCATGTTCGAAATTTTATTAATAACATATTGTTGAAATTCATGGAATAGGATAAGAACATTTTCCTAGATTACAACAAGGTTAGATGAATAGAATGAACTTCAAAATTTTAAATATATACTTAGATGAATAAACTATATGAAAGATTCTAACATCAAACTAAATTATTGACTTTTCATATGTCATGCAATATTTATAATGTAACATGTGATGGTACATGTATTACATGTCATCCATATCATAAATCATATTAATGTATATTTTATAAGATTGTATATAAATTTAAATATAATTAATAAATATTTTTTGTGTTAATTAATAAATTATAAGTAAACAATAATTATTAATTATATTAATTTATTATTGAAAATTGTATGTTAATATAATTAAATATATAATAAATATTATGTGTTTTTATAGTTGTTAATCATCAAGGCTTTGTGCTTCCTTTTTTCTAAAAGGTCATATGTTCAAATCCAAACGGGTAGAGTATAGAATGAAACAATTTTTTTTATCTTGAAAATTGATTTCTATAAAAAATAAAGAAACAAATTACACATAGATATTTTTGAATACTAATTTTTTTTTTTACATTGTTGCAAGGACAGTGAATCTCTAAGAGATGTATTCCTTTTCTTGCTTTTCTTATGCAAAAAAGATAATGTAAAGATTATTTTTAAGCATGGGAAATAATTATCTCCTATCGAGGTGTCAGAATGTGTGCTAGCGAAGGAGAAGGGGTAAGCCCGCCACCCCATCACCTCCCATAACATTTAAGAGGGGTGGGATGGCATGGTTATCCTTCCCCATCCAGCCAAACATTTTACCCATCATACATACCTTCAAATTAAGATGGAATCTCTCATGTCACAAAGAATATATTGTCATGAGATCATCACTGTAAGGTTTTTTCAACAACTACATATAGGAAAGTCTAAGTCATACATCCCTGTATTGCATTTTTTAAGTCAAGGGCTACTACATTATCATGTTTATTTGCAAGGGTCATTAACCTCAAGAATTATGTAGAATTTCTTCATCAACCAATTCATTGTAAGGTTATGTTATCACTTCCACCAAGATTTTATCATATATATATATATATATATATATATATATATATATATGCCATACATCGTATATTCAATGTAACTTGACTCTACCACAACATTTGGTAATACAACACAATGCATTAATGTCTTCTACAAGAAAAATCATCGACCTATATAACTCATTGTGTGCAAAAGCTACTCCATACACTCCCTTTGTGCAAAATAGATTTATATTATTCGCATGGTTAAGAAGATATGTGTTTTTTCCAATGCACATAGGAAACAAAAATACCATTGTTACAGTCATCTCATTTCGCTTCAAGCTTCTGGCTTAGTCCACATTCTGATCAAATCTCTCTATATAGATTACATGATGATGCTCATGCTCTCTCATAGCTAAATAAGTATCAAATATATTTTAACAAATTGACTCTGTATATTATTTTTTCTTTATCATTTGCATTGAGATGTATCCACACAACTATTTTTCCTACTATCCCCAAGATCAATCAAATAAGGACATTGATTTATATAAGGAAATGAAACCATAGAGATAGGGTTTCATTACTACATCATATCATCCATGAGAACTAGCATACTGAGGAAATCAATGACAACATTCCATATCTGCTTGAAATCTCGCACTTGCTCGACATCGTACATCTTCTCTACATCCTGCACATGTTCAACATCCTACATTTGTTGCAGTTGCTCCCGCTTTGACATCAATCAAAACATTCTCAAATTTTCAACTAAGGATTAAGGTTCCCCAAACGAATTAAAAAGTGGGGCTTTAGATAGAGCATGATGAATTCCAAAAATTCGAAAAGGGATTGCAAAAGCTAGAAGATAATTTGGGTCAGAAGGGTAGAGTAAGGAATGTGCACGGAATAATTTTGACAGATTGAAATATTATAGCTTTAGCTATGAAATATAGATGCCACCATGGACCGAAATTGTTGTGAAATAAAATTAGGGAATGATATATTGAAATAACTAGAGTTTCCTTCAAGTAGGATAGTTGGCGGATGTTACATAGATCTAGTCTTGACAAGAAGGGAGGGTAATGGGATACATGCACTACTAAAACTAGTTATATGCGAGCTTCAAACTGAATATCCCTAAATCCGTTATCCCCAACATATTCTAGCCACAGAACACTGAGAAATCCAAAAATGGTTAGGAGAAAATCTTAAAGAAGTAACAGGCAAGATTCAAATTTGTGTGAGGGATTTGTGCATGGGCCTCAATTGAACAACATTGTCACATGTTTTATATTGTTCCACAGCTGTGGCATCATGATTTCTAAAAATAATATAAGTTTAAAAGGTTTCATCCGTGTTATTTGGATAGATACTCGTGATCTCATCAACCTACATACACAATAGTTTAAGTTACTATCCAAATGAGTAAATATTGGATAAATACCCTTCCCTCTTCCATTATGAGGAAAAAATTCTAATTAAACTGTTACTTTTCCTAAGTAGTTTCCAACCATGCCAATGTTGCAAAGATACCATCTAAATAGATATTCATTTACCATGAAAATGTATGCTATTTAGAAATTTATATTTTGTTAGATCTAATACTATTGTGATCCATAATGTAGATAAATGTCTTTCGCATTAATCACATCATTCAGATTTTCTCAACATTTCGAACCATATAATGTGGTTCATCCTCGAGACAAGGTGAAGAAAGAAATCGATCTCACTGAAAAAATAGTAAGGATGGGACATTGCTCAGTAATATTTGTTAAAAATAGAAGTCAGAAACTAGCCATTATTGAACTAGTTATAAAAGAATAACTTATAATTTAATGATTAAATTATAGTTATTAAAATAAGGGAAGGAGTAAATAATAAAAGAGGTAAGAATATTAAGTTTTAAATATTTTAGTTTTTAAATTTTTAAGATTTTAAGAAATAGTATTAAAAAAGGCTAATAAATAATCTCAAATAATTTAAGATTGTACAAAGAGGTTTGAAAGGAGTTTATATGGTTTCGTTTCCATTTCCTGAGGCATCACATGCCACAATAAAGGTTTTTGTGAAGTCTAGCGTAGCTAAAATCGGTGCTTGGCACATTGCCTCTTTAAGATGTTCACAGACCTTAGTTTCTTCAAGAGTCCATGAAAATGCATCTTTCTTCAATAATGTTGTTAGAGGTGCTGGTATTCTCCCATAATTCTTAACAAAGTTGTGGTAATACCTTGTTAACACGAGAAATCCTCACAACTGCTTTATAGTTGTGGGGAATTTTCATTCCTTAATGGCTTTAATTGTGTTAGGGTCTATGTAACAACCAACTAATCAAATATTTACGTACCATAAAAAAAATTATTTACACAGACCTTACAACTTGAAACTAAGACATAGCATTATCCATAATATGCAATCCATCAACACGTAACATTGGATATGGTGATAACCTACCTGTACTTGCATCGCAAATCTGTCACTATAGGATTTATGTTTCAGTGCTATGATGTCAGTGTTGATTACCATACTTTATAACAGGTACTCGTTACAATTATTATGGTGGAATTTGGCATTATTGTGATTATACTCCTTTTCAAACCTTTGAGCTCATTACCCATGGATTTGTCAACACTTTGTTTATTTCAGGAATCCGACTGATTAATGTTTTTGAAAACCTCGGTTCCGTCGCCTCCCACGTGGCCACCTCCACATCGTTGATCGGAGTTTAATCCGACGGCTGTGGCTACCTAGGGTTGCTAATGACCTTGGCGATTAATTGTTTTCCTGCTCATTTTTTTTTTCGTTGGAGTGTTCTGGACGTCTCTGCGAGGGTTGCGAGGGTTTGGAGGTTCCGATGAAACAATCTATGGTGGCCCACAGTGAATGGCACCCTACCAAACGCGGCGCATTTCCTCAACAGGTAGCTGCCCCTTGTGCAATTTCTCGTAGGTTATTTCAGTCTTTTCTTTTCGAATGTACGCCCTCTGTTCTTGCTGAATGCATTTGATTAATACAGAGTTCAGGTTTTGGTGCAAATATTGTTCTTATTATGTTGAAATTCTTAATGCAATGGCGGAAGGTCTCGGACGTTTATGGGTTTTCTTCTTGCTCGTGTTCTACAGGTATAGCCTCCTGCTCTTCCTTTTATTTAGTGACAGAAGCGTTTTACTTGCTATTAACCATTTTGATCTCTTCTAACAGTCTCCCTATGCTTGATACAGGTAATACCCTACCCTTCTCTGTTTGCTCTGGCCTCTTGGAGGGTTCTGGTCGCGGAGGAGTTTTAATCTTCGACTCTACCAATAGGTACTTCATTCCTCACGGTTCGAGTTTCTTGCTCCTTGCTCGGCCGGCATTCTTGTGCTTGGAAAGAAATAGATGTGGGACAGGCTAGGGTTTGAGAACCTGTTCCCTTATTTAGCAGTCTTTGGGCGGCTCCTCGTCTAAGCCGAATGTAGCCTAGGGTTTCCGGTTATCTACCTTTGTATTCTGAGGAAGAGTCTTTCCCATTTTAGTTTTCTGTTCTCAGACGTTGATGTAATTTGGTTCTACAGTCGAGTGGTCGGGCTTCTATCCCCGTGCTTATTTTGTTTATAGAACTGAACATTTGCTCCACAGAAATGGGAATTTTCACCTGTTAATCAGATTGTTGTTATTCTAAGAGTACATGCACTGTGTATTATGATATTTTCGTTTTGCGTTTAACTATAGTTATCATCTCCGAATGAAGTTCTGTTTTCTAACTCTATATAATTAATAAGCTCAATATTATGATTCCTCTGGAACTTACTTTGTCATTTCCTTTACAGTAAGTACATGCGCTATATTTTAGACTTATGGGCTATTCCTAGCTTCTCTGGTTATATGGCCGCTTGCTGGAATTCTATGTACTCTGTATATTTTCTTGTGGACGATTTTCATTAATGCATGCTGTTGTACGAACAAGGGTTTCTAGAATTTTATTAGTTCTACAGAGTTATTTCAGCTGTCTGCATCTCATTTTTCCTCGAGCTTAATTTATCTAGTACTGCCGGTGTCCAGACCACTCGTCTCATCCGAGTTTATCATAGACAGGGGGCAACCTATCTAGATTCCTAAATTAATCAGGCATTCAGATTAACAGCCCACCTGGGTATACATAGTTTTCCAGTTTCACTTTGTTCTATGGTTTTTATACTGTTTTGCCCTAGAACAGAAGTAATTCAAGTCGTTGCTATACAGCCCCGTTTTATTTACACTGTTATATATATATATATACTGCTACAGTAGTTTAGTCTTCTTTCTTATACACATGCATGCTATCTTTCTTATTTTGTTTTCACAGAAAATAACCTCCTATAATTTATCTGTTGTTCCAATATGTCTAATTAAAGAAAGACTACAAAAGAAGTTGGTAAGAAAACAACAGTAGCTGCTTCTACATTTTCACAGAATAAATAAAAAAGAATAATTAATTATAAACAGAACCTCCTGTAACAGGCCAAATCTTTTACTTCCATGTAATCCAGAAAACTAATTGCATTTTACTTATCTATGTCCAAAGTTCAACTGATGGTACTCGTTACCTCCCTTCCACGAACTGGGCAATCACGTCCCATAGTTCTCCCCCGAGCTCCAAGCCTGGGTATGGTTGAACACAAATTTCTGGAGGAGAGTTCTCGGGACAGTCCGGTCCAACTCTCCGACTCCAGTGGAAACATAATTTTTGGGGAGTTCTCAGGACAGTCCGGTTTGCTTCTCCAACCCAGAATCCATCTGTTCTGGAAAAAATTTCCAGCTTACACAGATTTCTTTTACTTTTTACTTCTCACAGAACCCCTAACTCTCTTAGGAATTCCCCCTTTATTCCAGAGTTCTCTTGGGTAACTGTAGAAACTGTTTCTTTTCTGTTCAACTAACCCAGATTTACTTTTACCATCAATTATTTTTACTCATGAAATAAATTTCAAAAATTAAATCTTTATTCAGAAAACAAAATTAATCTTGTTCAGATACTTAATTTAAAATAAACAGTAGTCACAATTAATCCTTAACCAATAAATCTTAACCATTTGTTAGCGGCTAAGAGGGTGGTTACAGTTTCCCCCCTCTGGAAGAGAACACCGTCCTCGGTGTTATTATTCCAGTTCAGTAAAAAGTTCAGGATAAGCTTCATGAACAAAACTTTCGTCTTCCCAGGTAGCGTCCTCGGGTCCAAAGTGCTTCCATTGCACTTTAACCTAGGCGATGGCTCGTTTCCGGAGCATGATTTCCCTCCGGTCGATTATACTGTGGGGCTCTACCAGAAATTCCCCGTCTGGTTCTACCTGCACAAAATAAACTTATGTTAATTAAATAAGTCTTTAATATCGCATTATCATTTAGTATTCATGCTCATTCACTACCTGTATGTTCTGCCAATGAATTATGTGTCTTGGATCATGAACATATCGTTTTAATAACGATACATGACAGACATTATGCACCCGAATGTGACTAGGAAGAGCCAAGCGATAGGCTACTGGTCCCACCCTTTCCAGTATTTGGAAAGGGCCACAGAACCGGGGTGCTAGTTTTGCACAAGATGCCCATCTTAGTGTACTCTTCTTTGGTTTAATTCTGACATATATGTGATCTCCAACTTCATACTCACGGTATGACCTCTTTTTATCCGCATACACTTTTTTTCTATCTTGTGCTGCCTTCAAATTTTGTCGAATCTTCTTAACCTCTGCTTCCATTTCCACTAGCATGTCTGGTCCTAGCATGAGTCTATTCTCGGGGCTACTCCAGTTAATGGGGGTTCTGCACTGCCGCCCATATAGCGCCTCAAACGGACTCATCTTTAATGATTCCTGGTAGCCATTGTTGTAAGCAAACTCTATCAAGTGTAGATACTCCTCCCATTTAATTGGTTGCTGCATGACATAAATTCTTAGCATGTCTTACAGCACTTGATTTACTCGCTCAGTTTGACCATCTGTTTGCGGGTGATATGCAGTACTAAAATGTACTTGGGTTCCCAACCCTGTAAACAGTGCCTTCCAAAAGGCCGATGTGAATTTTACGTCTCTATCCGAGATAACGGTCTTAGGAATTCCATGCATTCTGAAGATTTCACGCATAAATAAATCTGCTATTTGTACTGTCTTATAGGTGGATTGGACAGGTATGAAATGTGCCGACTTACTTAGTCGATCCACAACTACCATTATGGAATCATTACCTCGTTTTTTTTTGGTAGTCCGGTGATGAAATCTAATGAAATCACCGCCCACTTCCATTCAGGAATGGGTATAGGCTGCATTAATCCAGCTGGGTGCCGGTGCTCTACTTTCACTTGCTGGCACTCCAAACACTTGGTTAAATAACCTGCTAAATCCTTTCTCATGCCTGGCTAACAGTAGTCTTTTCTTATAGCTGTCAGCATTTTTTGATATCCCAGGTGTCCTGCATAATTGCTTCTATGATATTCATCCAGTATCATAGTTTTTAATTCTATTCTGTTTGGAATGACTATCCTCTTCTTGAAAATCAGCAACCCATCCGGGCTAATCTCATAATCTCCTTGTCCACCTTGTCCTTCAGATTCTTGTGTCTACTGCCACAAGTATTTATACTCAGGATCCTTGTCTGCTTCTTTTCTGATTTGTTCTAAAAATCTGGTTTCAATTTGGTTAACATATAACTCATAAATGTTATGCAGTTTTCTGCTTAATGCATCCGCAACCTTGTTCTCTTTTCCTTTTACATGTTGTAGATCAATGTCAAACTCGCTCAGAAAATCATTCCATCTTGCTTGCCGGGAGTTTAAGTCAACTTGTTTAAAATAGCTGGTTAGACTACTATGATCAGTCTTTAATACAAACCTTTTTCCAAGTAAGTAATGTCTCCACACTCGGAGAGCGTGCACCACTGCAGTCAGCTCTAAATCATAAGCTGAATATCGCTGCTCATGCTCTTTTAACTTGTGGGATTCATATGCAATCACCTTCCCTTCTTGTGATAAAACAACCCCAATTCCTTCCTTGCATGCATCTGTACAAACCTCGAATTCCTTATTTGGGTCTGCTACACTTAACACAGGTGCTGTTGTTAATAACTGCTTCAATCTTTCAAAACTATCCTGGCATTCTTTTGTCCATTTAAAGATTTTCCCTTTCCTTTGCAAGGAAGTAATGGGAAAATCTATCCTTGAAAACCCTTTTATAAATCACCGGTAGTAGCCAGCAAGACCCATAAAAGACCGTATATCTGCCACATTCTGTGGCACCTTCCATTCCATGATAGTTTTAATTTTCTCCGGGTCTATTGCTATACCCTTTTTAGATATCACATGTCCAAGATACTGTATCTCTTCTTTGAAGAAATCACATTTACTGAACTTTGCATACAGCTGATGTTTCCTTAGCATCTCCAGCACCATACGCAAGTGTTCTTCGTGTTCGTCCACATTCTTAGAATAAATCAGAATGTCATCAATGAAGATTAACACGAAATTGTCCAAATAAGGGTGAAAAATACTATGCATCAGTCTCATAAAAGTGGCTAGTGCATTAGTTAACCCAAAAGGTAATACCACGAATTCATAGTGGCCATACCTGGTGCGAAAAGCAGTTTTGTGTATATCTTCATCCTTAATTCGGATCTGGTGGTAACCGGACCGCAAATCAATTTTTGAAAACACAGTAGCTCCCCTTACCTGGTCAAACAGGTCATCAATACGGGGTAGGGGATACCTGTTCTTAACAGTCAACTTATTTAACTGTCGGTAATCCATGCACATGCGCATGGTTCCATCCTTTTTCCTAATGAACAACACAGGTGCTCCCCAGGGTGACACACTGCGTCTGATATACCCCTTATCTAGTAATTCCTGAAGCTGCATTTTCAGCTCAGTCAATTCTGGCACACTCATACGGTAGGGAGTTCGCGAAATTGGTGAAGCTCCTGGCAGCAGTTCTATTGTAAAATCAACCTCTCTTTTAGGTGGTAATCCCGGTATTTCCTCAGGAAATACGTCCTTAAATTCCTGTACTACAGGTATATTTTCTAACACAGCAGCTTTGTTCTTGGATTCAGATAGTCCAACTTGTATGGCGTACAATTGGCATCCTTTTCTCATACATTTTGCCAACTGGGAAGCGGTAACTGGATGTAGACGTACATGCTTCTTTATGCCCTGAATCTCTTGGCGATTACCATTCTGATCTCTGTAGTAAACTATCTTTTCCTTGCAGTCTATGAGAGTCCAATGTTTCTCTAACCAATCCATACCCAACAAGACATCATAGGAGCCCAAAGGCAGAATATTTAAATCCACCATTAACTGCTGTCCACCGACTTGCAATGCACAATCTGATATTTTGGCACTAACTCTTCTTTTAGCTCCTATAGCTAACTGAACCAACCAGGTCTTCTTAAATTTTTGACTTGGCAGTTTACAGATTTCCACTAATTTAGGACTTATATAACTTAGACTTGCGCCTGGATCTACCAAAACAGAAATAGTTTGGGATGACAGTTTACCTTCCAGTTCTATCATGGTGGGTTGAAAATCAGCTTGCCGGTCCTCCAATGCAGCGTTAATTCTGGGTATTCTTATGGCAATATCTCCCACCGTAGAGGCCTCCTATAAATTATTCACTGTTTCAGTTTTACCTCGCTGTGGGCAATCTCGATAGTAGTGCGCTGCTCCGCAGCCGCAACATTGCAGAGGTGGCCTTTGGTTTTGAGGTTGCTCAGGTCTATTTGAAGCTTCCACTGTTTTATCTTCCCCTGGCCATCTAATCCTCTGATGGTTTCTACCAAATTGCTTATTAACTGAATTCCTGGCTGAGCTTCTGAAATTACTGGTTTTGCCCTTTTTGAAACCAACACTGTTCCTATTTTCTTTCTTTGTTTGCCACCCTTTTCCTTGGTCTACCTTGCTTTTTGCTTGCTGATAACACAGCCTTGCCTTCCTGATGGCCTCATCCATTGTCTTAGGATTAACAAACTCAATACGCTCCTTCATATGGGCGGGTAAACTGTTCAGAAATCTCTGAACATTGGCCTTCTCATCTCTTAAATACAGTACATAGCGCAGTAATGATGTAAACTTGGTGATGAACTCATCCATGGTCAATTGGCCTAGCCTTAAATCATGGAATTCTCGAGCTTTTTCATCGTAGAAATGCTCTGTCAAGTACTTGTCTTTGAAGTATTGTTGGAACTTATCCCATGTCACATCCTGATCCTCTATTCCCTTCACGTTCTTCACTTCTTCCCACCATAGGGTGGCTTTATCTTTTAGCTGATAAATTGCTAACCGTGCCTTAAGACCACTGTCATAATCATACACCTGGAAGTACTTGTTCATATTAATTAACCAGGCCTCTGCTACTTCTTCTTTTTCTCCATCGAAGGTAGGTGGCTTAATCTTTCTGAATTCTCCATGTAATTCCACCTTCTGCCTTTTTCCTGCCTTCTGTTCTGTTCCATTTTCAGATTCAGCTTCATTACAGTTTCTGTTCGGATTATTGCGTTGTGACATACTTCTTTCCTTTTGACTTGTATTTTGTTCATCAGTTTGCTGTTCGTTTCCCCCTTGGTGTTCTCTGTCAGCACTGGGATTTTCATTCCTTTGATTTTGTTTATCGGACAGGCTTTTCAAGATCCTTTCCTGATCCTGCATCATCCTGGCATTTTCCCTTCGAACCCTCTCCATTTCTTCATGCAACTGCTGTACTGTATGTAATAAGATGCGGGTCTACTGTTGCTGTTCTTCAATCAGTCGGTTTGACCGCTGGTGATGCTCGATTCCCAACTGAACCCACATCTCGGGGTTTCCCTCTGGTGGAGGCTGCATTTCTCCGGCATTTCGCTGTGACGGTTGCGAAGGTGTCCGTCTCATTTGTCTTTCCATCTAATTACCGGACTGTGCATAGATAACATACAGTTTTAACGTCAGTTGGCCCAATAGGGCCCAGCGTTGTAACGCCGCTCTGATACCACTTGTAACAACCAACTAATCAAATATTTACTTACCATAAAAAAATTATTTACACAGACCTTACAACTTGAAACTAAGACATAGCATTATCCATAATATGCAATCAATCAACACGTAACATTGGATATGGTGATAACCTACCTGTACTTGCATCGCAAATCTGTCACTATAGGATTTATGTTTGAGTGCTATGATGTCAGTGCTGATTACCATAATTTATAACAGGTACTCGTTACAATTATTATGGTGGAATTTGGCATTATTGTGATTATACTCCTTTTCAAACCTTTGAGCTCATTACCTATGGATTTGTCAACACTTTTTTTATTTCGGGAATCCGACTGATTAATGTTTTTGAAAACCTCGGTTCCGTCGCCTCCCACGTGGCCACCTCCACATGGTTGATCAGAGTTTAATCCGACGGCTGTGGCTACCTAGGGTTGCTAATGACCTTGGCGATTAACTGTTTTCTCGTTCATTTGTTTTTTTTCGTTGGAGTGTTCTGGACATCTCTGCGAGTTTTGCGAGGGTTTGGAGGTTCCGATGAAACAATCTATGGCGGCCCACAGTGAATGGCACCCTACCAAACGCGGCGCATTTCCTCGACAGGTAGCTGCCCCTTGCGCAATTTCTTGTAGGTTATTTCAGTCTTTTCTTTTCGAATGTACGCCCTCTGTTCTTGCTGAATGCATTTGATTAATACAGAGTTCAGGTTTTGGTGCAAATATTGTTCTTATTAAGTTGAAATTCTTAATGCAATGGCGGCAGGTCTCGGACGTTTATGGGTTTTCTTCCTGCTCGTGTTCTACAGGTATAGCCTCCTGCTCTTCCTTTTATTTAGTGACAGAAGCGTTTTACTTGCTATTAACCATTTTTCTCTCTTCTAACAGTCTCCCTGTGCTTGATACAGGTAATACCCTACCCTTCTCCATTTGCTCTGGCCTCTTGGAGGGTTCTGGTCGCGGAGAAGTTTTAATCTTCGACTCTGCCAACAGGTACTTCATTCCTCACGGTTCGAGTTTCTTGCTCCTTGCTCAGCTGACATTCTTGTGCTTGGAAAGAAATAGATGTGGGACAGGCTAGGGTTTGAGAACCTGTTCCCTTATTTAGCAGTCTTTGGGTGGCTCCTCGTCTAAGCCGAATGTAGCCTAGGGTTTCCGGTTATCTACCTTTGTATTCTGAGGAAGAGTCTTTCCCGTTTTAGTTTTCCGTTCTCATACGTTTATGTAATTTGGTTCTACAGTCGAGTGGCCGGGCTTCTATCCCCGTGCTTATTTTGTTTATAGAACTGAACATTTGCTCCACAGAAATGGGAATTTTCACCTGTTAATCAGATTGTTGTTATTCTAAGAGTACATGCACTGTGTATTATGATATTTCCGTTTTGCGTTTAACTATAGTTATCATCTCCGAATGAAGTTCTGTTTTCTAACTCTATATAATTAATAAGCTCGATATTATGATTCCTCTTGAACTTACTTTGTCGTTTCCTTTACAGTAAGAGCATGCGCTATATTTTAGACTTATGGGCTATTCCTAGCTTCTCTGGTTATATGGCCACCTACTGGAATTCTATGTACTCTGTATATTTTCTTGTGGACGATTTTCATTAATGCATGCTGTTGTACGAACAAGGGTTTCTGGAATTTTATTAGTTCTACAGAGTTATTTCAGCTGTCTGCATCTCATTTTTCCTCGAGCTTAATTTATCTAGTACTGCCGGTGTCCAGACCACCCGTCTTGTCTGAGTTTATCATAGATAGGGGGCAACCTATCTAGATTCCTGAATTAATCAGGCATTTAGATTAATAGCCCACCTGGGTATACATAGTTTTCCAATTTCACTTTGTTCTATGGTTTTTGTACTGTTTTTTCCTAGAACAGAAGTAATTCAAGTCGTTGCTATACAGCCCCGTTTTATTTTTAGTTGTTATATATATATATATATATATATATATATATATATATATATATATATATATATATATATATATCTTTTATACGATAGTTTAGTCTTCTTTCTTATACACATGCATGCTATCTTTCTTATTTTGTTTTCACGGAAAATAACCTCCTATAATTTATCTGTTGTTCCAATATGTCTAATTAAAGAAAGATTACAAAAGAAGTTGGTAAGAAAACAACAGTAGCTACTTCTACATTTTCACAGAATAAATAAAAGAGAATAATTAATTATAAACAGAACCTCCTGTAACAGGCCAAATCTCTTACTTCCATGTAATCCAGAAAACTAATTGCATTTTACTTATCTGTGTACAAAGTTCAACTGATGGTACTCGTTACCTCCCTTCCACGAACTGGGCAATCACGTCCCATAGTTCTCCCTCGAGCTCCAAGCCTGGGTCTGGTTGAACACAAATTTCTGGAGGAGAGTTCTTGGGACAATCCGGTCCAACTCTCCGACTCCAGTGGAAACATAATTTCTAGGGAGTTCTTAGGACAGTCCGATCCGCTTCTCCAACCCAGAATCCATCTGTTCTGGAAAAACTTTCCAGCTTACACATATTTCTTTTTCGTTTTCCTTCTCACAGAACCCCTAACTCTCTTTGGAATTCTCCCTTTATTCCAGAGTTCTCTTGGGTAACTGTAGAAACTGTTTCTTTTTTGTTCAACTAACCCAGATTTACTTTTACCATCAATTATTTTTACTCATGAAATAAATTTCAAAAATTAAATCTTTATTCAGAAAACAAAATTAATCTTGTTCAGATACTTCATTTAAAATAAACAGTAGTCACAATTAATCCTTAACCAATAAATCTTAACCATTTGTTAGTGGCTAAGAGGGTGGTTACAGTCTACCATAACACTGTCGTGAGATATAATATGACCTAGATATTCCACCTCTTATACTGCAAAGAAACATTTGAAGGTTTTTTCCTATAATTGTTTATCCTCCAATAGTTTGAGCACCCTATGAACATGTTGTACATGATCCTTCCAAGCCCTATAGTAGATTAGTATATGATCAAGAAATACTAACAAAAATTTTCTACGGACGAGTTTGAAAATGGAATTCATCAACCCTTGAAATGTAGAAGGTGCATTCGTAAGGCCAAAAGGCATGACCAAAAATTCATAATGACCCTAATGAGTTTGAAATCTTCAGTCTTCATTCTAATTTGATGGTATCACGAATGAAGATCCAACTTGATGAATTAAATTCCTCCATGTAATTCATCCAATAATTCATCAATCACACGAATGGGAAATTTATCTTTAATAGTGAGCTTATCGTTATGAATATGATTATATATTATTTTGATATGAAATTAAATTTATGGAAAAAAAAGTTTGGAACCCTTTCTTTTTTCAATGCAAAGAGATTGGATTATATTATAATATATTGTATTAAATTGTGTTATTTTTTCTTACTTTGTCTAATTTATAAATATAATGTAGTTGAGTAGTCCTGGGAAGACTGAGAAACTGGTTCTCTTTTTTAGCGGATAGCATTTATATTTTTAGGTTGTTGCGAGACTTTGGTAGACATACTAGTATGGAGTCTATAGACTATAGGAGGAAAAAACACTTTCAATACTTGATGGTTTTTAACTCGATAAGATGGCAAACAGACCTGATTTCCTGAGATTATCACATTTTGATATGTAAACCTGTATATTTTTTGATAAATAGAAAAATGAAAAAACACTACTAAACTTACAGAAAAAAAATATATGTTATTTATTTGTTACTTTCTCAAATTGATTTTTGAATGTAATATAATTATCATTATAAATATAATAAGATATTACATAAATGGGAAATAATTTTTGTTAAATAATAAAATTAAAAAAAAAACGCTTTTCATAAAAAGAATTAATTAACAATACAACAATTATAACATAATATTAATAAAAAATATAAATATATCAATTGAAAATCAATTCAATTATTATTATAAATTAAAATGCATCACATAATAATTTATTAAAAAAAAAAATTAATTAAGAACAAGCAACCTATTATCTATATAATCATTTAGCTTACTTTAACATTTATATCATCTATAAATATTTATTAAATAATTTAAAATCTGATACTTTTAACATTTATAAAATCATTTTAAAATAAGGTAAAGATATCCAAATGATATTAAATCATTTAAAATCATTTAAAATCTGATACTTTTAACATTTATAAAATCATCCATAATTATTTTTATTAAATCATTTAAAATAAGGTAAAGATATCCAAATGATGGATATACAACCTGATATATCCCAAATAGCAAAAATATTATAAAAATTATTTTCACTTTCAACTATTTTTGGCTTTTACACCATAGAGCATCCTTTGTATAGGATATAACTTGTTGCAACCATGCACGCAATGGTATTCTTATTGTAAATATGATACTACAATAAACATTGTATTATTCTTATTACATAGATTTCGGTTTACTAGCCATGGAATTTAAGTAACTAACAGAGGATTCAGTATGAAGCAGGGATGGATTTTTTTATGTTCCCATCAAGGGCAGAACACAATGTTGTAATTAGCACCAGAAGGGCAAGCGTGGGTTTTAGTGTCGTCAGGGGGATATAGGTAGGCATCTGGACACTGGTCCATTTTGCAAGTCAGTGCTTTGCAGCTACCGTCGGATGGAGTTAGGGAGAGAGGGACATTGAAACCATCAATTACTGAGATGTCATAGTAATCTTGATTGTTGCCCCCATTCAGAGTATATTCAACCAGCGTTGTAGGAGACTGTCCTGAGAGTGTACAGCTGAGCACGCCGCCGCAGTCACCAGTGCTGCAGCTTCCTTTACCAGAGGCATCGAAGGAGCATCCCGTACGTCCCCAAAATCTGCCTGAGCTTGTTCCTGCGGGCACGTCAACACTCCATGATTGGCCCTGCCCCAGCGGTTGACCGCCACCTACGGGAATTACTGCGGCCCATACCGTGTATGAACACTGGTTCTGGATCGCAAAGGTCGCACCCATAGACCATGCACTTACCAAAGAAAACAAATATTTCTTTATGATATGTTAAATCATTTACGTACAAAAAAATACAATGCAGTCGAGGGATTACTGTAACCTTACCTTGAAGATAAAGCACGTTAAATATTAACGCCAGTATTGCTGTAACATAAATCATTCTTGCTTCCATTGCAACGGCCAACAGCAAGTAATTAAACACAATTACAAAACAGCGCAATACAAAGAAGGAATTGCAGTTGAGCTTATTTAATGCTTGTTTGTATACAATAGATGAGATTCTATATATAGGCGGGGCAAAATTGGTCTTAACGTATCGTATGCCGGACGACATTGATTAACGGGTCTTAACGTATCGTATGCCGCACGACATTGGTCTTAACGGGTCGTGTTGAATATCTGGTGTGGAAAAACTTACGGGTGGAGTGTATGACTGACATGAATTTTCATTTAATGAATCACCAAGAAACAAAATATGGCGCAGGTCCGCTGGACTTGTTAGAACAGATGGGTGGTCGTTTCGTGCATCACAATTACTTCCAACGTAATCTTCTAGGTGTTCGCCGTCCGTCCTCAAACGAGTGATCACAGACTTCCCTCTTCACTTTCTGTGTGAAAGGATTCATTTTCTTCCCTCGTACATGAAAATCTGAATGACATATACGATTGATAGGATGCATCACAATAGTTTAGAGAAGGTTTAGTACTAGGGGAGGCATTAAGAAAAAGAAACAGTAGTTGGAAAAGCTGCTATAGGAATATAGTGACGTGTTTCAGGATCCTAAAAAATTACTACCTAAAAAAACTGGAGCATGTGATTTTTTGAACTAAATTCTTATATTTTCTCACTAACAGTGTGGAAAAATTTACAAATAAAAACAAATATGTTAAAATGTGTGGGGTATAATAAGCCACCGCCATAGCAATAGTGGAGAATTTCTGAAGAAAAAACAAGTAACAGAGAGCGTAGGAAAATTTGTGAAGAAAAAACAAAGAGCAGAGAGCCCGATGTACAGATGGAATCGTAGTTTAGTGCGGGCCATATTGAACCTTCCATGACTATTTCCGAATAAGATCAAAACCCGCTTAGACAATTAATTTTGTTTCTTTTATGAAATACTAAGATACTTTTCAAATCTAGAATGAAATTTTCATTGGAATTAACACATCCCAATTAGCCTATTAATTTTTTAAAGATGTCTCACTTCAACATTAAACTTGCGATAACGACGTCTTTCCCCATTTCCTGCGTGAAACAATCGATTTAATTGGTTCCTTGACAATTAGATCAACGAGTAAATGTCTTTATCGTTTACATGTAAAACAAATTCAATCAATATAATGTTGTTAAACACAAAATTATAGTATTTCAAAACCAAAATGGTTCCATTTTTACATGTTAGTATTTTTATTTTTATTGAGTTGATAAACTTATTTTAGGAAATGTGTAAGTTTGTTTGAAGATTCATGTTCTTTAAAATAAAAATAAAAATTATGTTCTAAATAAAAAAATAATATAAATTATAATAAAAATAAAATAATATGTTTTAAAGTAATTAGAAGTAAAAAAAAAACAAAAAACAATTTTTTTTTTAAATCTTATATTTTTCCAAACTATTTTAACAAGAAATTTAAACAAATTATTTGTAAAGCAATGTTAACTAATTTATGTTGATATCAACTTCTTTATATATATATATAAAAAGAAAATAAAATATTTTAATGTTATATATAAAAAATATTCAATGTTGATTATCAATAAAATATTTTAATACATATTATTATTCACATATACTTAAAAATATATTAATAATAAAAAATCTTTTCAATTGGCCTAATAAAATGTCTGGATGTACATTTTAGGTTAAATATTTTAATGTCAAAGACATATCATTTGAAAAACATTATGTATATTCCATAAAAAATAAATTTTTTATGATTTAAACATTTATTTGGCCCTATATATATTCTATTTAGCATTCACAAATACAATTTAAAAAATGAAAAATAACAAGTTATATTTTGCACTTTAAAGAAGCTTGCAAGTAAAGAAATTTTATATTTCTCAAATCATTTTAGATCCGTATTTAAGATGAATCTATACTAATACTTTGCAATTTTAGAAATAACAAAAAAAACCATCAAGCTGAAATTTAATAATTTTACAAAAAAATTAACTTACTAAAAAACCAAGAGGGGAAAAGAGGTATATGACTTAAATATGACTTAAAACATATTTAGATCGTGCCTTTAGCCCAAAGGGTCGATCTTTTTTGCTAGTTAACTTGAATTTAAGTCACTAATTAACTTAAATTTAAGTGAAGGTTGATTGTGTAAACTAACATTTCATTACGTTTAAATATTTTAAAGAATAATTTTAATTCCAATATAATTTAAGTGGTTTTACAATTATAAATAAAAAATAACCATTCCAATAATTAAGTGGATTATAAATAAAAAAAAATAACCATTCCAATAATTAAGTGGATTATAGTGTTCGAATCAATATTGTGTTGTTATTATTAGCATACTTTAAATCCATCTCCGAGGACACATAGTAAATCGCTCTCTTGTCCATTCTAGAAGCTTTTAAAATCCACTCGATAAAAAATTAGTTTATTAGTTATTTTTCATTGGGAATATATATATATATATATATATATATATATATTTTAATTTTTAAAATGAGATGGAAAAAAAATTGCACATTTTCCATAGAAATTGGTTATAAAGAGTATATACCTTTTAAAGATAATTAAATAAAATGAAAATATAAAATTAGTTATAAAGAGTATATATTTTTTAACGATAAATAAATAAAATGAAAGAAAAATTTGTTTTTCTATTTTCTTTTTGAACTATTTTAATATTAACATTATTTTTTTTATTAATAAGTATCATTAAACATTGTCATGAATAACTAAGATATGATTGTCAAAATTTCAAAGATCTATTATATGGCGGGGTCTTCTTATTTTTAAGAAATAACATACTAAATGTAATTGTTGTATATTAGGAAGAAAATATAGAAATGAGTTTTCTATAAAAACATATAAAATGAAAATATTAGACTAATACCAATAAAATCACTTAGAGGGATTTTGTTTTATTATCTTCCACCATGATAAAAAATACATATTACATTAGTCAATTTTATAGATAAGAATATTTCTAATGATTTTCTGTGATGAGTACTAATATGTATCTTAAAAATATGAACCACTATTAGCCAATAGTCAACAAATTTTTTTCTTTTGGTAATAAATCATTTTCTCACATTCCAATTGAAAATTGAAGGAAATTTAATGGAAAATTGATCAAAAGTGTTTTCATTAATAATTGTAATGACCATGTAGCTTACAAAAAGTATAATCTCATTATTCCATACTTTTATGTTGATAGCACGCTATATTCCCTGATTACTCATATGAGCTTAAAAAAAAAGATGATCAAGATTTATGGGTGCCTCCTAATAAAAGCACAAGAAATTGAACATCAAAAAGATGTTTCTAAGACCAAAGTTGTAAATAATCTCAAATTAGTTAGAGTACACCAAGAAAGAGTTAGAGCAACTTTGAAAGATGGTAAATAACTAGGAAGATCTTATGCCCGTAGATGCAGAAGATTATATTTTGATTACCAAAGAGTATGAATATATAATAACCTTTGAATTTTGAGTAAAATAAGTCATATAATAAATTGATGAATGTTTTGAAAGAAGAATATGATTACATAATAAAGAAAATGAAACTTGGAAATTTTTAGAATTCCTTAGATATAAATTTCCATAGGTTCAAAATAGTTGTTCAATTCTATGTTCAGAAGTGGTGGTAGTAGAGACAAGTTTGAAGTTAGATTTCTTTGAAAAACATATTCAAATTAAAAAGGAATAAGTTATGGGAACACATTTTCTCCTAAACTTAAAATGAATATCAATGATTAATTGTTGCAATAACTACTAAGTACAATTGAAATTATATTAATTGCACTTTAAATTGCCATTTTGAATGGTTATTTAAAATAAGAGGTGTATGTTGCTACACCAAAAGGTTTAGAAAATTAGGGATAAAAAATATCTTGTATGCAAGTTAAAGAAAGCACCATCTAGTATAAAAAAGGCTCTTTATTGATAGTATGTGAAAATTGACACTTTGTTCTTGTTTAGCAATATTTCGTTTAAAAGTAAAAGTGATCCAATTCTTTAAGTGAAAAGAAAAAGAAAAAGATGATGAAAATATAAATGTTTCTTTGATTTTATTGTATATTAATTATTTAAAATTATAACAAAAATATCTATATAAATATTTCATGAGATCTAAACATGGTTATTACAAAAATTTGAAATAAAATACCTTGAATATATGTATTTAGATATACAAGGAAAATATAATACTTTGATCATTGAACTTTATTCTCCATTAAAAAGAGGAGATAGAAATGATTGTTAAAAAGAGTATATAAAAAATAGGTGATAGAAATGTGTATACGCAGTTTATAATATATAAAAACTTTTATGCGCTTCAAAACGATTTATGTGGAAAGAGTTTTAGGTGAAAGACCTTGAATATATGTATTGATATATGAAAGGAAAATGATAAGACATTGATCACTGAACTATTCTCCATTAAAAAATGGTGATATAAATGAATGTAAAAAGGAATATCGTATGCAAGGAAAATGATAATACTTTGATCACTGAATTTTATTCTTCGTTAAAAAGAGGTGATAGAAATGAATGTAAACAGTAATATATAAAAATTAGGTGATATAAATGTGTATATGCAAGGAAAATGATAATACTTTGATCACTGAATTTTATTCTCCATAAAAAAGAGGTGATAGAAATTAATGTAAACAGGAATATATAAAAATTAGGTGGTATAAATGTGTATATGCAGTTTATAAAAAGAGGTGATAGAAATGAATGTAAACATGAATATATAAAAATTAGGTGATATAAATGTGTATATGTAGTTTATAAAAAGAGGTGATAGAAATGAATGTAAACAGGAATATATAAAAATTAGGTGATATAAATGTGTATATATAGTTTATAATATATACTAACTTTATGCGCTTCAAAACAATTCATGTGGAAAACTAAAGCTCTCCAAGAAAAGGTTTATATTAAAAATTCCATGCTAAGGCAGTATTATAAGCTTTATTTTATTTATATTGACAAGTAATTTCACCTCTTGGAATTAATGAATTAAATTTCAAATATGTGTTTTATTTCTTTTGTTTTAATTTAGTGTTTTGAATAATTAATAGTAAGCTTTTCAATTGTTTTTAAGTGGTTGAAGTTGATTGAATTGAGATTTATTACAAATCTTGTTTTACATTGTGTAACAAACACAACCAAATTATTAAATGTGATTGATATAATATCATATATTTATATAAATTCCATCCAATCCATCACATTAATATACTCAATAAAAATGTAAACCACTTTAGTAAATAACTCAAATATCATTCATACTAATGGTAAAATAACTCAATCATATAAATATCAATAGGAATATTATTATTATTTAATAATATTGTAAAATAAAAAATAAAAAATATATGATATTGCATTGCAAAATGAGTCAATAACATGTTAAAAATATGACAACAAATTTAAATAAAGTAATTATGGGAAAATTTACTTATTACCTATTAGTTGGTTGTATAACGGAATGAAGTTAGAATAACAAAGTAGCCTAGGTTAATTTGGATGGCCCGAGAGGCTTGTATGTAGAGGAGAATCATTTGTTGATTAATAGAGTTTCCAATCCCTTGCCCCGTGGAGGTTTCCTTGACAACCTGTCAAGATTTTATCACGTATATTTGTGCATTTACCTGTGTGTTTATTTCAGTTTTCAAATTTAGTTATATGTATATTTATTTCTCCATTAATGTGTTCCCCTAAACAATAAGTGGTATCAGAGCCTGGTGGAGTAAGGTTGTTAAAAAGGATTGAAAAATAAGTCATTCTGTCCACTGTGGTAAATATCGAGCGTCGAGGGAGACGAGTCCGCGGTGGTAAAGATCAAACTGGTGAATCGTTGAGGATTGAAAAAGAAGTCGTTTTGTCCGCTGTGGTAAAGATCGAGCGTTGAGGGAGACTGATTGGTGAGGCTGAGGTCGATGAGGGAGACGAAAAGTCAGTTCTGAGGTCATTGAGGGAGAGGAAAATTTGGTTGCAGTGTATACGCTGGCTACTCATCGAAACTGAGTGGAGGTTGGTGGAAAGCTGCTCGAAACTGAGTGGAGGCCGGTGAAAAAATGTTGCTGGAGAAAAGGACACTGGATAACAAGGTGGTTTATCAGAAAACTACTCATCGAAACTGAGTGGAGGCTGGTGCTGTAGCAGAAAACTTCTCATCGAAACTAAGTGGAGGCCAGTGTCGTAGCAGAAAATGCTTATCAAAACTAAGTGGAACCACCGTCAAGGGAGAAGAGCAGTCTGCGAAAGAAGAAAAGGCTGCACCTGCTCATCGAATTGGCGACTTCCTAAAAGGTATTTTTATTTTTTATGAAGGATTCTGTTACCTTCAAAAAAAAAAATTAAGGCTCAAAAATATTTTTTTATTAAGACAGAAAAATTGATAACAGGGAATAGATTGATAGAGGAATTTATTTTCTCTGTCCCTATGGAATGAAGGAATTTTGTTTTTCTATTCGTGTGGAAGAAAGTGTTTGTTAAATAAAGGGCTCAGATTTCTGAAAAATTTGGTTTAGTAGAAAAGGGAGAAAAATATATATATATATTTTTTAAACCTTCTTTGAAAAAGGGAAATCATAAACCATAGCAAAATAGGGGAAATATTTTTTTTAAACCCTAGTCGGAAGTTTAAGTAAGAAGGGAAAACTAGAAATGGCCAAAATGACAAATGCAAAGTTCGAGGTGGATAAATTCACCGGGAAGAACAATTTCGCATTGTGGAAACTGAAGGTTAGGGATTTGATGGTGCAACAAGGGTTGCACAAAGCATTAGATGGGGTATTGAAAAAACCTACAAGCGTGAAAGATTCAGACTAGGAGGACTTGGATGCATGAGCCCTCAGTACCATTAGGTTATGTTTGGCAGATGAAGTTCTCTTTAATATTGTTGGAGAGAGTACAACTGAAGGGTTGTGGGAAAAACTAGAAACCTTGTATATGACTAAATATTTTACAAATAGAATTTATTGAAAAATACAATTGTACAGTCTTCGGATGAAGGAGGGTACTAAAGTTGCAGAACATTTAAATGTTTTAATACGATTATTTGTCAGTTCTCAGATATGTAAGTTAAAATGCAGGAAGAAGACAAGGAAATAACCTTGTTGTGTTCTTTGTCCGAGTCATGGGACCACTTCGTACCTTTAATCAGTTTCAGCATTGCCGATTCTTTGAAATTTGAATCTGTTGTGGTTGCTGTCTTATCTGAAGAAGTACGAAGGAAATATATTATTGAGACATCTGCACCAGGAGCCATGGTAGCCAGAGGTCAGTCATGGGAAAGAGGGGAGAAAGCAAGGGGTTCTTCCAGATCAAAGTCAAAGGGTGGCAAGAAGTGTAAAACCAAGTGCTGGTACTGCAAAAAACTTGGACACCTCAAGAAAGATTGTTGGAAACAGAAGGAGTCGGAAAACCATAACAAGGAAGCAAATCATGTTGATTCAGGTATGGTTGATGAAGTTTTAACCACTGAAGCTCTCCCTGTTTGTAATGTCTCTCAAGATGCTGAAAATTGGCTATTAGACTCTGGTGCTTCTCATCATATGAGTGCACACCGAAGTTGGTTTACTTCATATGAAACTGTAAATGGTAGTTCTGTATTCATGGGAAATGATGCATCTTGTTAGACAGTTAGGAATGGTAATGTAGAAATTAAAATGAATGATGATATAGTTAAAACATTATCTGATGTTAGGCATGTACCTAAACTAAAGAAAAACTTGATTTCCTTGGGAGTTTTAGATTTGAATGGGTATAAATTTACAAGTCAGAATGGAGTGCTGAAAGTCTTAAAAGGAGCCTTGGATGTTATGAAGGCTGAAAAGGTTGGAAATCTGTATAGATGCAAAGGAATCACTCAAGTTAGTGAAGCAACTATCGTATCAGAAAAAGCAGAAGAAGGTTCTCATCTATGGCATCAGCAGTTGGGTCACATGAGCGAGAAAGGTCTTCAGCTATTGATGAACCGCAAGTTGCTTCCTGATTTGAAATCCTCGAAGTTGGATTTTTGTAAATATTGTGTGTTTAGAAAACAATGTAAATAAAGGTTCAAGACTGGAAAATCATAATAGTAAGCATATTTTAGACTACATTCATTCTGATCTGTGGGGAACATCTCTTATTGTGTCTTATGGAGGTGCATTATATTTCTTAACATTTATTGATTATTTCTCTCAGAAAGTTTGGGTCTATATGTTGAAAAATAAAGTTGATGTATTTAATGTTTTTAAACAATTTAAAACAATGATGGAAAAGAAAATAGACAAATCAATTAAATGTTTAAGAAGTGACATTGGCGGTGAATTTACTTCTTTAGAATTTGAACAATTTTGTAAGGATGAAGGGATTGTTAGACATAAAATTCTTGTTTATACTCCTCAGCAAAATGGCTTTGCTGAACGGATGAATCGCACTCTTATAGAAAGAGCCAGAAGCATGATAAACAATGCTAACTTGCAAAGGGATTTGTGGGAAGAATCAATATCTATTGCTTGTTATTTAGTTAATAGATCACCTTCGGTTGCAATAAACTGTAAAATTCTTGAAGAATTTTGGTCGGGTCAATCTTGTGATTATTCACATTTGAAGAGTTTTGGTTGTGATGCCTATGCTCTTATTCCTAGAAATCAACGTTCAAAGTTAGATCCAAAATTGAAATTTTGTGTCTTTGTTGGGTATGATTATGTAGTGAAAGGATATAGGTTGTGGGATCCTTCTTTACAAAAGATATTCATTAGTAGAGATGTAACATTTGATGAGTATTCTCTTTTAAAATTAGATGTTGGAAAAGTTGAAAAAGAACAGGTATCACCAAATCAGCATATTCAATTGGAGACTAAACATTTTCCGGAAATTCGAAAGGAAGGAGAGACTTTTGATGAAAAAGGTGAAGAAGCAAAGGAAACTGGAGAAATTTTGGAACCAATTCAGCAACCAGTCACTCTAAGAAGGTTTATAAGGGAAAGAAAAACACCTAAAAGGTATGAAGATTCTGCTTCATCGTTTTCAATGATTACTGAAGATGGGGAACCTTCTTGTTATCTGGAAGCAGTAGATGATGAAGATAGATAAATATGGAAAAAGGCTATGGAAGAAGAAGTGGATTCCTTAGCCAAGAAAAATACCTAGGATCTTGTAGAACTTCCTGAAGGGAGAAGTGTTGTTGGGTGAAAATGGGTCTTCAAGTTGAAAAGAAAAGTTGATGGAAGTATCGAGAGGTATAAGGTGAGACTGGCTGCAAAAGGGTATTCTCAGGTTGAAGGTATTGTTTTTCATGAGATTTTTTCAGCAGTAGTTAAACTTGTTTCTATTAGTATTGTATTAGCACTAACTACTTTACTTGACCTTGAGTTAGAACAGTTAGATGTTAAAACAACCTTTCTTCATGGTGATTTGGATGAAGAGATATATATGGATCAACAAGAAGGTTTTGTACAAGGTCACAACAGAAGATTAGTCTGCAAGCTCAGGAAATCATTGTATGTCCTGAGGCAGTCGCCCAGGCAATGGTACAAGAAGTTTGATTCCTTCATGGTGAGCTAGTATTTTATCAGAAGTGAGTATAATCATTGTGTATACTTCAAAAATTTCAATGGCATATTCATTATCTTGGTGTTGTATGTTGACGATATGCTTATTGCAGGCAAAATAATGGAAGAAATCAATAGGTTAAAGGCTCAACTCTCTAGGACGTTTGATATGAAGGATCTTGGAGCGGAAAAACATATCTTTGGTATGGAGATACATAGAGACAGGAAGAATGGTAATATTTGGTTATCACAACAAAAGTATGTGGAGAAAGTATTTGAAAAGTTTGGTATGAACAATGTGACACCTGTTAATGTTCCATTAGCTTCCCATTTTAATCTTTCTTCGGATTTAAGTCCTAGAACTAATGAAGAAAAGAAGCATATGTCTCGTGTACCATATGAAAATGAGGTAGGCAACTTAATGTATGCGATGGTATCTACAAGACCTGAAATTTCACATGCAGTTGAAGTTGTCAGCAGGTTCATGGAAAATCCAAGAGACGAACATTAGTGAGCAGTGAAATGGGTGCTTCGGTATTTGAGAAGCACAAGTGACCATTGCATCAGCTTTGATGGTCATGAAGGTTCAATGTACAGATATGTGGATGCTAATTATGCAGGTGATTTGGAAAAAATGAGGTCTACTACAGGTTATGTTTTTACTCTTGCAGGTGGAGCAATCAGCTGGACGTCAAAGCTTCAAGAGACAGTTGCTTTGTCCACTACTGAAGCAGAGTATATAGCTTCTTCAAATGCTTGTAAATATGCAATTTGGTTAAAAGGTCTGCTTGATGAGATTGGAAGGATGCAGAGGAAAGTGAATGTATTCTGTGATAGTCAGAGTGTTATTCATTTGGCTACAAATCCAGCCTATCATTGCAAGACAAAGCACATTGATGTAAGGTATCACTTTGTGAGACATGTAATCGAAGGTGGAAAAGTAGTTCTCAAGAAGGTCCATATACAGGAAAATCATGCAGATATATTCACAAAGCTAGTTATAGTAGAGAAGCTGAGATCATGTCTCACTTCTCTTGGCTTGCAGAAAAGATGATGAATGGGCATGGGCAAGGGATTTGGAAAATTGTTGTCAAGGTGGAGTTTGTTAAAAATATGACAACAAATGTAAATAAAGTAATTCTGGGCAAATTTACTTATTACCTATTAGTTGGTTATATAACTAAATGAAGTTAGAATAACAAAACAGCCCATGTTAAATTGGATGGCCCGAGAGGCTTGTATGAAGAGGAGAATCATTTGTTGATTAATAAAGTTTCCAATCCCTTTCCTCGTGGAGGTTTCCTTAACACCCTGTCAATGTTTTACCACGTATATTTGTGCATTTACCTGTGTGTTTATTTCAGTTTTCAAATTCAGTTATATGTATATTTATTTCTCCATTAATGTGTTCCCCAGAACAATATAACATACACATTGAATTCTTATTCGCTATCGAAACAAATCTGACCAATAAATGAAAAACACAAATGCATTTGATATATCTATTTAAATATCCAAGTAAAGGGAAATAAATACTCTCAGTAATCAAATATGAATCTCTAATCTCAATGCCACCTCCTATGCAGACGAGGACGAAGCTCTACTCTCAATTCCACCTCATGTGCAAACGGGGAGGAGGAGCATATGAGGTCAAGATCCAAAACACTAGATGCTAAAGATTTTCCACTCTCCTTCACAACATTCAAAGAATGAGGATATTGAATGTTGTGGAGCAGAGCAAGTTGTGGCATGAAAGAATTAGACAAGGAGGAGGAGCATATGAGGCCAAGATCCATAGCACGAGATGCTACAATTTTTCCAGTCTCCTTCTCAACATTCAAACAATGAGGATATTGAATGTTCCGGAGGAGAGAAAATTGTTGTGTGAAAGAATTTGATAAGGTTTTGTGGAAACAATAGAATAGAGTTAATAATGGCATCATCATAAATACCTTTACAATATTTACTATTTCCTAACATTACGATTGAAATAAGGAGGTCATGGAAGAATAGAGCTTATAATAGTATCATAAAAAATACTATTACAACATTTAATATTGCCTAACATTGCAATTGTAATAAGGAAGTTGTCGAAACAAGGGAGGAAATTGATATTTGAAAAATCTTAACTAATAATTAATAAATTTCAAATGAGATGAATATAAATTAGTGTGTATTTAAGATAGAAATAAATCTATACTCATTAGGAAAGCACTTATGAGAGGAATGCAGCTCAAAGCTCTCCAAGTTTTCAAAGTCTTGAATTAAATGGAAAAGGAAAGATGGGTTAATTTCACATATTTAATTAAAAAAGAAAACATAAGATTTTAATCATGGATCCTTACTATTTACATTGAAATACATCCAAAATTAAAAATCAAGCTCAATAAAGTTTAGCTCATGTGAAAATATAAACAAGAAGGGCTGAGGGGCAGCAAGTCCCTACCTTGAGTGTGGGTAAGTAGCCTTGAGTGGATAAGTAGTTGACCGACAAGCAGTGACCCATGGATGTAACTTTGTGGGATGATTTCAGAAATTGGAGTAAAGATAGGAACCTACTTATTATTGTTTCAAACTTTGCTAATCCCACTGAGTATGCCATCTCAACAACATATTATTGCAATATTGTGAAGGACTTTGAATTCATATCAATACTATAGTGGTGATGGAGTATCAATCAAATTTGATGTATTGGTGCAACTTGGAATGTGGACAGTGCCTAGAGGACCAATTTCAATTGGAAGGAGTTGAGGAACAATGGAAATTGGAGTGTGTTCACTGACTGTTCCTAGCAACCACCTTGCAGTGCCAACTCTCCTACAATTTGTTACAGTCACTTTCCATTACCTACAACATTCAAATCATTATTTGACATGCCATAGATGGCTTATATATATATATACATATACAATACATAAATTTTGGAAGGATCCAAGGAAATATAGAAATAATTATAAACATATATATCTCCTTGTTGCATTTTCACATTCGAACACAACAATATGTGAAAAAGAAGCTTCCTCCACTTTGATATATGCATACACACCATTCTCTTGTAATGTATTTGATCCTGTGATTAACAATATATTGTTTTTATGACATAATACCAACTGGATAGATGGAACAATTAAAAAAATGATAATAATATGCATTGTATCCCATGGTTTAAAACAAAAGGTAATGTAGCAAGGAACCTTTCCAATAGTTTAAAATGGTCTATGAGTTAGCTTTACAGCCTTGGGAATCAATCACAAATGGAAATTTTAACACTAAAAATTATGGTCACTATCATTAGAGAGAGCCCATATAGCTTTTTCTGAAAGAGGTTTTCTCAATGAAGACCACAACAACAGAAACAAAAAACTTAAATTCAGAATTCAATAAATATCATATATATCACATTTATAAATGAATCAACTTTGTCAAAAAATTATAGAACACATAATATTTCCTTCTTTTGATGGCATAATTAAAGGTTTGTCCAACAATTCTCATCGAGAATTTTGCTATGCTTTTTCCCACAAACGATGGAAGATAGAGAGGGAGTGAACACCAAACTCTTTACACTCTCAGTAGTAGTGGAGGCTTCCATCACATTCAATGCACCTTGAACCTCGAAATCTACTCTCTCAGCATACATAGCCGAACACTTTCATCACGAGTTGTTTGAAGATTCAAAATTTCTTTGAATTAATCCAAATTCAGATTTTCTTTCAATTAATAAATATCAGATAGTGTTTGACACCATCAATTTGATCATAGGGCTTAGAGACATGAAAAACCCTACAAGAACCTTTCATGGTGCTTAAAACATTGTAATAATTGAAGAGATCAGCTTTTCATATCACCATATTTCTTGATAAAGCTTATTCACAATTAATAAGTAGCCCTGTTTCTTCTGTAAAAGAATTCAAAATATGATATTTACTAATTTAATTTTATAGCCACTTAAGCTGACAAAAACTATCATGTTTTTGAAGGAAAAAGAAGGAAGAAGGGGAGTTCCAAAGTTTCAAGACCTTCACCTGAAAGCCTTGAGAAAGTTATTATGGAAAGATAAGCTTGCATGGAGTAACAAGGAGAATTTATTGATTTCAGAATAGTTTTGAAATCGACAATTGAGATAACAAGTTGTTGCTGCAGATGACCCTAGATGTAGTTCCAAATTACCACCGGATGTGCCAAGCAGTAAATGCATCCACCAAGAGGAAAAAGGTTATACACCAAGTGGAAAAAAATAGAAAAATAACTAGAGTAGCCTTAATTTAAGTAAATAATGATTTAATTTAAAAACATAGACTTAGAGAATGAAACCATAATTTTATATCTTACAGTTAAATTAAAATAAATATTTTTTTCCAAGTCCTATTACATTTTCGGAGGTCCAGATTTTGGAATAGATTTAGCTTGGGTCATGGTATGAAAAGGGTTTTTGTTGGATTATTGAGATGTTCAGAACACTACTTTGGAGTCCACAACACTCGACATCTCTTCTATCGAGATTTTTACAACATTTCTTTGGAATCCAAAACACTCAACATTATTTCTAGAGGTCAAAAATGCAAAATGGTGCCTATGATTATATCTATCGATGTTATATATGCAACTAAATTCAAACCTTTAAATTTAACCCATGGCATATTAATTAGTGAGATTTAATAAGAAGAAACTCATTCCTCCTCGTATAAACACTCATGGATCTAAAACACTCGACACTTTCCAAAGGGAAAACTTAAGAATGCCTATGATTGTTATATCCATCGGTCATTAATATGCAACTTATTCAAACCTTCCAAATTGAAAGCATGGTGGCATGGCCAATGCTTTTTGACAAATTAATTTATTTAATTCGATTTTATTAGTGACTTGAAAGTTGCCTCACGCAATGTTATATATGCAACTAAATTCAAGCTTTCCAAACTGGATTGCATGGTATATCAATTAGGAGATTTTGCTCAAATAAACTCATTCCTCCTCATATGTACACTTTTGGTTCCACAACACTCGAAACTTTCTAGAGGGAAAACACAAAAAATAATGCATATCATTGTTGTATCCATCAATGATCAATATGAAACTAATTTAAGCCTTCCAAATTAGATGCACGGTAGCATGGCCAGTACCTTTTAAACATGCAAATCCATTGAAATGGATTTGATTAGTGACTTTACCATGACCCAACGTCAACATGATCATATATTAGTTAAAGTGTATAATTTTTTCAAAAGGTTTTCTCCATTCCCTATAATAATAACAAAAATGCCCCAAAAATCTAAAATACTGTTCTCCTAACACATTCAAAGATCTAAGGCTGCAGAAATATTCTTTCAACATATTTTGACACACTATAAATTTATACACAACACCGCTTTGTTTGAAGACCCCATGCTCTTGAACCACTTATAGCAATCATTATGGAAAATGCTTGGCTATCAATTGGGGTTTTCTACTTCTCTTTATCCGAAGATACATAGTCCAACTAACATTGTTCGTAGGATATTTTTGCCTACTTTAATGGGTAAATCATTTTTGTCAAACTCACACACTTTTAAGACTCAATTGACCTTTGACTTGAGAAGACTTAACAAGCTCTTTTGAAAATCTTTTAAACTCGAAAATAAGAAAATTACTAAAAATATACGCATAACATAATAATCTAAAGATACCCATAACATAGCATGTGCTTCAGAAATAGATTTGATATTTAACATAGGAAAATCAGCTAGATGCCAATTTAGGGAAGAGAGATATGCATAACATATGCTTTAGAAATTGACATGATATTTAAGTTAGGTAAATCAACCACTCACATTAGTCACCATACCTATTACAATTATAAAATTAATGTAGTTCAATAGGGAATCTAATTAGTAGAAAAGGAAAGATAACCACAAAGAAAACCAATGACAAGACGTGCGAGAAAAGCCTTGGAAAGAAGAAAAAAAGCTCAAAGGGTCAGTGAAACTCTTCAGCCACGACCAAGCATCATAGACCTCTCCTCATCTAGAAAATAAGATTTGGTCATCAAGCAAATGAAGGGTAAAGAAAAAATCAATGAAAAAATCAAAGTTGAAGCCCTTAAGGAGTAGTTGAAAGAGGCAAGGGAAGAGATATCAGTCTTGAAGAAGGAGGAAAAGAAGCATAGAGTTGAAAGAGTAAAGTTTGAACAAATGAGGAAGATTTGGGAGGATCAAGTCACAAGTGTCTCAAAGACCTTGGATAATGCAGAAAAACTGATAAAGTGGACTTAGCCATTAACAAAAGAGGTGAAGCATATCAAAAAGGTAAACCTGCACTTGTAATCTAAGAATAGGACACCAAAAGTCCAAGTCAAAGATCTTCAAGAGCAATTAGAACTGATTCATGAAGAGTTGGAGAAGAAAGGTTTGAAGATGACTTTGGTTGAGGAGCCCATTTCTCTACTGATCATAAATGAGGAGGAAACACCAAAGGGTTCATAAGCTGAGGTTGAATACGATTTATAGAGGTTCATTGCATACAGAAGATCAAGTTTTGGTAATTGGAGGTCACTTTTTGGAGACAGTTTTGAAATGGGTAATTTCTTCACTTTCACACAGTTTCGTAGAGTTTCCTAGGCTTGAAGCTAGAAAAACGCTACCGAAAAACCTGTAGCAGCCTTTTTTCCTCTAAAGTCAATTTTTATAGATTTCAAGGAGGGAGTTTGATGGTGATGATGTATCAAAACTTGGTTGACACCATGGAATAGAAAAGGAGAAAAGTTATTGGGTATAGAAGCTACTTTTTTGACGCTACCAAAGCTTGCTATGAAACAGTCCTATTTTCGTAGTGAGTTATTTTTGAAGGTTTTGGAGCATCTTAATGGCAGTTTTGGACAGCTGGACTCCTCGAGCATGACAAGGGATCTTATCATCAAATAATTATGACTTGAAGGAGGTGTTGTGGAGACAGGTCATCAGCTAAAGCACTCTTCGAAGATAAGGGTTATATATTTCTGAAAAATAGGGTTATGTTCCACATGTCTAGGAGAGTCTTAAACATGTAAAGTGGTAATGGACCTACCATGTATCTATCAAGCAGTGATGCTTATTTTGTAACTGTCATGCAACTGTTTCACAAGATAAGGTAGAGTTATATAATAAATAGGAGTTAGAGTCCTATTAGGAGATGATTTCTTTAAGTTAAAGCTGTCAGTTTTCTGTTAGGAGTTATGTCTTTCAGTTATGTGATGTGTCATAGGAGAATTCGATGGTCTAGTCACCAGGAATATCATCCTTGATGTAAATAAGGTCTATTTAAAGATAGAACATCGAAGTAGTGAAGCGTTGGAGATTTTTTTTGCACTAAAATGTTTCTTTTATGCATTTGACTTATATCAGTAATACAGAGTGACTTTCTTCTTGACAGACATGAGATTCTCATGGGGTTTTTAATGTCTTATTTATATACATCTTTATGTTTTACCACTTGCAGTATATTTTACTTCAATTACTTAGGATTCATAACTCTAGGCTCTGACGTCCTTTAGTAATGAAATGAATATGTTATCTTATGTTTTATGAGTGAATTGCCTTTGTTAAAGACCCCTATCTACCTCAACTTCCATGTAAAGAAACCTTGCCACTAAAACTACCAATTTTTGACTCTATAAGCCCAATGGTAGAAAGCTTACATTCTTTTCAACCTGCAAACATAAAAAACAAGTTAAATTCCAAATAGAGTTAGCCATCTTGTACCATCATTATTCAATATCACAAAACCCCCTCCAGAGAACCCTCCCAGGCTAAAGAGGCTAAGCTTCAGACAAAAGCTATTTTGAAATAGTTACACTGAGTTGATTTATAAGGAACTAGTCAAGTACAATTTTGTGATAACATTTTGGTGCGTCGGCCGAGAGTCTGAAGATATAATTTTATCGAAAATTTTGAAGTTGAACTCTTGAAGGTAGCAGGATATCAGAATGTGTTCGAGGCTGCAAATACCTTGGTGACTCCATTAAAAATTATCATTATCAAAGATCGCTTCGAAAAGGAGATACATGAGGAGTAATCCTGACCCAGATCCACCTACAATTATGGACAATCCAAACTCAACCTTCCAAAGCATTGAAGGAATTTCTGCACAATCAAGTACTCCATTACACACAAAAGCCTTGTCCCCTGAAGTTTTAAAAGTTCTCGAAGATAAAAAGTTTGATGATAAAATTTATGAATTCTTGTTTAGGTCTAAAAATGAAAAATAATTCTCTGAGATAGTTTTAGACCTACAAAGAAGAGGTATTGATACCTCAGCCTTAGTGACCAAAAATATAAAGAAGAGTCCCTGGGGGAAGTCACATCATAATTATTATTAGAAGGAGAATATTTAGATAATTTTAAGGAACTAGAACCATTTGAAATCTTGCTAAGTAGTAAATATGGTTTCCCTTTGCCTGACTAGAGTACATTTGTAACCAGACTAAAAAAACCAACCAATCTAATTCCTAACAGTTCCTCTTCCTCTACTACTGTTGTCCCTAAAAATACTACAATCACAGTGATCATGGCAGGAAATGTGCCACCTCCACCTGCTGCTACACTTGCTAGGTATGCCCCTCTCGCTCTCCCAGTTGTACTTAATTCCCTTCCTAGAAAATATTCTGCTACAATCAAAACTTGGGGTAGTTATGGAGAGATCACAGCTGAAGAGCATGTAGACCAATTTAATGAATTCATAGATAGGGAGGAGGTTGAAAATGAGAATGTCAAGATGAGACTATTTTCTTAGAGCTTTACTGGTGAGGTTAGAAAGTGGTTCAAAGCCCTTGTAGTAGGAAGCCTGCATAACTGGAATGAATTTGAAGATAACTTCTTGGGAAAGTGGGGAAATAGAACCAACCCTGTACAAAACCTCACTAAGTTTAATAATCTGAAAAGAGCTATTGATGAAACTATCCAAAATTTCTCCAAGAGATTTAATAAAGTTTATGACTCCATCCCTTCCCATCTAAAGCCTCCAGCAGGAGCAACTCAACTGAGATATGCTGAGGCCTTTGATTATCACTTTTCTATCCTACTAAGAGAAAGAGAATCCCATTCACTAGCTGAAATCCAAAATGATGCAGTGAAGGTGGAGGTCAATATGATAGCAGCTAAAAATTCTAAGATGGGAAAGACAATTGAAAGAAGAAGTAAGCCTTCCACCTCATATGAAAAAATTGACTCCTTGATGAAAACAATGGAAAAACGGATGGATAGGCTTGCCCTTGGCAATGCTTCTGGTCCTCTTGCAAAACATGAACCACAGTTTAGAAATCCTCATTTTAGAAGACCTCAAAATCAGTAAAGACCAAGGGAAAACATAAATCAGCTTGACCTTCAAGTAAGGCCTCCTTTTTAGCAAAACTTAGTTTATGAAGAAGATTAGCCTAAAATACCAGAAGACTCCATTTATTGCCTAGATGAAAACATGTCAGGAATGTTTTTTACTAAGGAAGAACATGATGAGTCTGATCATTATGTAAACTACGGTGAGGAACCATCTGATTACCTTAAAGGCTACCAACATGCAATCTTTGAGATGCAGAAGAATTATAACCTCAAAAACAGAAATGTTTCTATTACTGCAAACAAAACACAGCCCAAGGAAGATGCCTCCAAAGAAACTGAGGCTAGAAAAGATCCACCACCTCCTCCTCTTGTCAAAGAGACTGAAAATACTGCTTCTATTTTTAGTTTGGAAAATGAGATCTCCAAGATCAAAATTCCAGTCCCTTATGGAGAAATTATTAAGGTGAATGAATACAAAAGTAAAATTGTAAAAATGTTGAATTCCCAAACAGGGGCTACTGACATCCTTAATGGAAAAGAAGATCATCCAACCATATACTTGGGACCAAGATTGGAAGATTATCAGAAAGAAGAATTATCACTTTTCTATGTGAGTGTTAGTATCCATGACATGACATTGCATAATGTCACGTTGGATTTAGGGGCCTCTCAAAACCTCATGACTAAAGTGATCATGGAGAGGATGGGATTAGAAATCACTAGGCCATATAAGGATTTATTTTCGTTTGATTCAAAAAGAGTTTAGTGCATTGGTTTGATAAAATATGTTGTTGTTGGTCTCACAGAAGTCCCTGCCAAGACAGTGGTAATAGACATTGTAGTAGCAAACATTCCAGCCAAGTTTGGCATGCTTCTAGCTAGGTCTTGGGCAGAAAATATCAAAGGCACCATGCAAATGGACCTAACTTGTGCCATCATTCCTATTTATGGTGAGCAAATAAGGTTGTACAGAGAAACAAAGATGGCTTATATGGTAAGTAGTAAGGACAAACCTCAAAATTTCCCAATTTATGTTGTTGAGACTGAATTAGGATCTATTATACTTTTCAGTGAATTAACTGATGAAGTATAAGATGAGAAGAAAGCAGAAATTCAGGAGGTTGAAAATCACCAAGAAGAAAATCAACAAATCAGTGAAGAAAAAGAGAAGGTTGGTGGTTGTTACACTTTGATGGATCAACAGGAAGAGAGGGGGCTGGAGTAGGAATTTGGATCACAACTCCAGAGGATGAAATTAAGTTATTTTCTTTCAAATTTAACTTTGATTGCACAAATAATATGGTTGAGTATGAATCTCTATTTTTGGGTTTAGAAATTTTGAAAAGATTGGGTGCCCAAAATATTTCTGTTTGTGGAGATTCTGAATTAGATATTAAACAAGTTGAGGGTGTATATCAAAAAAAAGATGTGAGAATGAGAGCATACAGAAATTTGATCATGGAGATGTTAGAGAATTTGCTATAATATTCCTTTATTGTGAAGACTAGGGATCAAAACTCAGTATTTGACTCCTTAGTTGTCTGTGCAATTTTATTTTTTGTCCCTGCACATTCCACTGAAAGATATGAGGTTGAAGTTCATCATAAGCAAGCTATCCCCGACAACATAATTCACTAGCAAGTTTTTGAGGATGACCAGCAAGTCAAAAACTTCATAGAATTGAAAGAGGAGTTTGAGAGCACACAAGCAGATCAACAAAACATGCTTTCTAAAACTAAGGGTAATTTTGAAGTATTACAGCTGAAGAATAATTCTATACCTAAAGGTATTATCCCATTTGAAAATATTTTTGACCAAAATGATGTGTTCAAGTCTCCTAGGATGCAAGTTGATGATGAAGAGGTAGAGAGTTGTAACCTTGGTACAATAGTAATTCCAAAAATGATTAAGCTTTCAAAGTTTCTTTCAGTAGACATGACACATAAATATATTTAGATAATGAAAAGGTTCATTTATGTTTTTGAATGGAGTTATGTTTATTTGAAGAAATATGATCCTACTATTATTCAGCATACCATTCCTATTAAAGAAAATGAAAATCCTTCAAAACAGAAGTTGAGGAGGATTAATCCACTTCTTATGCCTCTGATTGAGAAGGAAATTAAGAAGCTCTTTGATGAAAAAATTATTGTCCCTATTAGATTCTTCAAATGGCTTGATAACTTGGTTCCAGTTATAAAGAAGAGTGGAGAAATCATAATATGCATTGACGTTAGAAAATTGATCAAAGCCTCTCTGAAAGACAACTACCCTCTCCCTAAGATGGACCAAATTCTGTAGAACATTGTTGGTTCCCAAAGGATGTCTATGCTATATGGTTTTTCAGGATACAATCAGATTCTAGTGCATCCAGAAGACCAGGATAAAACTGCCTTTACCACACCATGGGGGACTTTCATGTATGCGATGATGTCCTTTGGTATGATGAATGCAGGAGCCAATTTTCAAAGAGCAATGGATATTGCTTTTGCTGAAGAGAAGGATAAGTTGGTGGTTTTCTATCTGGATGACATAAAAATTTTCTCAAGGAGAGAGGAAGACCACTTGAAGCATCCAGAGAAAGTTATGTTGATGTGCAAAAGGTTTGAAATTTCTCTCAATCCCACTAAGAGAAATTTTTTTTTTTTCTGACTTCAGGGAAATTACTTGGGCATATTATATCTGAAGATAGGATTAAAATAGATCCAAATAAAGTCAATGCCATTCAGAAAGTGGATCTTTCTAGAAGCAGGAAGGAAATTCAGTCTTTCCTTGGGAGAGTAAATTTTGTGAGAAGGTTTATTCCAAATTTTGTTGAGATTGTCAAATATATAACTAAGATTTTGAAGAAAGGAGCTGACATTAAATGGATAGTGGAAGCAAAACAATGATTTTAGGAGATAAAGAAGGCACTCACTCAAGCCCCAGTGTTGATCAGCTCAGATTTTTCAAAGGAATTTATGGTTTTACATTTTCATCAGAAAATACAATTCCTGGAGTTTTGCTGTAGAAAGGAAAACAAGGTACTAAGCAACCCATTTGATTTTTTAGAAGGACCTTAGCTAATTTAGAACTGAAGTAAAATATCCTAGAGAAATAGGCCTATGCTTTGGTCAAAGCCATCAAAGATTTTAGAATTTACATTATGCATTCTCATGTTATAGCATTTGTTCCTAATGTTATTGTGAAGGACATCTTAACTCAAGCTGATCCTGATGGTAAGAGAGGGAAGTCAATATCTAAATTGTTGGAGTATGATATAGACATCAAACCAACTAAATTGGTGAAAGGTCAAGGGCTAGAAAAGCTAATGGCACAATCCAATTTTGACTATCTTGATATGAATTTAAATGCAGAAATTTTAGAATTATCATATGAAGATGAAGAGTTGATTCCGATTCAAGAAGTACATCCTATCAGACTGGTACAGAGACATTGTTTCTATCTTACATCATCATAGAGCTCGTGCTGAATTGACAAAACCTAAAGCAAGGTTTGTGAAGCTGAAATCCCTGAGTTACTACATCATCGATAAAAATATGTATTGGAAAGATACTGGTGGTATTCTTTTGAATTGTTTGTTGGAAGAGGAGGCTGAAAAAGTGATTGAGGAGTTTCACAAAGGAGATTGTGGAAGTCATCATTATTGGAAAGCCATAGCAAACAAGATTCTGAGAGTAGTGTACTACTGGCTTACAATGTTCAAAGATGTCTACAAAAAGATAGCTACTTGCCATGAACGCTAGATTTTTGATGGTAAGAAAAATCTTGTTCCTTTACCCTTGATGCCTATTTATGTTGAGGCGTCATTCTAGCAGTGGGGGCTAGAATTTATTGGTGAGATTCATCCATCATCTTCAGGTCAGCATTGCTGGGTCCTGACAGTAACTGATTATTTCACCAAGTGGATTGAAGCAATCCCAACTAGGCAAGAAAATGATTGAGTTATCATTTAATTTCTGGAAAATAACATATTTTCTGGGTTCCATTGTCGTATGAAGATCATCACTGACAATGCACGGGATTTCAAATCCAAGAGGCTGATAAATTTTTATCATTAATATCGCATTAAACTTAGACACTCTACTGCATACAATCAACAAGGTCATGGTCTTGCTGAATCTTCTAGCAAAAGTATTGTGAGGATTATTAAGAAGGTGTTGTAGGAAAATAAAAATTCATGGCATCTAAAACTAAAGTATGCTCTGTGGGTTGATAGAGTGTGCACAAAAAGCTTAATTGGTACTTCACCTTATGATTTAGTGTATGGGGCTGAAACCATTTTTCCTACAACCTTGCGAGTGTCTGTTATGAAGTTACTGCAAGGATTAAAGGAGGAGCCAAATGCAATTCCGAGGAGAATAAACCAGTTGGTAGCTTTGTAGGAAAATAGGGAGGAAGTCTATAACAACAATTAGCAATCTCAAAATAGAATTAAGAAGACATTCGACAGGAAGGTCAAAGAGGAAAAATTTTAGATTTAAGATGTGGTATTGAAGTGGGAGGCCAGAATTGAAGAAAAGGGGAAACATGGTAAGTTTGAGAATATTTGGAAAGGCCCATTCATAGTGGCTGAATTCCATGGAAACAAAAATTACATACTACAACAGATGGATGGACATCCTTGTGCTGGAGGGCCTGTCAATGGCATGTTTTTGAACCACTATTCCTCTTAGGTTATATTGATCTTTCATTCCATTGTATGTATTCCACTTTTTATATTTTTCTGCAAATAAAGAAAATCTAATAATCAAGCTTTAGCCTGAGGTGAAGGCCATTATAGTTCGAAGGAAGCTTGGAAAATTTCAGAGTTTTTATTTCCAAGAAGATGGATAGCACTGGAACTACAGGTTCTTTGGTATACAACAGGGGCACATCATCCCAAGTGGAGCCACTTTTATCACTCAGAAAAAGTGAAACATTATTTGACATGGTCATAGAGTTCATCTGTCAAAGGTATGGTCACAGAGTTCATTTGTCAGAAGTTGGTGTAGGAAAATTTTAATTTTTCATCTTTAAACCTATCATAAGGTTCAAACCCACCTCAATATAGGTCACATCATTTCCCATCAGTCATGATTAGGTGTCAGATTCAATCTCTTGAGCGTTTAAATCTGAAAAGGACACTTTAGCCAGCTGTTCTTCTTTTCGTAGCGTTTTACCCTGTAAAAGGGCAATTTTTGCTACGAAACTGGCTAATAGTTTTGTATCAAAACTATCAGAAAATGAAAAAACCATGCTACAAAAAATGGTTTTTATGTATGTCTTGTCAAATCCAGTGCAAGGTGTCAGTCCATGATTAGAATATTTAGGGTGGATGTCATTCGAGTCAGTTGGGGTCATTTTAAAGGTACAAAGTTCATGTCTGAGGTCATCATTATGTTTTTAGCATGCATGAGCCATGATTAAGGCATGAGTTGTCATCGAAAATTTAAAACATTATCCAGTTGAGTCTTTTTCATTCTCCATTTCATCTTTGCATGTTATTGAGTTTTGGAGAGTTATTTCACCAAGCCAAGCTGGTTGCCGGCATTTTAAAAAGTTGCAGGTGTCACTAATCAAGCGAGGAGGAGAAGGTATAAAATCACCATGGCTGCAAAGAAGAAGACCAAAAAAGGTTGTCATTGCCTCATATATGAGCCAATGGAAATGAATTTTTTAAATGAAGACCCAAATGCATTGGAAGTGTTTAGAAGAACAAGGTGTTTACAATTCTGGAAAAGTCTGCAAGGGTGTCATTTGCAGGTTTCAAAGGAGTTTGCTAAGATTTTTACTAGATCAGCTTCAAAGGTGGGAATGTTAAATCTCATAGTAACACCAGAAACCATCGCAGCAGCAACAGGAAACCCTAGAAGAGGAGAGCAATGGTTTAAAGGCATCAATTTCACAATGTAGGACTGTAAAGAATTCATCAAGAAAGGGCATAGTGAAATTGATCTAAAAAATGCTATCCCAAGGATTTACATGAAGGAAAACTACTCAAAGCTGCTGCTTATAATTCAAAAGTACTTCACCTATGAAGGGAGGTATCACATGGTCTACTCCTACCACCTTAGGCTTCTACTGCATTTTGTGGGTAAGAGGTCTCTTGATTTTCCTTTTTACTTATACAAAAGTTTAGCCAAAATGTTAGACAAGGTTAAATTTAAAACAGAAGGAAATGAAACCTCTCTATTTCATCATGGTTTGATCAAGTTGTTGGTGTTAGAGGAGTTAAAGAGATTAGGCAGAGATTGGTCATCTTTTCTTTTCATTAGTGGTTTTGAAGTAGATGTTTTCACTCCTAAAATAGTTCCCAAACCTAGAGATATCCCATCACCTTCAGTGGCAGAGCAGTTGGAACCAGTGAGCATGGACACAGAGCCTTTCAGTAGTTTGATACACCCAAAGTTACACCTGCAAAACAGAAGCCAAAAATTAGCAGACATGGAAAGAAGAGGGCTACAAGGAGCAAAAAAAATGTTAAAGGTAAGTTAGAGGACATCTTTCATGCCATTGATATTGAAGAAACTCCCATAGTCCAAGCCGAAGACATAGATGAGGGAGGAAGGAAGCTTAAGAAAGGAAAAACAACTAAGAAGTTAGAATTTGCAGGTGATGATGCTAAATTTATGTTTCAAGCTAGAAAACCAATGACAAGACATGCCAGAAAAGTCTTGGAAAGAAGAAAATAAGCTCAAAGGGTCAGTGAAACTCTTCAGCCACCACCAAGAATCATAGACCTCTCCTCACCTGCAAAAGAAGATCTGGTGATCAAGAAAAAAAAGGGAAAATAGAAAATCATTGAAAAAATAGACGTTGAATCCCTTAAGGAGTAGTTGAAAGAGGCAAGGGAAGAGATATCAGTCTTGAAGAAGGAGGAAAAGAAGCATAGAACTGAAAGAGTACAGTTTTAACAAATGAGGAAGATTTGGGAGGATCAAGTCACAAGTGTCTCAAAGACCTTGGACAACACAGAAAAACTGATAAAGTGGACTCAAACACTAAGAAAAGAGTTCATGCATATAAAAAAGGTAAACCTACACTTGCAATCCAAGAATAGGACAATGAAATACCAAGTCAAATATATTTAAGAGAAATTAGAACTGATTCATGAAGAGTTAGAGAAGAAAGGTTCGAAGATGACTATGGTTGAGGAGCCCATTGCTCAATTGATCATAAATGAGGAGGAAACACCATAAGGATCATAAGTTGAGATTGGATATGTTTTACAGAGGTTAATTACATGCAGAAGATCAAGTTTTGGTAGTTGGAGGTCACTTTTTGGAGACAATTTTGAAATGGGTAATTTCTACACTTTTACACAGTTTCCTAGCGTTTCCTAGGCTCAAAGCTAGGAAAACTCTACAAAATAACATGTAGTAGCATTTTTTCCTCTAAAGTCACTGTTTACAGTTTTCAAGGAGGGATTTTGATGGTTATTATGTGTCATGACTTGGTTGATACCATGGAACAGTAAAGGAGAAAAGTTATTGGGTACAAAAGCTACTTTTTCAATGCTACCAAAGCTCGCTACGAAACTGTCATGTTTTCATAGCAAGCTATTTTTGAAGGTTTTGGAGCATCTTAATGGTAGTTTTGGATAGATAGACACCTCCAACATGTCAAGGGAGCTTATCATTAAATAATTATGACTCGAAGGAGGTGTTGTGGAGACAGTTCATCAACCAAAGCACTCTTTGAAGATAAGGGTTATATATTCCTAAAAAATAGGGTTATGTTCCACATGTCTAGGAAAGTCTTAAATATGTAAAGTGGTAATGGACCTATCATGTATCTTTCAATCATGTGATGCTTATTTTGTAACTCTCATGTAACTATTTCATAGGATAAGGTAGAGTTATATAATAAATATGAGTTAGAGTCCTATTAGGAGATGATTTATTTAAGGTAAAGCTGTCAATTTTCTGTTAGGAGTTATGTCTTTTAGTTATATGATGTGTCATAGGAGAATTCAATGGTCTAGCCACCAGGTAGATCATCCTTGTTGTAAAGAAGGTCTATTTAAAAATTAAGCTTATCAGTAATTGAAGGGTTGGAATTTTTTTGTAACTATTTTCTTTTATGTATTTAACTTATATCGGTAATACACAGTGACTTTCTTCTTGACAGACTCGAGATTCTAATGGGGTTTTTTAATGTCTTATTTATCTACATCTTTATGTTTTACCACTTGCGATAGATTTCATTTCTATTACTCGAATTCATAATTCTATGCTTTGAGTTCCTTTAGTAATGAAATGATTGTGTTATCTTATGTTTTATGAGTGAATTTCCTTTGTTAAAGACCCCTATCTACCTCATCTTCCATGTCAAGAAACCTTGCCACTGAAACTACTGATTTTTTACTCCATAAGCCCAATGGTAGCAAGCCAAAATTCTTTTCAACTTGCAAACATAAAAAACAAGCTACATTCCCAATAGAGTTAGCCATCTAGTACCATAATTATTCAATATCATAAAACCCCCCTTGAGAGAGCCCTCTCGGATGGAAGGGGCTAAGCTTCATTCAAAAGCTATTTTGAAACAGTTACATCGAATTGTTTGATAAGCAACTAATCAAGTACAATTTTGTGATATCGGGAACTATAAAGCGAAAACGAGAACTCTAGCAAAAAAAAACCCCAACAAACATGAAAAAACAACCCAAAAAACAAAAAGTGTGTATTCCGAACGAGGTTTTATTTTTTTTCATGATTAATTTGGAACATTTTTTTAAAAAATGGCGAGTAAAAGCAATTTTCATTTTCCAAATACACGGAAAAAAACACACAAGTGTACAATTCTAATAATGCCATAATGACGTACAATTTCAACATATTTTTAGTAATGACGTTAAATATAAAATAATGAGATTTTAAACACATTAAAATTCTCATATTTTTTTATATATGTCATTTAAAATATAATATCATGACACTAACAATCCCTAAATTCTATTTTTTTTGAACCATAATGTTAAAGATAAAATATTATTCACAATTTTTCACCCATATAATTAAAAAAATATTAAGTTTCGAGCATATTTCAACCATGATATTATGAACAAATTATATGACTAAAATAACCCAATGAAACATAAATTATTTCTCTAATTTATTGTTGCATTGTGAATATTTTAGACAAATGAATTCATCATAATTAAAATATATAATACAAAAACATAAAAATGACTCATAACTTCATGTAAGATCATAGGGAAGTTAAAAATATCATTTTGATTTCTCAATGCAAACATCATTTGTATCAACTTGTCTTACACAATTATTGAAAATCACTCATATTTTCTTGCACACCATGAGAATTCACATCTTAAGATGAATGAATGGATGGAGATGAAGATGTTCCATATTATTCTATTTCATCAACTAGTGCCCCATGTCAGTCAACATGTTTGCCCACCACTTGTGGTTTCAAAATTCTTCTAGATCTATGATTGGGTTCAACAAAATGTCATATCAAAAATGTTTCTTGTGGTAGAAACCACTTAATAATCTCTATCGTCATGGAGTGAAGAGTTCCTACTTATGTTAAATTCAATTCATAAACAAGTATGTCAACTTCCTCCAATTTTAAGAGCTCTGTGCGGCAACAATTTATATTTGTACCTTTTCATTTTCTCTTTCCACCAATTTTTTTTATCATCTACCATCTCCGGCTTGTACAGACCATTGAATGGGTGTGTGTTTGTGGCATACCAATGTACTTCAACACCTGTAACATCTTCATCTTATGTAATCACCTTTATAACCTTGGAAACCTAGAATGGATAGCCATGTGGACCTTCATGTGCTAAGATTGTGATCATGCAACCCTCCTTAATATCTAGTACCGAACCCCCGTAAAGGTATTCCATGGCTTCACGTTGTGCATGAGATCTTCCGGAACAAATATACATTTCTCTTTCCTCCACCCGTGTATAATTAATAATACATTGTGATTATTTTTTGTTCAAGAATGTTTGTGTCCTATTGATTTGACAAATTTTCACGGCCAAATACATGGAGTCTTCAAATGTATATCTTCATTTTATGGTCTTGAAAGGATACCATTATGATCATTGAAAAAGGACTCCCACCAAACTGAATCAACAACATCAAATTACTCATATGTATATCTAATGGTTCTCTTAATTTCTTCCAGACATTCAGAATAATCTATATCTCTCTTTTTTCTTTATGCATTATGAATTTCACCAACTGATTGTAATAACAATATATTTGATGCAAATATTGGATGATATTGAATGAATTTCAAAAATTCCAAACCTGATGATGGCGCCCATTCTGTAGTAGTTGAATAATTCTTTCATTGTATAATTTTTTTTCACATGAATTTGTTTGATACGAAATTTATGTTGGAAGCTAATGTCATTAAGTTATTCAATGTATTTCTCCTCACCATGCGATCCGAGAATAAACCTTCACATGTCAACAATTTCTTCTAACACATTAAAAATAGGCTCTGGAATATATGATTTCTTCATACATTCAATTAATGATGGCAAGCTCCCAACATTCTTCCTCCTCAATGTTACTAAAAAAAAACTAGGCATCTTATCAATATGGTCGTGATTGTGCCCAACAATAAGGAAACCAACCTTTACCTTATGAAAAATTCTCAATTCAACAAGCATGTTTTGATATCCAAAAATAATATGATTTTTGTCTTCACGACAAGTGTTCTCTAATTGTAGATACAAAATTTCGGGAAGATTACCACCCAAATGAGAAAGCAAAGGTTTTTTCTATAATTGTTTATCCTCCAATAGTTTGAGCACCTGTCAACATGTTGTACATGATCCTTCCAAGCCCTATAGTAGATTAGTATATGATCAAAAAATACTAACAAAAATTTTTTTAAGGACAAGTTTGAAAATGGAATTCATCAACCCTTGAAATGTAGAAGGTGCATTCGTAAGGCCAAAAGGCATGACCAAAAATTCATAATGACCCTAATGAGTTTGAAATCTTTAGTCTTCATTCTAATTTGATAGTATCACGAATGAAGATCCAACTTGATGAACAAATTCCTCCATGTAACTCATCCAATAATTCATCAATCACACAAATGGGAAATTTATCTTTAATAGTGAGTTTATCATTATGAATATGATTGTATATTATTTTGATATGAAATTAAATTCTATGGAAAAAAAAAAAAAAGGTTTGGAACCCTTTCTTTTTTTCAATGCAAAGAGATTGATTATATTATAATATATTGTATTAAATTGTACATTTTTTTCTTACTTTGTCTAATTTATAAATATTGTGTAGTTGAGTCCTCTGGATGACCGAGAAACTGGTTCTCTTTTTGACGTTAAATGTTTTTAGCAAGATAGCATTTATATTTTCAAAGTTGTTAGAGATTCTAGAACATACATACTAGTATGGAGTCTATTGACTATAGGAGGAAAACACTTTCAATACTCGATGGTTTTTAACTCCGATAAGATGGCAAACAGACCTGATTTCCCGAGATTATCACATTTTGATATGTAAAACCGCATATTTTTGACAAATAAAGAAAAATGAAAAAACACTACTAAACTTATATCTTATTTATTTGTTACTTTGTCAATTTTTTTTGAATGTAATATAATTATCATTATAAATATAATAAGATATTACATAAATGGGAAATAAATTTTGTTAAATAATAAAAAAAAAAAAAAAAAACACTTTTAATAAAAAAAATTAAAGTTAAATTCACATTAACAATACAACAATTATAACATAATATTAATAAAAATATAATTATATCAATTGAAAATCAATTCAATTATTATTATAAATTAAAATGCAATTACATAATAATTTATTAAAATAAAAAAAAATTAATTAAGAACAAGCAACCTATTATCTATATAATCATTTCGCTTTACTTTAACATTTATATCATCTCTAATTATTTATTAAATCATTTAAAAACCCGATACTTTTAACATTTATAAAATCATTTTAGAATAAGCAAAAAATATATCCATTAAATTGGTTTAAAATCGATACTTAACATTTATAAAATCATCCATAATTATTTTTATTAAATCATTTAAAATAAGGTAAAGATATCCGAATGATGGATATACAACTTGAGATATCCCAAATAGCAAAAATATTATAAAAATTATTTTCAATTTCAACTATTTTTGGCTTTACACCATAGAACATCCTTTGTATAGGATATAACTTTTTGCAACCATGCACGCAATGGTATTCTTATTATAAATATGATACTACAATAAACATTGTATTATTCTTATTACATAGATTTCGGTTTACTAGCCATGGAATTTAAGTAACTAACAGAGGATTCAAGAGGATAAGCAAAGGATGGAATTTTTTATGTTCCCATCAAGGGCTGAACACAATGTTGTAATCTCTGCGACATTTTTGATCTGTTATTTTGTGAATCTTTTGATGCGCACATATGGATATGACCTATGAATATTGTCTATTATAAGTGTGTTTGGGGCTACCACATTAAATTCTTCCTCAGCTCGTGGAATCCTGGTTCCAGCACCCCACATAATGCTTCGGGTGAGACTTTATTTGCACAGAAAGTAGTCATTGCCAAAAAGGGTGAGTAGCTGGAGGGTTGTTGATCGTGCAATAAAGTTGAACCTCGGGTACCCATCAAGACAAAATTTATATAGCTAGGGATTGATCAATCTACTTCGTAGTAGATCATTTGTGATTACATACTTGGATTGATGATATCATATCGTCACTAGCATGGATAGTAATAATCGAGCGTAATAAAAAAATATGTAAGTTTAAATACTCCATGTAGATCATACAAAGATCCCTTCATGTGCTCTCGAGTTGATCACTAAGGATTTGGAGTCAAATCCACAATGATAGAGGAAGTTAATCCGACCTAAAGCATCATTGCGTCTATTGTGTGTCTTTTGAACCTATTCCAACATAATAAGAGTGAAAAGAAACATCAAAAACAATAAGTAGACATAATGATTAATCTTAATGATGCAAGTATTAACTTTGTTTCATGATATAATGCTTCAAAAAATTCAAACAGTAACCTTAGGTATTTATCTTTCCCAAATTTGCATTCAAAACAAAGGTAGTTATAGATGTACTTGCCAACATATTTTACGGATGTGCCGTGTAAAAGGGGGTCCACATGCCTAGTGATTGATCCGTAATTTGTTTCAAAATAACTAATTCCATAGAAACAATAAAAAAACTACAAATACACATGGTGGATCATTAATTATTTCTTAACTCATTTAAGATCAATTGATCCATATGTACGTCAATATATCAAAATTGATCCATAACACATGGATACATCAACTAACATTATAAACGATTTCGAGGGAACCTTTCATCGTATCCTTGGTCTCTCGAATGACATTGTGAGTTTTTAAATATTATGTACATGTCTCTAGAGCATGGATATGGTTGGGGAATCCCAATAGTTTTTCCCTTAAAGGAAGCTTATAGGCTTATCGAAATAAAAAATGACACCCTCAACCACCATAAATGGCATTTCAATGAAATCATTTTTCTCGAACTAAAATCACATGATTTTTTTTCATAGCTATATTAAATTTCATCTCATTTTGCTTCAAGCTTTCGGCTTAGTCCACACTCTGATCAAATCTCTCTATATAGATTACATGATGATGCTCATGCTCTCTCATAGCCAAATAAGTATCAAATATATTTTAACAAATTGACTCTGTATATTATTTTTTGTTTATCATTTGAATTGAGATGTATCCACACAACTATTTTTCCTACTATCCCCAAGATCGATCAAATAAGGACATTGATTTATATAAGGAAATGAAACCATAGAGATAGAGTTTCATTACTACATCATATCATCCATGAGAACTAGCATACTGAGGAGATAAATGACAACATTCCATATCTGCTTGAAATCCTGCACCTGCTCGACATCATACATCTTCTCTACATCCTGCACATGTTGGACATCCTACATTTGTTGCATTTGCTCCCGCTTTGACATGAATCAAAACATTCTCAAAAAATTTCAACTAAGGAATAAGGTTCCCCAAATGAATTAAAAAGTGGGGCTTTAGATAGAGTATGATGAATTCCAAAAAATTCCAAAAGGGATTGAAAAAGCTAGAAGATAATTTGGGTCGGAAAGGGTAGAGTAAGGAATGTGCACCGAATAATTTTGACAGATTGAAAGATTATAGCTTTAGCTATGAAATATAGATGCCGCGATGGACCGAAATTGTTGTGAAATAAAATTAGGGAATGATGTATTGAAATAACTAGACTTTCCTTCAAGTAGGATAGTTGGCGAATGTTACATAGATCTAGTCTAGACAAGAAGGGAGGGTAATAGGATACATGCACTACTAAAACTAGTTGTATGTGAGCTTCAAACTGAATATCCCTAAATCCATTATCGCCATCATATTCTAGCCACGAAACATAGAGAAATCCAAAAATGGTTAGGAGAAAATCTTAAAGTAGTAACAAGCAAGATTCAAATTTGTGTGAGGGATTTGTGCATGGGCCTCAATTGAACAACATTGTCACATTTTTTTATATTGTTCCATAGTTGTGGCATCATGATTTATAAAAATAATATAAGTTTAAAAGGTTTCATCCTTGCTATTTGGATAGATACTCGTGATCTCATCAAGCTACATACACAATAGTTTAAGTTACTATCCAAATTAGTAAATATTAGATAAATACCCTTCACTCTTCCATTACGAGGAAAAACTTCTAATTAAACTTTTACTTTTCCTAAGTAATTTCCAATCATGCCAATGTTACAAAGATACCATCTAAATAGATATTCATTTACCATGCAAATGTATGCTATTTAGAAATTTATATTTTGTTAGATCTAATACTATTGTGATCCATAATGTAGATAAATGTCTTTCGCATTAATCACACCATTCAGATTTTTTCAACATTTTGAACCATCTAATGTGGTTCATCCTCAGGACAAGGTGAAGAAAGAAATCGATCTCACTGAAAAAAGAGTAAGGATTTGACATTGCTCAGTAATATTTGTTAAAACTAGAAGTAAGAAACTAGTTGTTATTGGACTAGTTATTAAAGAATAACTTAGAATTTAATAATTAAATTATAGTTATTAAAATAAGGGAAGGGGTAAATAATAAGAGAGGGAATAATCTTAAATTTTAAATATTTTAGTTTTTTAATTTTTAAGATTTTAAGAAATATTATTAAAAAAGGCTAATAAATAATCTCAAATAATTTAAAAATGAATGATAAAATTCAATTATTATAATAAGCGGAGAAATGGGTATTTTAATATATATATATATAAAGTATATATATAGAGAATAATATATATAAATATAGGTAGAATGAAAATTATAACATATGCATAAATAAAATACAAATAATTAAAAAAATAACCTAGAATTTAATGATTAAATTAGCTGAAAGTTATTAAAAATAAAGGAAGGGGTAAATAATAAAAGAGGGAATAATCTTAAAATTTTAAAACTCTTAGGTTCAAATTTTTTAAGTTTTTAAGAAATATTATTAAAAAAATTCTAGTAAATAATCTTGAATAATTTAATAAAATGATATATATATATATATATATATATATATATATATATATAAGGAAAAAAGAATCAAAAATTATAATGTAAAAAAACCATAAAGAGAATAAGAACAGGTAGCCAAAGAAAAAGATAATGGAAGGATAGAGAAAAGAGAGGAAAATTTAAAAACAAAGGGATGAGAATAAAACACAAAGAGAGAAAGAAATAAATAAAGAAAAAAAAGGTGAAAGGAATCCAACACAAAGGGGAGAATTACTTGGAGAGGGTCGAAGTCCAACTCTTACTTAATTTCCGACCATCATCTCTCGTTGAGATCGTTAGGATGCCTCTCAATTTCAATAGCCTCCCTCAACTTCCTATGATGAAAATGATCCACCTTAGCGATGATCGTGGAGTTTTCAATGCAGACATGGTCACACGGTTTCTCAGCATGTTCCGCAAGAGCTGAAGTGTGATATCAATTGTACCTAACGTCCGAAGCATGCTCCTAGATTCTCTTCTTAATGGATCGACTCGTTTCACCAATATAAGGAGTACCACAGAGTGAGGAACAATATAAACCCGTTTCAAGTCTTTCGGGTCTATAGGATACTTCGACGGATCCGAGAGAACTCTTGATCGTACAAAAGAGGTTTGAGAGGGGTTTATATGCTTTCGTTTCCATTTCCCCGAGGCATCACATGCCACAATAAATGTTTTTATGAAGTCTAGTGTAGCTAAAATTGGTGCTTCGCACATTTCCTCTTTAAGATGTTCGCAGACCTTAGTTTCTTCAAGAGTCCATGAAAATGCATCTTTCTTCAATAATGTTATTAGAGGTGCTGCTATTCTCCCATAATTCTTAACAAAGTTTTGATAATACCTTGTTAACTCGAGAAATCCTCGCAACTTCTTTATAGTTGTGGGGAATTTTCATTCCTTAACGGCTTTAATTGTGTTAGGGTCTACCATAACACCCTCGTGAGATACAATATGACCTACATATTCCACCTCTTGTACCGCAAAGAAAAAATTTGAAGGTTTTTTTCCTATAATTGTTTATCCTCCAATAGTTTGAGCACCCCTGTCAACATGTTGTACATGATCCTTCCAAGCCCTACAAGTAGATTAGTATATCATCAAAAAAATACTAACACAAATTTTCTAAGGAAGAGTTTGAAAATGGAATTCATCAACCCTTGAAATGTAGAAGGTGCATTCATAAAGCCAAAAGGCATGACCAAAAAATTCATAATGACCCTAATGAGTTTGAAATCTTCAATCTTCATTCTAATTTGATGGTTTCACGAACAAAGATCCAACTTATTGAAATAAATTCCTCCATGTAATTCATCCAATAATTCATGAATCACACGAATGGGAAATTTACCTTTAATAGTGAGCTTATCATTATGAATATGATTATTTATTATTTTGATATGAAATTAAATGTATGGAAAAAAAAGGTTTGAAACCCTTTTCTTTTTTTTCAATGCAAAGAGCTTGGAGTATATTATAATATATTGTATTAAATTGTGTTATTTTTTTTCTTACTTTGTCTAATTTATAAATATAATGTAGTTGAGTCCTCGGATGACTGATAAACTGGTTCTCTTTTTTTGATGTTTCATGTTTTTTAGCGGATAGCATTTATATTTTTAGGTTGTTGTGAGACTTTGGTAGATATACTAGTATGGACTTATAGAATATAGGAGGAAAAAATACTTTCAATACTGGATGAATTTTAACTCGCTAAGATGGCCAATAGATCTGTTTTGTGAGGTTATAACATTTTGATATGTAAACATGTATATTTTTTTTGATAAATAGAAAAATGAAAAAACACTACTAAACTTACAAAATATATATATATATATATATATATTATTTATTTGTTACTTTGTCAAATTTATTTTTGAATGTAATATAATTATCATTATAAATATAATAAGATATTACATAAATGGGAAATAAATTTTATTAAATAATAAAATTATTAAAACACTTTTAATAAAAAAGGAATGAAAATAAAAATTCACACTAACAATTCAACAATTATAACATAATGTTAATAAAAAAATATAATTATATCAACCGAAAATCAATTCAATTATTATTATAATTTAAAACGCATCACATAATAATTTATTAAAAATAATAATAAATTAATTAAGAATAAGCAACCTATTATCTATATAATCATTTCCCTTACTTTATCATTTATATCATCTCTAATTATTTATCAAATCATTTAAAATTTGATACTTTTAACATTTATAAAATCATCCATAATTATTTTTATTAAATCATTTAAAATAAGGTAAAGATATCCAAATGATGGATATACAACTTGAGATATCCCAAATAGCAAAAAATATTATAAAAATTATTTTCACTTTCAACTATCTTTGGCTTTTACGCCATAGAACATCCTTTATATAGGATGTAACTTCTTGCAACCATGCATGCAATGGTATTCTTATTATAAATATGATACTACAATAAACATTGTATTATTCTTATTACATGGATTTCGGTTTATTAGCCATGGAATTTAAGTAACTAACAGAGGATTCAGTATGATAAGCAGAGATGGATTTTTTTTATGTTCACATCAAGGGCAGAACACAATGTTGTAATTAGCTCCGAAGGGCAAGCGTGGGTTTTAGTGTCATCGATGGGATATAGGTAGGCATCCGGGCACCGGTCCATTTTGCAAGTCGGTGCTTTGCAGCTACCGTCCGATGGAGTTAGGGAGAGAGGGACATTGAAACCATCAATTACCGAGATGTCATAGTAATCTTGATTATTGCCCCCCATTCGAGTATATTCAACCAGCGTTGTAGGAGACTCGTCCCGAGAGTGTACAGCTGAGCACGCCGCCGCGGTCACCAGGTCGTTTGCAGCCTTCCTTTACTAGAGGCATCGAAGGAGCATCCGTACGTCCCCAAAATCTGCACGAGCTTGTTCCTGTGGGCACGTCAACACTCCATGATTGGCCCTACCCCAACGCTTGACTGCCACCTATGGGAATTCCTGCGGTCCATACCGTGTATGAACACTAAATCTGGATCGCAAAGGTTGCACCCATAGCCCCTGTACTTACCAAAGAAAACAAATATTTCTTTATGATATGTTAAATCATTTACGTACAAAAAATACAATGAAGTCGAGGGGTTATTGTAACCTTACCTTCAAGATAAAGCAGGTTAAATATTAACGCCAGTATTGTTGTAACATAAATAATTCTTTCTTCCATTGCAACGACCAATAGCAAGTAATTAAACACAACTACAAAATAGTGCAATACAATGAAGGAATTGCAGTTGAGATTATTTCATGCTTGTTTGTATTTAATAGATGATATTCTATATATAGGCGGGGCGAAATTGGTCTTAGCGTATCGTCTTGGATGTGTGCGTACTCACTGCTCGTGTTAGCGGGAAGGGTAGAATATATTGAAAGACCGAATATATTGAACTACATAATCTCTTAACAAAGAAGACTATTTTAGTGAAATCGGGCTGTTATGAGAATGTTGTGTATTTATCTATTATTGGCTTTAAGATCGGAATCTGTTCTATGATGTGTTATATTACTTCCGCTTATGATCAAGTGTATCTTGGTGAATGAATGAAGTACATTATGTATGGAAATATTGTGTTGATGAATAGATCCGATTAAAATACATATATTTATTGTGCGCGAACATATATACTGATATATTTTGAGATAATCTGCGACATATTTTGATCTGTTATTTTGTGAATCTTTTGATGTGCACATATGGATATGACCTATGAATATTGTCTATTATAAGTGTGTTTGGGGGCTACCACTTTAAATTCTTCGTCAGCGTCGTGGAACCCTGGTTCTAGCACCCCACATACTGCTTCGGGTGAGACTTTGATTTGCATAAGCATGTCATTGCCAAAAAGGGTGAGTAGTTGGAGGGTTGTTGATCGCGCAATAAAATCTGAACCTAGGGTGAAGACCCATCAAGACAAAATTTATATAGCTTAAGGGATTGATCAATCAACTTCATAGTAGATCATTTATGATTACATATTGGATTGATGATATCATATTGTCAGTAGCATGGATAATAATAATCGAGTCAGAATTAAAAAAAAATATGTAAGTTTAAATACTCCATGTAGATCATACAAAGATCCCTTCATGTGCTCTGAGTTGATCACTAAGGATTTGGAGTTAGATCCACAATGATAGATGAATTCAATCTGACCTAAAGTATCATTGCGTCTATTGTGTGTCTTTTGAACCTATTCTAGAACATAATAAGAGTGAAAAGAAACATCAAAAACAATAAGTAGACATAATGATTAATCTTAATGATGCAAGTATTAACTTTGTTTCATGATAGAATGCTTCAAAAATTCAAACAGAACCTTAGGTATTTATCTTTCCCAAAATTGCATTCAAAACAAAGGGAGTTATAGATGTACTTGCCAAGCATATTTCCACGGATGTGCTGTAAAAGGGAGGTCCACATGCCTAGTGATGGATCTACAATTTGTTTCAAAATAACTAATTCCATAGAAACAATAAAAAAACTACAAATACACATGGTGGATCATTAATTATTTCTTAAATCATTTAAGATCAATTGATCCATATGTACATCAATATATCAAAATTCATCCATAACACATGGATACATCAATAACATTATAAACGATTTTGAGGGAACCTTCCATTGTATCCTTGGTCTCTGAATGCCATTGTGAGTTTTTAAATATTATGTACATGTCTCTAGAGCATGGATATGGTTGGGGGGGGAAACCCAATAGTTTGGCCCTTAAAGGAAGCTTATAGGCTTATCGAAATAAGAATGACACCCTCAACCACCATAAATGGCATTTCAAGGATATCATTTTTCCTTGAAATAAAATCTCATGATTTTTTCCATAGTTATACTAACTTTGTGGAAGAAAAAAGTGACTCAAAAACATGGAATTTAAAATGTTGGCAATAAGTAAGTGACCTTCTAATAAAACACAAGGAAATGATAGGAAGTACTAACCTATCTCGGAACATGATGGAATGGTCTAAAATAGTTTTGATGGAATAATCATAATGGAAAAAATATTGGTAGTCATTAGAATATAATTCGTATCACATCAAAGGAAGTTGAATGTGCATGAATAATATATTTTTATCCTACTCACACTCCAATATGTATGTATAGAGTCATTATGGCTTGGAGTGACTATGTTGCTTATTGTGTAATAAGTGGGAAGTAGAATTACCATGTCAAGTGATGCTCATGCCATCTATGAATTACAACCATCTTAGTATAGATACTTGTTACCTAGGATATTAAGTCAAAATATATATGATTGGAAAAATTTTAGAAATTCTAATGGTGAAATTGTAACTTTTTTAAGGGAAAAAAACACCGAATAAGAATCATTGATATATACAAGTGGATAAATCATGATCGAAAAAAAATTAAATGATAATGACATATTATCCAAACTCCAAGGTATACTTGGACTTTGGAAGAAGTTAAAAAACTATGAGAAGTGATTTTAAGACTTGAATGATTCAAACAATATACAAAGCAAAGAAAAGATATATTGAGTTACTAGAAGAGACACTAAACAATGTCATGATCAACATGGAAATTTGATTATGATATCGATGATTTAAAGCATGTTAGAAATTTTATTAATAACATATCGTTGAAATTCATGGCATAGGATAAGAACATTTTCCCTAGATTACAACAAGGTTTAGATGAATAGAATGAACTTAAAAATTTTTAAATATATACTTAGATGAATAAACTATATGAAAAGCTTCTAACATCAAACTAGATTATTGACTATTCATACGTCATGCAATATTTATAATGTAACATGTGATGGTACATGTATTACATGTGATCCATATCATAAATCATATTAATATATGTTTTATAAGATTGTATATAAATTTAAATATAATTAATAAATATTTTTTGTGTTAATTAATAAATGATAAGTAAACAATAATTATTAATTATATTAATTTATTATTGAAAATTGTATGTTAATATAATTAAATATATAATAAATATTATGTGTTTTTTATAGTTTTTAATCATCAACGACTTTGTGCTTCCTTTTTTTTCTAAAAGGTCATACGTTCAAATCCAAACGGGTAGAGTATAGAATGAAACAATTTTTTTTTATCTTGAAAATTGATTTCTATAAAAAAATAAAGAAGAAAATTACACATAGAAATTTTTGAATACTACTTTTTTGTTTTTCTTACATTGTTGCAGGGGACAGTGAATCCCTTAAGAGATGTATTCCTTTTCTTGCTTTTCTTATGCAAAAAAAGATAATGTAAAGATTATTTTTAAGCATGGGAAAATAATTATCTCCTATCGAGGTGTCGAGAATGTGTGCTAGCGAAGGAGAAGGGGGTAAGCCCGCCATCCCCATCACCTCCCATAACATTTAAGAGGGGTGGGATGGCATGGTTATCCTTCCCCATCCAACCGGACATTTTACGCATCATACATACCTTCAAATTAAGATGGAATCTCTCATGTCACAAAGAGTATATTGTCATGAGATCATCACCGTAAGGTTTTTTTCAACAATTACATATAGGAAAGTCTAAGTCATACATCCCTGTATTGCATTATTTTAAAGTCAAGTGCTACTACATTATCATGTTTATTTGCAAGGGTCATTAACCTCAAGAATTATGTAGAATTTCTTCGTCAACCAATTCATTGTAAGGTTATGTTATCACTTCCACCAAGATTTTATCATACATATATATGCCATACATCATATATTCAATGTAATTTTGACTCTACCACAACATTTGGTAATACAACACAATGCATCAATGTCTTCTACAAGAAAAAATCATCGACCTATATAACTCATTGTGTGCAAAAGCTACTCCATACACTCCCTTTGTGCAAAAATAGATTTATATTATTTCACATGGTTGAGAAGAAATGTGTTTTTGTCCAATGCACATAGGCAAACACAAATACCATTGTTACAGATCATCTCATTTTGCTTCAAGCTTTCGGCTTAGTCCACATTTCGATCAAATCTCTCTATATAGATTACATGATGATGCTCATGCTCTCTCATAGCCAAATAAGTATCAAATATATTTTAACAAATTGACTCTGTATATTATTTTTTTCTTTATCATTTGCATTGAGATGTATCCACACAACTATTTTTCCTACTATCCCCAAGATCAATCAAATAAGGACATTGATTTATATAAGGAAATAAAACCATAGAGATAGGGTTTCATTACTACATCATATCATCCATGAGAACTAGCATACTGAGGAAATCAGTGACAACATTCCATATCTGCTTGAAATCCCGCACTTGCTCGACATCGTACATCTTCTCTACATCCTGCACATGTTCGACATCCTACATTTGTTGGAGTTGCTCCCGCTTTGACATCAATCAAAACATTCTCAAAATTTCAACTAAGGAATACGGTTCCCCAAATGAATTAAAAAGTGGGGCTTTAGATAGAGCATGATGAATTCCAAAAATTCGAAAAGGGATTGCAAAAGCTAGAAGATAATTTGGGTCAGAAAGGGTAGAGTAAGGAATGTGCACCGAATAATTTTGACAGATTGAAATATTATAGCTTTAGCTATAAAATATAGATGCCACCATGGACAGAAATTGTTGTGAAATAAAATTAGGGAATGATGTATTGAAATAACTAGAGTTTCCTTCAAGTAGGATAGTTGGCGGATATTACATAGATCTAGTCTTGACAGGAAGGGAGGGTAATGGGATACATGCACTACTAAAACTAGTTATATTTGAGCTTCAAACTGAATATCCCTAAATCCGTTATCGCCATCATATTCTAGCCACGCAAACACCGAGAAATCCAAAAATGGTTAGGAGAAAATATTAAAGTAGTAACAAGCAAGATTCAAATTTGTGTGAGGGATTTGTGCATGGGCCTCAATTGAACAACATTGTCACATTTTTTTTATATTGTTCCATAGTTGTGGCATCATGATTTCTAAAAAATAATATAAGTTTAAAAGGTTTCATCCTTGTTATTTGGATAGATACTCGTGATCTCATCAACCTACATACACAATAGTTTTAAGTTACTATCCAAATGAGTAAATATTAGATAAATACCCTTCACTCTTCCATCACGAGGAAAAACTTCTAATTAAACTTTTACTTTTCCTAAGTAATTTCCAATCATGCCAATGTTACAAAGATACCATCTAAATAGATATTCATTTACCATGCAAATGTATGCTATTTAGAAATTTATATTTTGTTAGATCTAATACTATTGTGATCCATAATGTAGATAAATGTCTTTCGCATTAATCACATCATTCAGATTTTCTCAACGTTTTGAACCATCTAATGTGGTTCATCCTCGGGACAAGGTGAAGAAAGAAATCGATCTCACTGAAAAAAATAGTAAGGATGGGACATTGCTCGGTAATATTTGTTAAAAACTAGAAGTTAGAAACTAGTCGTTATTGGACTAGTTATTAAAAGAATAACTTAGAATTTAATGATTAAATTATAGTTATTAAAATAAGGGAAGGGAGTAAATAATAAAAGAGGGAATAATCTTAAATTTTAAATATTTTAGTTTTTTAAATTTTTAAGATTTTAAGAAATAGTATTAAAAAAAGGCTAATAAATAATCTCAAATAATTTAAAAAATGAATGGTAAAAATCAATTATTATAATAAGCGAAAGCAATGGTATATATATATATATATATATATATATATATATATATATATGGAAAAAAGAATCAAAATTATAACATAAAAAAAACATAAAGAAAATACAAATAATTAAAAGAAATAACCTAGAATTTAATGATTAAATTACGATTATTAAAATAAGGGAAGGGGTAAATAATAAAAGAGGGAATAGTCTTAAAATTTTAAAACTCTTAGGTTTAAATTTTTTAAGTTTTTTGAGAAATATTATTAAAAAAAGGCTAATAAATAATCTCGAATAATTTAAAATTGAATAATTTAATAAAATGATAAAAATCGATATGTGTGTGTGTGTGTGAAAATTAAAAGGAAAAAATAATCAAAATTATAATGTAAAAAGACCATAAAGAGAATGAAAGGATAAATAAAAAAGAGAGGAAAATTTAAAAATCAAAGGGATGAGAATAAAACACAAAGAGAGAAGAAATAAATAAAGAAAAAAAAGGTGAAAGGAATCCAACACAAAGGGGAGAAATTACTTGGAGAGGGTCGAAGTCCAACTCTTACTTAATTTCCACCCATCATGTCCGTTGAGATCCTTAGGATGCCTCTCAATTTCAATAGCCTCCCTCAACTTCCTATGATGAAAATGATCCACCTTAGCCATGATCGTGGAGTTTTCAATGCATACATGGTCACACGGTTTCTCAACATATTCCGCAAGAGCTGAAATGTGGGATCGATTGTGCCTAATGTTTCGAAGCATGATCCTGGATTCTATTTTTTAATGGATTGACTCGTTTCACCAATATAAGGAGTACCATAGGAGCGAGGGAACAATATAAACCCCTTTCAAGTCTTTCGGGTCTATAGGATACTTGACAAATCCGAGAGAACTCTTGATTGTACAAAGAGGTTTGAAAGGGAGTTTATATGGTTTCGTTTCCATTTCCCTGAGGCATCACATGCCACAATAAAGGTTTTTTGTGAAGTCTAGCGTAGCTAAAATCGGTGCTTGGCACATTTGCCTCTTTAAGATGTTCACGGACCTTAGTTTCTTCAAGAGTCCATGAAAATGCATCTTTCTTCAATAATGTTGTTAGAGGTGCTGGTATTCTCCCATAATTCTTAACAAAGTTTGTGGTAATACCTTGTTAACTCGAGAAATCCTCACAACTCGCTTTATAGTTGTGGGGAATTTTCATTCCTTAACGACTTTAATTGTGTTAGGGTCTACCATAACATTCTCGTGAGATATAATATGACCCAGATATTCCACCTCTTATACCGCAAAGAAAACACTTGAAGGTTTTTTTTCCTATAATTGTTTATCCTCCAATAGTTTGAGCACCCCTGTCAACATGTTGTACATGATCCTTCCAAGCCCTATAGTAGATTAGTATATGATCAAAAAAATACTAACAAAAATTTTCTAAGGACAAGTTTGAAAATGGAATTCATCAACCCTTGAAATGTAGAAGGTGCATTCGTAAAGGCCAAAAGGCATGACCAAAAAATTCATAATGACCCTAATGAGTTTGAAATCTTCAATCTTCATTCTAATTTGATGGTATCACGAAATGAAAGATCCAACTTGATGAAATAAATTCCTCCATGTAATTCATCCAATAATTCATCAATCACACGAATGGGAAATTTATCTTTAATAGTGAGCTTATCATTATGAATATGATTGTATATCATTTTGATATGAAATTAAATTTATGGAAAAAAAAGGTTTGGAAACCCTTTCTTTTTTTCAATGCAAAGAGATTGGATTATATTATAATATATTGTATTAAATTGTGTTATTTTTTTTCTTACTTTGTCTAATTTATAAATATTATGTAGTTGAGTCCTCGGATGACTGAGAAACTGGTTCTCTTTTTTTGATGTTAAATGTTTTTTAGCAGTATAGCATTTATATTTTTCGAGTTGTTGTGAGACTTTGGTAGACATACTAGTATGGAGTCTATTGACTATAGGAGGAAAAAACACTTTCAATACTCGATGGTTTTTTAACTCGATAAGATGGCAAAACAGACTCGATTTCCTGAGATTATCACATTTTGATATGTAAACCTGCATATTTTTTGATAAATAGAAAAATGAAAAAACACTACTAAACTTACATAAAAAAATATATGTTATTTATTTGTTACTTTGTCAATTTTTTTTTAAAATGTAATATAATTATCATTATAAATATAATAAGATATTACATAAATAGGAAATAAATTTTGTTAAATAATAATAATAAAAAAAAAAACACTTTTAATAAAAAAAAATTAAAGTTAAAATTCACATTAACAATACAACAATTATAACATAATATTAATAAAAATATAATTATATCAATTGAAAATCAATTCAATTATTATTATAAATTAAAATGCATCACATAATAATTTATTAAAAAAAAAAATTTAATTAAGAACAAGCAACCTATTATCTATATAATCATTTCACTTACTTTAACATTTATATCATCTCTAATTATTTATTAAATCATTTAAAATCTGATACTTTTAACATTTATAAAATCATTTTAAAATAAGGTAAAGATATCCAAATGATATTAAATCATTTAAAAATCTGATACTTTTAACATTTATAAAATCATCCATAATTATTTTTTTATTAAATCATTTAAAATAAGGTAAAGATATCCAAATGATGGATATACAACTTGAGATATCCCAAATAGCAAAAATATTATAAAAATTATTTTCACTTTCAACTATTTTTGGCTTTTACACCATAGAACATCCTTTGTATAGGATATAACTTCTTGCAACCATGCACGCAATGGTATTCTTATTATAAATATGATACTACAATAAACATTGTATTATTCTTATTACATAGATTTCGGTTTACTAGCCATGGAATTTAAGTAACTAACAGAGGATTCAGTATGATAAGCAGGGATGGATTTTTTTTATGTTCACATCAAGGGCAGAACACAATGTTGTAATTAGCTCCAGAAGGGCAAGCGTGGGTTTTAGTGTCATCAGTGGGATATAGGTAGGCATCTGGGCACTGGTCCATTTTGCAAGTCAGTGCTTTGCAGCTACCGTCCGATGGAGTTAGGGAGAGAGGGACATTGAAACCATCAATTACTGAGATGTCATAGTAATCTTGATTATTGCCCCCCATTCAGAGTATATTCAACCAGCGTTGTAGGAGACTGTCCCGAGAGTGTACAGCTGAGCACGCCGCCGCAGTCACCAGTGCTGCAGCTTCCTTTACCAGAGGCATCGAAGGAGCATCCGGTACGTCCCCAAAATCTGCCTGAGCTTGTTCCTGCGGGCACGTCAACACTCCATGATCGGCCCTGCCCCAGCTCTTGACCGCCACCTACGGGAATTCCTGCGGGCCATACCGTGTATGAACACTGGTTCTGGATCGCAAACGTCGCACCCATAGCCCCCTGCACTTACGAGAGAAAACAAATATTTCTTTATGATATGTTAAATCATTTACGTACAAAATACAACGCAGTCAAGGGATTACTGCAAACACTTACCTTGAAGATAAAGCACGTTAAATATTAACGCCAGTATTGCTGTAACATAAATCATTCTTGCTTCCATTGCAAGGGCCACCAGCAAGTAATTAAAGACAAGTACAAAACAGCGCAATTCAGAGAAGGAGGAATTGCGAGTTGAGCCTTATTTCATGCTTGTTTGTATACAATAGATGAGATTCTATATATAGGCGGGGTAAAAGTGGTCGTAGCGTAGCGTATACCGCACGCCATTATAGGATGATTGACCCCCCGTTCGTTGGGCGGTGGCGGAAATTAATTTGAGGCGCGCTAATGGCTCCTGGACATCTGGGTCACGTCCCCATTTACGACCTTTTACTGTTCTAGATGTTCCTAAACCAAAGAGTCACGAATATCCCACGAAATGCTTATCCGGACAGACGGCGTTGAAAAAATTTGTAAGAAAAAGATGTATAAAGTGCGGCCAATCCAGTCCAAACGTAAACATTCTCATAATGTTGTTTAAGCCCAGAATGTGGATTTTGTTGATCTAATTTCTTTATTCATAAAAGTAGTAAATATATTTATCGTCTGCATGCAAAACAAAGAAATCATTGAAACGTATTCTCTTTGTGTTGTTTAAACACAGAACCTTCTCATAATGTTGTTTTTAAACTGAGAATTATTCCAAAATACAATATTTCTCGATATCTCATATATTTAACAAATAATTTGGAGGTTACTTAGCCACCATAAAATAAATCAAGTTCAGGTTTATTTGGAATAATGTTTACATGAGTATAGGTTCAGGTTTATTTGGAATAATGTTTACATGGGTATATAAATATAAATAAAATTGGATTGTTAGTTGTTGGAGTCAACAATTTTGCAATCTATTACATCCATAAATAATATTTATACGTTTTGTTATTTCGCTTTGAAAAAAATATAAGAATAATTTTGTATACCATATTCTCTGCTCCAATTTCCACTTTTTCCTTTGTGGTACCCACAAAAATGAAAACACTAAATTAAAATATTCCAAAACCAATATCTTTATGTCTCATATTTTACAACTTTGAAGGTCCCTAGCCACCATACAGATCATGCTCTCCTGCACATCCGGGTCGTCCCCCTTTGGACAATACTTCAACTCCCTCACCTTGTATTCTTCTAGATGTTCCGGGTCCTGTTAATTACCTAGCCCTCTTGTTCTAGAATATCCGGTGTGGAAAAACTGACGGATGGAGTGTATGACTGGCTATCAAAGATGACTCAGTGCTTAGATTTTCTTTAATAAATCACCAAGAAACAAATATAGCACAGGTCCGCTGGACTTGTTAGAACAGATGGGTGGTCGTTGGTACATCACAATTACTTCCAACGTAATCTTCTAGGTGTTCCCCGTCCGTCTTCAAACGAGTAGATATAGGACTTCCCTCTTCACTTTCTGTGTGAAAGATTCATTTTCTTCCCTCGTACGAAATCTGAATGACATATACGATTGATGGGATACATCACAATAGTTTAGAGAAGGTTTTAGTACTGGGGAGGCATTAAGAAAAAGAAACAGTAGTTGGAAAAGTTGGTATAGGTTTCCTATAGAGATGTGTTTCAATCCTAAAAAATTGGGACCTACATAAGAGTGGAGCATGTGATTTTTTTTTAAATAAATTCTTATATTTTCTCTAGCCAGTGTGGAAAATTTACAAATAAAAACAAATATGGTAAAATATGTGGGGGTGGACCCAAGCCACCGCAATAGCAATAATGGAGAATTTGTGAAGGAAAAAGAAGAGCAGAGAGCGATGTACAGATGGAATCGTAGTTTAATGCGGGCAATATTGAACTCCGGAATAAAGATCAAAACCCGCTTAAACAATTAATTTTATTTCTTTTATGAAATACTGAGATATTTTTAAAATCTAAAATGAAATTTTCATTGAATTAACATATTCTTCTATTAATTTTTTAAAGATGTCCCACTTCTTGTATTCCTTCGCCGATCGACCTCTTTCCCCATTTCCTGTGTGAAACAATCACAGGAAACAATCGATCTAATTGGTTTTTTGATTTGAAGACCTATATTAACTAATTTATATTGATATCAACTTATTTTATATATATCTATATATAAAAAAGAAAAGAAAAGAAAATATTTTAATATTATATATAAAAAATATTCAAAGTAAGTTATCAATAAAATATTTTAATATATTATTATTCACATAGATATCTAAAATATATAAATAATAAAAATATTTTTTAATTTAGGCTAATAAAATGTTTGGATTACCTTTTAGATTAAATATTTTAATGTCAAATAAATACCATTTGAAAAATTATGCATATATCATGAAAAAATAAGCTTTATGGTTAAAACATTTATTTACAAATACAATTTAAAAAAATGAAAAATAACACATTGTATTTTACATTGTAAAAAGTTTGCAAGTAAAGAAATTTGATTTCTCTAATCATTTTAGATCTGTATTTAAGATGATCTATACTAATATTTTACACTTAACAAATTGTATTTTACTCTAAAGTTTTATTAAAAATAAATTTATAGTATTTAAATTTGAATTTAAAATAATCTATACTAATATTTTACAGTTTTAGAAGTAAAAAAACCACCATAAAATAAATCAATCTGAGATTTAATAATTATAGCAACAAAAAAAAACATAACTTACTAGAAAACCAAGAGTTGAAAAATGATATAGGACTTTAAACATATTTAAGGTGGCGCCTTTAGTCCAATTGATTGATCTCTTTCACTAGTTACCCTGAATTTAAGTGCTGATTGATTGTGCAAACCAAGATTTGATTACATTTAAATATTTTACACAATAATTTTAATTCCAATGAACTTAATTGTTTTTACAATTATACATAAAATGGTAAGTTAATAATTATGTGGATTATAAATAAAGATAACCATCCCAATAATTAAGTGGATTATAGTGTTCCAATAAATAATGTAGTGTTGTTATTATTTTCGCATATTTAAGTCCATGCCGAGGACACATAATAAATGTCGTCTGTCCATTGTCGAAGCTTTTAAAATCTACGTGATACGGGTAGTTTATTAGTTATTTCTCACTAGGAAATCTATAAATATCTTTAATCATTTTCTTTAGTTAGAATTTTTTTTTATTTGATAATTTTATAGAAGAGATAAACAAATTGCATATTTTCTAAAAGTGGTTATAAAGAGTAAATATATTTAAAATAAAATAAAATGAAAAGATAAAATTGTTTAATTTATTTTTATCTAATTTAATATTAACATTCATTGTGACAAAGCTACATTATTGCTAACTTGTTGATTAACTAGTTAAGTAATTTTATTGTTTTGTTAATGAAAAAGCTGAGACAATTAATGTTATTTAATAAAAAACTATTATGAGAAATAACTCGGATAAGAAAAGTTACTCATGGTAAAATGTTTCCAAAAACTGAAAAGAGGTTGGGGAACAGTTGGAAAATAGTTACCTACTCCTCTCGAGGATAAAGGGACAGATCCTAGGGAGGAGTGGGGGGTTTCAGTGGTTGGAAGAAGGAAAGAGCGAGAGATTCTTGAGTTGGTAGTAACTAGTGGAATTACACTCGGGAAATTTCACGAAGTTTCGGTATCGACTCGGACTAGGTGTCTCGAGGTCACATGAGAAATAAATTCCACTCGTTAACTCGTACTGTTCGGCTTGGATCCACCGGAGCAAAGAGTGACGTAATTGCCTCACTTGATGATTGGGAGGACCACAACTCGAATCATTTAAATTTCGGATAAGTATTCATGTAGTCTATAACTGGTAGTTTATGTTACATGTTATTTAAAATACTATTATCACGATGGAAATGTGCGTAGTACAACGTGTTTTCGTATTTTATTTAAATTTCACCGTTAGAAATGATTATTTCAAAGAGTTAAATGCTGTAAATACTTCCTAAAAGTACTCGTATAGAGAAATGATGAATTCGGGAAAACATTTATCGGTATTTTATGAGACAAGAAGTAGGTATTAAACACAGCGAGAATGAATCCGTAAACGAGAGAGTTAGATTGTATTTACTCTTTAAAGAAAAAAAGAAAGAAAGAAAGAAAGAACAGTAGAATTATATACTTTTAAGAGAAAGAGTAATGCAAACCAAAGATAACCATAAGGCTATACGAAACCCTCTATAATTTCATAGATATATTATATTGTGCCAATAGTACATGTTAGAGTGGAGAAAATAAATAGTAATGATTTAAACAATGTCGGGTGGTAAGAATATCATTTAAAAAATCTGCATAACTTTTATATAAAAATAAGACCCGATGAGACTTTGAGGTGAGGGCTAGGGTAAAATCCCGATCCCAAACCTAGTCATCAACCAGGTATAAACTCTAACACTCTGGACGATGGAAAAACGAGTGGTCCTGTCACCAGAAAATCGGTAGTAGAATTCGAGACAATAATTCTATAATGGAAAAGTACTTTGAATAATCATTTTATACAAGTAAATGTTGCACAAAGCTAAAAAATAAGCTTGTGAGAAAGAACTCTTTATAATATATATAATTGCAAGCAAATGGAGGAAACATTTCTTCTTTGGTAGTAGAAAAAAAGTATGATAAACCCGAGAAAAATGCTCTATGAGAAATACTTTCGAACGCCTCTTCCATCATTATCGCATAAAACAAATAATGCAAGTAAACCCACAAGATATAAAGATGTAGCAAGAAAACATCGGACGAAAATCCAAGATTTTATAAATACATATGAGAAACGAAAGCATAAAAATAGTTCACGGGGAATCAACACGGTGGCTACATAATTTCCACCGACTTAAATCATAAGGGATTAAACCCGAATGTCATAAAAGTTGAAATAAATGATTCCAAGATTTAAATCTTTAACAAAAGAAAATAAATCCCTTTAAAAACTTTACAGAATTCCATAGTGAGAAAACTCGGTTAAAATTCTAAATCTTGCTACAATAATGTTCCTTTGAGGAACAACAAACCCCGAAAAGGGGATTTCGGAACCTTCCAGTTCGAAGGTCGAAACTCGTAAATGTAATTCATCACCCGGACCGTGCGAGAAAATTTTTCTCGAGGCATACTCGGCAAAATTTCGGGCGGAGAAGGTAAGAGTAGAACTTAGCATAACTGAGTATTTCTACGAGAGGAGGTTGCCATAGTGTTTTGAGAGCATACCTGTAAATCAAATTAGGCACGAAAATGATTAATGTGGTGCAAGAAAATTAAGATTTAAAACAAAGTGAACAAAAAGGGAATAACGTAATTTCGGATATTGTGTAGACTTGAGAAGAACATCAAAGGAAAAAAAGGATGCCACCTTCACCGTAAACCTCGCTCGACCGAGAAATTATTGAAGAAATACAAATATTTAATACTCTACGTCACGGGCAAGACGAAGGCCTAAATAAAATGAGAACTACGATGAAGAAAAAAAAACAAGTAACTCGAAAGAAGAAATAGGAAGAGAACTTGATGCAAAGGAACGAGCGAAAGCTTTGATAGCAAAGTCGTTTTTAAAACGTGAAAATACCTCCATATCCGAAAGCTGGGCTCGGCGTCCTCACAAATAGCCATATCTTCCACTGCGAGCGAACTCCAAAATCACGGTGGGAGCAACTCTCTGTGAACCAACACTTCGCACAGAGAAAATAACATGAGGAATAATGCCGAGGAGTTGATCTAGGGTTTGGCGGGGGTTACCAAGCGAGGCTCCCGCCTAAATCTAAACCCTCGATTACCCAAAAAACAGATTGATGGCATAGATCCAAGGCATAGTACATGTAATCTCCTGTAGAGAATGTGAATATCTTACAACTTTGTCATGGAAATCCGAAAATTGAATTCAACACATAAATGTAACCAATACCATACATATGTATCACTAATAAACCGTACTGACAAGTGTTACGGAGGTGCAATAAATTCATACCAAGAATCCAATAATCCATAGTTATTCGATAATCCATATTTATTTTTGTTTAATATGTGGTTTTGTAACTAACGATTTTTTTATTAGTGGCAGGACGTAATTATTTATTCGATCTTGGTTAATGCAATTATCCGTATATGAATCTTATCCAAGGTAAAGAGATGTTATATTTTCTTTTTTGGTAAGGTAAAAGAAATTTTTATTTTATTTTGTGTGTTAGTGGATGTCTGTTGTGAAACCAGCTCCAAAAATAGAAGAAAAGAGATATCAACGCCTTAGAAATAAGCCACTTCGAGGGGGCAGCGTCCAATACATTACATGAATGAACAATTCTTGGATCATACAAATTACAAAACCTCCTTTCTATATATAGGAGTCCATGAGGCCACAATGTAATCCTAGCCGACCTAACAATAATAATTTAAGGGCACAATAATAACAATATGGGGGTTACAGGGGTATAATAATAATAATAAGGGGGGTTACACTAACAATAATAAGGGACTATACTAGTAATATAGGGACCTAACGTGCCCCCTCCCCTTCAAAAAGTGTTGTCCTCAATGCACGAATAGCTCTGGGTGCTTACGTATAAAATTCTCATCCTCCCATGTAGAATCTTCGATGGGTAAGTTCTTCCACTTGATGAGATACTCCGAAATTGATCGATTTCGTAGTCAGTCGAGTTCTTGTTTACGTGATCGCTTCGAGTTCCAATATGATTTTTTCCCTTCCTCATCAAGTTCGGGCAATATTGTTTGAACTGGAAGATTTTCACCTATAACCTTCTTTAAGCATGAAACATGGAAAATTGGATGCACTCGTGAAGAAGAAGGAAGCTCCAATTTGTATGCCATAGTACCAATATTTTGCAACACCTTGTAAGGACCATAGTACATTTGGGATAATTTATTATCCTTCTTAGCTTGCTTGAGAGACATTTGTTTGTATGGTTGTAGCCGTAAAAATACCTAGTCTCCTACATCAAAACTTCTCTCGTTGTGATGTTGATCACGCTTTGTTGTTTCATTCGATTTTGTGCCAAATTCAGGTTATCCTTTAAGAGTTGGAGAACTTCTTGTTGATGCTTGATGTGATCTTTCATTCCTTGAACCTTCGAATTTTCTCTTAAAGATGATGTGATGGACGGTGGATGATATCCATAAAGTGCCATAAATGGGGTCATTTTTTTTGTAGTATGGAAGGAAGTGTTATACCACCATTCGGTGAGAGGTAACCACTTGACCCATTGTGTTTGTTTATCGGATACAAAACAACGAAGATATCCTTCCAAAAAATTTATTTACTATCTCGGTTTGACCATCGGATTGAGGATGATAAGATGAGCTATGAGCTAATTGAGTACCCAAACAAGAAAATAACTCCGTCCAAAAATTTCCAGTAAAAATGGGATACGTAGTCGCTAACAATAACCTTTGGGTTTCCATGTAGCTTTTGAATTGTTTCCATAAATGTAGTATCAACTATACTAGCTTTAGATGGATGAGATAATGCACCAAAGTGTGCATACTTGGTAAGTCTATCAACTACCACCATGATGACACTCTTTCCTTCGGACTTTGGTAAACCTATGATAAAATCCATTGGCATATCCTCCCAATGTTGTCTTGGAAGGGATAAAGGTTGTAGAAGACCCGGGGTCTTAATTATCTCAACTTTATTCTGCTGGCAAACCAAACATTCCGCCACAAACTTTTGAATATCAGATTTAAGGCCATCCCAAAAAATTCTTTCTTCACCCCCGTGGTAAGCTTTTAAAAAATCCCTGAGTGTCCTCCTAAAGGAGAAGTGTGCAATTCCAAAAGAATCTTTTGTTTTAGTTGGGAACTTACAAAGATATAAGTGATCTTTGTACCATAAGGAATCATTTTTCCAACTAAATGTATCAGATGTATTAGGATCTTGCTGCAAATTTTGAATGAGTGTCCACACTTCTTTTTCCTTCTTCCATTCATCCCTTGCTTCAGTTATCCAATCTAGTTGGATAATAGAAATGGCATAAAGCAATGCTTTCACCTCTTCGTTCTTTTTTTGAGAGTGCATCTACAACAAAATTTAGCCTCCCTTTTTTTGTAGATTATTTCAAAGTCATCACCCAACATCTTTGTGACCCATTTTTTTGTCGCTCTTTCCGAAGATATTCTTTGTTCCAAAAAGTGTTTAAGACTATCATGATTATGTTTTTACCTTGAAGTGTCTTCCCATTAGGTAAGGTCGCCATTTCTTTAGTGCATGCAGTATTGCTAACATTTCCTTCTCATAAATAGCTTTATGTAAATACTTTCCTTTGATTGGATGACTTTCAAAAGCAATGGGTATTCCTTCTTGCATTAAAACAACACCAATTCCATTTCCTGAGGCACACATTTCGCAATAAAGGTTTTTGTGAACTATGGCGTAGCTAAGACCAGTGCTAGGCACATTGCCTCTTTAAGATGTTCAAAGGCCTTAGTTGCTTCAGGAGTCCATGAAAATGCATCTTTCTTCAATAATGTTGTTAGAGGTGCTGCTATTCTCCCATAATTTTTAACAAACTTGCGATAATACCTCGTTAACCCGAGAAATCCTCGTAGACTCGCTTAATGGTTGTGGGGACTTTCCATTCATTAATAGCTTTAATTTTGTTAGGGTCTACCTTAACACCCTCGTGAGATACAATATGACCCGGATATTCCACCTCTTGTACTCCAAAGAAACATTTGGATGTTTTTGCATACAATTGTTTCTCCTGCAATAGTTTGAGCACCCCTGTCAACATGTTGAACATGATCCTTCCAAGACCTACTCGTAGATTAGTATATCATCAAAAAATACTAGCACAAATTTTCTAAGGAAGGGTTTGAAAATGGAATTCATCAATCCTTGAAATGTAGAAGGTGCATTGGTAAGGCCAAAAGGCATGACCAAAAATTGATAATGACCCTCGGGGAGTTCGAAATGCTTGTTTTTCAGAATATCTTTAGTCTTCATTCTAATTTGATGATATCATGAACGAAGATCCAACTTGGTAAAATAAATTGCTCCATGTAATTCATCCAATAATTCATCAATCACAGGAATGGGAAATTTATCTTTAATGGTGAGTTTATTGAGCTCCCTATGATCTGGACACATCCGCCATGATCCATCCTTCTTGTGTACCAATACTACGGGGAGCAGAGAAAGAACTTTGACTAGGTTGAATTATACCGACCTCTAACATTTCCGTAATCATACGTTCAATTTCGCTCTTTTGGACATAAGGATATCTATTAGGCCCGATGTTTGGAGGAACACTTCGGGAATAAAATGAATAGCATGATCATGATCACGAATAGGTGGGAGTTCTTTGGGAGTTTCAAACACCTTGGAATGATTGTCCAAGACTTTTTTGTAGATCCGTAGAAATAGATGATTTTGATGTTGGAACTTCTAGTGAGCATAGTTGTGCAATTACGCCTTTGTTTTTCTTTATTTAGAAGCTTTTTTTCATGACATTAGAGCTTATTATCTTTCCTAGCTTCCCCTGCAATACCCCATAATTAAACTTCCTTAACTTCTGAAAAATTTTTCAAGAAAAGTTCTTGAAAATTAAAAGCTACCATCCCCAAAGATTGTAACCATTGTACTCATAGTACCACATCAAAGCACCTCCCATAGGAATCGAAAGCATTGGACTATTCAATACATATTCCCCCCATGGTTAGCTTGATATTATGGCATTTTCCAAAGCAATTTATAGTTCCTCCATTTGCAACCATCACTTGACATTCGCGTGTTGGGTATAGGAAACAATTCAATTCCTTGGCTACCTTACAATGAATAAAATTATGGGTACTACCTGAATCAATCAACACTATTACCTTTTTCTTCTTGATATTTCCTTCTATCTTAAGAGTTTGAGGAGTGGTAATTCCCGCCAATGCATTACATGATATGATCGGACTTATTTCTTCCTCTTTTAGGGTTGGTTCCTGGTGTGTACCCTCTTCTTTTGAAAATTTTTTGTTCATTTTCTTCTTCCTCTTCACAATATATGTAAAATAATTTATTTTCAGCACAATTATGACCTTTAGTGTATTTTTTATCACAAATGTAGCAAAGCCCTTTTGCTCTTTTTTCTTCCAATTGTTGTGGTGTCAACCTTGTAGGTTGTGGAAATCCAGGAGTAGCAACATTTCCCTCTTTATAGAAGTGAGTGGTAGGCTTCCTTGTCGCCATAATTTTACATTCAAATTTTCTTGCCAACCTGAATGCCTTCTCCAATGAATCAGGTTCCAAAACACGAACTTCATGTTGGATGTTATCCTTTAAAGTACCTATGAAGAGATCAATCTTGTGTTCCTCTGAAATATCAGTTACCCTGATATTCAATTTTTGGAAGTCCTCAATTTGCTCCCCCACTAAATACTTTTGTTTGAGATTTATCAATTGGCTAAAGAAGGTGTTGCTCTTTGTATCCTCATAATGTGCTATCATTTCCTCCGTAAAAATTGACCTAGTGACAATTTTTTTACGGGAGTGTTATCACTTAGGTTTTCCTTGAAGTTGTGGAAAAGGAAAGTAAACCCGAGGTAACCACAAACCAACCTTCAGATACAGAATCTAGCCAATCTGTATCCAGAGAGGGCTCTCTCTTTAAAATTTAGCTTTGTTCTTAGAAAGTTTTAGGCTAGTTATAAGTCCAAGAATTTTGTTTGAATTTGAATGGTGGAATCCGCCAACTAAGGGCAAGGTTGAAAATTTTCAGGCCATTGGGCTATGGAGTCGAAAGGAGGGATTTACTGGATTAATCTTCTACACACAAGATGGCTTTGCAGGGCAAGATAGCCAAACAGAGAACAATTTTAAATCTTAAAGTGAATGAAGTGGATTTTGAAGGGATGAAAGGCAATTAAGAATCTTTCAACATGTTCAAAAGAAAGAAAGTGAATGATTACAAATAAAGAGAAATTAAGAATTCTTTACTATAGTAATCAAAATGTTTAAACCAACGAAACAAGAGCAATTAAGAATTAGTTTCTTATAAGCAGTTTAGAAGAAAACATTTTGGAATAATCACAATGGAAATCAGAGTACACTTAAGTAAGTTCTGATTTATTCTTTTATGTCAATTATTTAGAAATGGAACACAGTGATATTATAAACAGATATAAAACTTAAAACATAGGATAGAAATGACTTATTGAACTGTAGTCCGACACATGAATCCTGCAAAAAGTCTTGAGCTTCAAATCATCATCCAACAAGCCAGAAAGAAAGTTTCTCCAAAGTACTTTTATTCCAAAAGATCAATGTTACAGCAAAGTAGTAGAATCCACCCTCAATACTCCATTTGAGGGCTTATTTATACAAAAAATGATTAAAAATATCTTACAACAACCTAGGAAATAATCTAGGGTGACTAATGAATAAGTTACAACATAAAGAGAGACAGATGGTCTCGTAGATAGGATAAAAGGCAAACGTTGATGTGCTGTTTCCTCCTTTTATGCATGTGCTGGAGGTAGGGTCCTACAATCTAGCTCGATGTCATGTCCTCTTTGGTAATTCCTTTCCGATCGCCCTAACTTCACCGATACTCTTTACTTCTATCGATACACTTTCAACTGCTAAGCTGATACTCTTTAACCTTTGTTCATCTATTTATCCTTCACACTATAGTAAAAAGGCAAAAATTTTCCATATGAAGATGAATTTTACAAAATTTCTAACAGGTCTTTCCACCATTTGTCTTCTGCTATTTTGGTTCGTTTGAGTTTTCTTAATGTTTCATCAGCCTTGGTGTATCTGAAGAAATTGGGCTGATTTGGGAATAAATATCTTATTTCATACTCAAGATGAAATAAATTCTTTAATTTGTCATAAAGATTATTTCCTATAGGCAATGTCGATTCTGATGAAATGATAGAGGAACAGGTTAAATTGTGAGAATGTATGTCCAATCTATTAACATAAGTTCCCAAGTCCATTATTTTGTCTTCTGAAATCATAGGACTGGGCAACCCGCTAGCTAATAAAACATTAAACCTTTCTTTGAAGGCAATGATCTCTTCTTGAATATCCGAGCACTTACGTTCCAGATTTTTGCATAAGAGTTCTTTTAGTAAAAACTCTTTTTTATTTCTAAAATTGTACCGTTTCTGTCCTCAATTCCAAGCTCTGCAAGCTGTCATGCAGTCCGGGTATTTAAGAACTGTATGAGTTGATTTGCTTGTTCATGTTCGTCTCTCAATTCTTCTCTTGTTTTGTCAACTTCCTCCGAGCTATTTTGACCAAGTCATTTTGTTCAAAGATTATTTGAATGAAGGACCAAATATCTTTTATTGAATGAATAATATTATTCCAAAGAATTTCATTGATTTCTCTCAAAGGCTTTTCCAATGAGAGATCCTTTTTCTAAAGCTTTAACCAATTTCTCCACCTTTTGATTTCTCTTGTATGGTCAGTAAATGATCTTTTTTTGAAGTATCATATTTTTTGTTCTAAATTAGTGAGCTATAACTTTGTAGTTTGAAGTTCTGTTACTCTAAGTTTCAAACTTTCCATTTGTTTCACTAATTCTTCGTAACTTAAACTATAAGTATTCACCCTGTGATGGGTCCGTTTTGTTGGTCTGCTGCCGTTGTACCCTGTAGTAGCCTCTCGTTGTGGATGTCCGAATGATAGACTGCTTTTTCTTTCAATGCTTGCTCCAGTTCCTTTTTCTCGTTTCACTTAGTTGCTCATTCATTTTCGGGATCAACTCCATCATTTCTTCTTCGAATTTTTTCTTCAATACTTCTTCAGTTTGAGGATGCCTTGAAGTTGGTAATTTTAATTGCTTCCTCAATGCAAGCAATGTCATCATCCTTCTTTTTTAATCAATGCTTCAATGCCTTTTATATCTTTTGGGATTATGACCCAAATCGATGATTATTTCCTCCAAAGATTTTATTCTCGTTATCCTTTGCTTGAGAAGAAGCTTTCTCAATCCGCAACTCGAGTACTTGTATTATTCAAAGAATCTTGCAAGGTATGAGCTGCCATTGCTTTCTCGGTAAGTGTGGAATAGACCATTTCTCCGATCTACTTGTGTAGTTCAATCTGGTCCAAAGGGTGAATATCTTTTGCTAGGACCTCAAAATTGGTTCTAACATAATCAGCTCGTTGTTTGTGGTTGTTGCACTTTGGGTTTAAAATGGCTCAATAACATTTTACCTTGTTGAATGTCAAAAGTCGACATTAATCTCTCTTGATTTTTTTGGAGCCATTTTAAGATATCGACTATACACTCGCATCCTCAATGGATCATTCTTTGCTTTTTATACTCGATAAATGTCTTTTTTTATGTCTCTCGTATCTGTCTTTGGTCGTTTGAATGAAGACACTTTCGGTGTTTAAACTCGTCTTTGTATTTCCTTTCCTTTATGACTTGTATATGTTTCACTAACCGAACCAGTTAGTCGACTATCCTCCCTTTCTTCATCAAAGATTTCATCGATAGATTCTACTTCGTGAAGTGGATTCAGTTTTCGCCTTTTAGCTTGAGGTTGTTGTGAAGATTCCTTGGGAGGAGTAGGATCTTTAACTTGTCTTTTTCTTGCCTTTTTCCACATTAGACTGGAGTCCGCAAATTTGAAACTTCAAAGCTGATTGACTTGAATAGGAGAAACCTGTGCTTGATCTTGTACCTTGGAAGTTTGAGGTTTTTTCTGTCATGGTGAATGTTTCAATGACTTGTACTTTCGGTTCCTTCTCTTTGCCTTTGGATTCAACTGCAATTGATGGAATGTTTCCCCTGTAATCCCTGTTGAAAATTCCCTACTCGAAGAAGTGCCAATATGTGGTACCCGCACTTTGCCAAAAAGATTCGAGGTCAAACTTTTTTCTCAAGATCTTTCATGACATTGTTTACATTGACCTCTTCACTATCCTTGTTCAACTAATGTTCCTTCCATCCACTCATCTTTATTAGCATACTTTGTTCTATTTTCGGGAATTCCGTGGTGGAAGTATGGTGCTGATTTATTCTTCATTCTTTTGTCACAAATAAAGTTGAATGGGTCATAGGGGGACCCAATAGAAACTCTTTTGTAACTTTCGAAATGGTCTTGTAATATCGTTTCTGCTTCTTGTCCAAAGCATCCCTAGAATTGCATATAAAGGGACCTAACTGACTTTTGATTCTGAGTTGGGCTTTCTTCTTAGCGTTACAAAAATGAATAATATCGAGTTATTCATTTGCTCGAAATACTCTAAGGCAAAAAAGTCTCATAGGCACATATTTAGGCAGCTTGAATGGACAAAGTTCACATCCATATATTCTCGATTTCTGAATAATTTTGGTACAAGTACTAGTCCCCAACTTTGTACGGACCCTTGAGAGCTGCAAAGTTTTCTTAATTTCATTCGTTTGAGCCTTGGAGGAGCAACTCCCTGTCAACAAGGTGGTTGCAGGGGTGTCTGAAAAGGTTAATGAAATCATTATAGGAATAGGGGGAAGCATAGGATTTGTGTGTGATGACAGACCAAAATATTATAGACCTTGGGTTTCCCTTAGCATCAAACTTTTGAACATGGAAAGGAAAGTTTTCAGACTAGTAATAGAGCATGAGATGGTAAATGACTGAAGAGTACTTGAAAAATTTCTCATTTTCTAATCTCATGAATTGATCATGGATTTTGTTTGCAATGTAGGATGCAAAGTCATATTTGACAGCGGGAGGCTGTCTAGGTGAAGATAGAAAATAATACTAGGGTTAATTCATCAACATACTCACTAGTATTAAAGCTCCATGATAGAAGAAATCATATTCAGAATAAGCTATCCTAATTCAGTAAAAAAGGAACAACCATAGGGAGGTGGTCCCTTGGGGGTCGATGTTCGAGTAACATGAAAGTCCGACAAATGCGCTTTAATTCTTTAGGGGATAATCGGGTATATTTTTCAAGCAATTCTCCCATGAACAAGGGAGTGAGGTTTTGACCGAGTTCAAACCGAAGCATATCATTGATAGATTGAGCAAGTAATATGAAAAAGGACATTTCTGGTTTGGGGGATAAAAGCTGCTCTCCGAATTGGATCATAATTAGCATGGCAATAATGGATAATTTCAGGAAAGATATGGACTGAGGGTAAAAGGTATCTTGGGATATTTGATTCCCACAATTCAATAATATCCAAGCCTTTCAAATAATCGTCTCTGCAGCGACAATAAATTCAAAGGGGATTTTCATTGAAAAGAAAGTCTTTGATTTGAAAATCTTTATCCACTAATGGTAAATATTCCAATTCTCTATGAGGGGCATTTAATGGAGCAACATTTAAAGCCACCGGGACTTCCATTTTGGTTCTTGTGTATTCAAAATGGAAATTTCGGGCGTTTTTTTCACGGAAATGGGCGCAATTACCGATTGAAGATCGAAAATACGGTTTTTTGTAGAGGCAATTGAAATTGCGGGAAAAAAAGAAGACTCAAAACACTCTGTAGCAGTCTTTGGTGTAGAATTTTGAACGAACAACAGGATTTTGCAGAGTGAAAAATGGGGGAATGATATAAATACCTGTTTTTTAGAAGATAAGTCTGTATTTAACAGTATCGATTGACGACCGATGGACGCTTGGATAATGGATTGACGAGGTCTTCAACAAATTCGGTTAATGGCGTTTAACAAATGGGATTTTGAAACTTTTTCGGAATGGAGGACGCGATCGCTTTCAACACACAAAATGAAAAAAAATGCGCGAAGTTTTGTTTTATTTGCAAAGTCAAAATGGGGAATTTTTTATTATTTTTTATGATGACGTCATGGTGTACGATGGACACGTCATGGGGAATGGGTGGTAAGTGGTAAATTCCGCATCGCTTTTGGGAGCAGGCGGTATTTCGTGAATTGGTAGCGATTCCATTCAGCACACGACACGTGGCCAGTGCATTGTTTGGAAACCGCTCAGATTTCGCGCGTTAATCTTCGTATAGGGGATGGCTAGCGGAATGTTTGTGGTCCGTAGATCTTCAGCGGAGCGATCCAACGGTGGACCGGACGGGAAACGATGGGGGAGTTAACGCGTGGGCCCGACACGATTATTTATGAGTTAATCATTCCGGGAAGCTTTCGATTGGCGGAGGGGTAAGATTATTAATTAATCCAGGTGATTAATTAATCTCTTTGGTTTATGAAGGGTCGGGGTTACGGATGGTCTTGGGGTTTTATTTATTTTTCGTTTTAAACATATAAAATACATGTTTAAACTTTGTTTTTTTGTATATTTTTTTAATTATATGATAATTAAATTAAATTAATTCAATTAACATAGGGGGCGGGACTAGTTATATAGATATGTTTTTAGCCAAAGGGATTTATAATGTGGGTATTTGATTTTATCATATGGGTTTAAATACTTTGGCTAAAACGTATAATACAAAGGTTTTTTGGGATATTACATAGGAGGAGTTATATATATAGGAAAAGGTAATTTGTATAAGGATTTAATAATCAAAGTTAAATGTTAATATGACAAAGGAACATGGAAAACTCAAAATTCTTTACATAACTAAGAAAGTGAAGATTTTCTGAAGCAAAATGGCATTATATCAACTTCAACACTTAGATTTAGAATAGCAAGTAATTTTGAGGGATTTTTTATGAAATATAGCATGATTTTCCTAAGTAAAATGGAATTTTACTTAGGAAAAAGATTAAAAGTGAATGAGTATAATGATAAATAACTTCAAGTACTTAGGTCTTTTCAATTATTAGGCCGAGGGTCCGGTCCCTCCAAAAGTCAAGGAAATGCCTTTGAGCCCCTTTAATCTTCAAATCCCTTAGCACTTTGGGAAAATTAGTAAAAACCTTTAGGGAAAGAGTGAGATGGGAAGTTAATGATTTTGACCTTGTTGTGTTGTGAAATTCTACCAATGTGGTGTTCTGCCTTTGCACTTGGTGATGAAAGTAAAAGATTACAAACATTTTAAAGCCATCATTCATCACATGAGAATTTGCAATGCCATCTACCTACCCTATCTACTTTCTCTACCATTTTCTCTTCTTTATTAGGGTGCACTTAGACTGGAAAACCCTTCTCAATATTCTTTTTCTTTTACATGGAAAACCTATCTAAATCTACACTTATTACATCCAAGGGCTCAGATTAAACTGTTGAGCACCTTTTATTACTCTACCTATCTAATTATCCGCCAAGATTAAACTCGTTTGGTCGGATATTTATTCTCTATTCTACAACATGAAATTGAAAAATGACTGAGCCAAGTTTAAACCAGTTTGACTCTTCATAAATTGTGGCAAATTCTAACAAGCTGCACACAATTACTTATTTACAAAAAATGAAATAGTAGTGGCATTTGGATTTGCACACTTTCCTTGGTCTATTTTTGTTTGGGGTTCATTTCTTTCACTTTTTTGACCATTTTATTTTTCTTACCCTTTGATTTTTCTTTTAGGGTATACCCTCTTTACATTTTTTAAATTTTTTGATTTTTTGATTTTTTAAGAATATGGAACACCTTTGCACAAGAAAAAGGTTTGAACATATTAAATAATTCAAGTCAATCATGAAAAATGACACCTATTGGTATAGGAGTCTAACACTGGCTCCACTTGGGGATGGCTTTTCCTGGCGAAAAGTCAAGAACAGCAGGTCAGATGCCTCAAAATGTTTTCAAACTGAACCATGTAATCTCCTTTTCCTGGTGGCTTTATTGTATATATGATAGTAAAACTTTTGAAGCTTAGGGCCTTCACTTCGGGCTTCAACTTCAGCAATTCACCATACAATCAAAACTGATGCATTAGAAAGGGTATATTATGTACAATTTAGAAAAAATCAGAACATCTTAGTAAATAGGATCAAAATAATGCTTTAGCATTCGACCATTGATTGGTCCTTCCTCAGCTTATGAACTGTCCAAATTCTTCAAAAAGTATGTGTTATTTCCCTGTAAAGCATGAATGATGTAAGGTCCTTTCCATAAGAAATCAAATTTCTCATGTTTCCCTTTATCTTCCCTTCTGGAATCCCATCTCAAAACTTTGTCTCCTAGTTGAAAATCTTCTGCTTTAGTCCTTTTGTCAAACATTTTCTTTAACTTTTCCTGCAAGATTTGGGATCGTTGATACACTTCTTCTCTAGTTTGCTGCAAGTGAATTGTTTGATTTATTCTTCTCTGAATATCATTTGGTTCTACTTGGGCCTCCTGAAGTAACTTCATGACTGGAATTCCTAAGTATGATGGAAATATTGCCTCAATACCATAAACTAATTCATATGGATTGGTCCCAATTGACTTCTTAGTTGTAAGTCTGTCTGCCCACAATGCATTGGTAAGTTTCTTATGCCAATTCTTCTTATTCTCTTCCAATAATTTCTTAATGATATTAATAAGACTTTTATTGGAAGATTCTGCCAGTCCATTATCCTGAGGATAATAGGCTGTTGAATGGCCTAAAGTAATGTGATATTTATTGCAGAAACTAATCATTTTCTTAGAATTAAAAGCAGCAGCATTGTCAGTTATAATTTTCTCTGGACAACCAAATCTTGAAAGTATATTGGTTTCTAAAAACCCTATAATTACAGAATCATTGGCTTGTCTGCATGGGATAGCTTCAATCCATTTAGTAAAGTAATCTGTGGTAGTAAGAATCCATCTGTGTTGCCCAGAAGAAGGGGGATGGATTTCTCCAATAAAATCCAATCCCCATTGTTGAAAGGGTCTCTCTGTGGAAATTGGTTTTAATGGTAAAGGTAACAACTTTCTTTTGCCCTCAAAGATCTGACACTTATGACAAGAAGTTACAAATTTCTTAACATCTGAAAACAAGGTTGGCCAGTAAAAACCAGCCCTTAAGATTTTATCTGCAGTTGACTTCCAGTAGAGGTGTCCACCATAATCTCCTACATGAAATTCATTAAGAACCTTGTCAGTTTCATCTTTCAATAAACAAGTTAATAGAATTCCATCGTGATTCTTCCAAAAAAGAGCACTATCTAAAATACAATATTTTAAAGATGTCATTTTCAAAAACCTTTGTTTCGTTCTGGACAACCCTGGAGGAGCTTGCAGGTTTAACAAAACATAAATGATATCAGTGTACCAGGGTGAGTCTAAAAAGGCTTGACTGATTTTTGGAGTCGCCATCTCCTGTTCGTCATCCAGTTCGTTAATATCCAGGGCTTGGCAATTTGTTTCAATCATGATTTGAGCCAAACCTTGACCTTTTATGAGTTTTGTTGGTTTAATTTCAATATCATATTCTAATATGGTAGCTATCCACTTACCTCTTTTGCCTTCAATACCATCTTGAGTTAAGATGTCTTTAACGACAACATTAGGTACATAAGCTATCACATGAGAATACAATATATAAACTCTGAAATCTTTAATTTCTTTCACAAGTGCAAAAGCCTGTTTCTCCATGATATTGTATTTCAAAGATGCATCTCTAAGTGCTTTACTAAAAAAGGCTATTGGTTTTTCACATCCCTGATCATCTTTTTGTAGTAAAACAACTGCAACTGTATGTTCAGAAGCAAATGAAAAAATAATGAAATCTCTATCAAATTTTGGACTAGTAAGAACTGGTGTTCTGGTTAAAGCCATTTTGATTTCTTCAAATGATTGCTTGGCTTCTACGGTCCAGTCAATACTTGAATCCTTTCTTAACATGTTAGTAAGCAGTCTAAGTAATTCAGCTAAACTAGAAATGAATCTTCTCAAAAAATTGATCTTTCCTATGAAAGCTTGAAGTTCTTTAATGTTTCTGGGATGAGGTATCTGCAAAATGGCTTGTATTCTTTCAGGATCAATTCTAATGCCATATTTAGAAATAATGTGACCTAGGAGTTTACCTTCTTCAAGACCAAACAATGAATTTTTAGGATTTAAAGAAATACCATACTTTCTGCATTTTATAAACACTTGCCTTAGATGATCTAAATGTTGCTGATCTGTTTTGGAAAAAACAGTTAAATCATCTAGATAAATAACCAGAAAATCATGAATTTCTTTGGCGAATGCAATGTCCATTTCTCTTCGGAAGGTGGCCCCTACGTTTTTGAGTCCAAAAGGCATCTTAACATATTTAAAAATACCCCATGGTGTTGTAAACGCTGTTTTGTCTTGATCATCAGGATGAACCAAAATCTGGTTGTACCCTGAAAATCCATCCAGAAGAGAAATTCTTGAAGATCCTACTACCCTTTGTAAGATATGGTCCATTTTAGGCAAAGGATAGTTGTCTTTTAAAGAAACTTTGTTCAAATTTCTCAAATCGACACATAGTCTAATCTCTCCAGTCTTTTTTCTTGTTGGTACTAGATTAGAAACCCATTCAGAGAACCTAATAGGAGCTATAATTCCTGCTTCATACATTCTTTTAATTTCTTTCTCAATTGAAGGTAGTAAAACAGGGTTGATCCTTCTAAGTTTTTGTTTGAAAGGTTTCTGATCTGGTTTCAAAGGTATTGTATGTTGAATGATTGATGTATCATATGATTTAAGATCTTCATAACTCCAGGCGAAAACATCCTGGAATTCTTTTAAAAGTTCAACATATTTAACCTTTTGATCCTCTGGCAGAGATTTGGATAACTTAACCATTTTGGGATTTTCTTGTGTTCCTAAATTGTATTCTTCAATGTCAGCTTTTACCGGTTCCATTTTGGGTTTGAATGGAATGTCATTTGAGTCAAAAAGATCTTCTAAAGGAGTTAATCCTTTAGGTAAATGATTATCTTTCAGATTAATAATTTCAGATTCATCTTCTATGATCTCATCGATTTCCATTTGTTTCAAATCCTGCATATCTTTTTCAGTGAATGTGGTTGGGTGAAGCATGTGAATTGCAGTCTCTTCTGAAATATCTGTTTCTTGTTTATCAATTTGATCAGATTCATTGATTGTTGTGTCTTCATCTATACTACTGTTAGAGAACTCATTTTCTAATGTCAAAAAATTATTGATCTGATTATTATTTACAAACACTTGCCAATTCATGAGATTGTCCGGTATAGCAGGTCTATGTCTAATCTCAGCTGTGAACTGATGATTAGGTTCAAAAGGTAATTTACATGTGCTAGCGAACATTGCAAGACTGTGAGCATGCAAATTTTGTTTTCTAGGAATTTTGGCAAGTTGAGCTTGTAGAAAAGTGTTGAGAATTTCCACAACTGTTTCTCTGTATTGTTTCAATCTGGGGTCTTTTGTTGAACATTCACCATTGATTTGTTGAATAATTAACTCAGAGTATCATATGATTGATACTCTAATTGCTCCTAACTTTTTGACATGTTTAAGCCCTAGCAAAAGAGCTTCGTACTCTGCCATGTTGTTAGTGCATCTAAAATTCAATCTATAAGCATGACCTTCGGCATGATCATTTTCAACATTATGTAACCAAATTCTAGCCCCTGCTCCTAACTTGTTTACTGAGCCATCAAATTCTAAATGCCATAGAATTTCATGTTCATAATCTTCATCAACTGTTTTAACATGTTTCTTAACAGGAGCTAGTTTTTTAGCTTTTTCTGGTATTTCTTGATTATCTGGTGTTTCTTTGTTTTCAGAAATTTCTTCAATTTGAACCGTAGATTTAGTTGCAGTTTCTGCTTCTGGTGCTTCTAGTTCAGTAGGAAGGTCAAATTCAGCATTATAAAGGATGAAAGAGTCCATATCTGAATGTACTGAATATACAGGGAAGTTTTCAGGCTTCTCAGGGCTACTGACTAGATATTTCATCAAGGTCTCTCTATACAATCTTTTAGGCTGACCAAATACTGAAATAGTTGCAAATGACATATCTAATTGTAGAGATCCTCCCAGTTTGGCACCCCAGGATCTAGACAACAACATACCATATTTAGGGGGAATATCAGCAACTACTATATCCATCAGAATAGATTTCGCAGGGTATTGTACCAAAGTAACACACAAATCTTTAATCAAACCTAAACATCTTACCTGACTAGAATCGAAAGAAAAAAGATATTTATATGGTCGGGTAATGTCTAAATTTAATCTTTCCATCACTGCTTTTGGCATTAAATTGTGGGATGCTCCAAAATCAAGCATGGCGTTATGCAGTATTTTGTCATGAACATTCAAGCTTACATAAAATGGAGGAGTTCCTCCACTTTCAGGTTTTCCGTTGACTTCAGGACCAAAAAGTAATCTAGGTTGATCATCAAACACATTCACTGAATCATCCATTCCAGAAATATAAATGTTAAGGGATTTGCTGATTTGGTTTCTATACACATCGTGTTTAGCTAATTCTGCTAATGGAACAGCTATCTTTAGTTTGCCTATTTCAGCTTCTAGATTGAAAGATTTTTCTGTTTGAGCTTTAGTGTTTTGAACAGTTGGATTTTCTCTGTTTTTTGGGTCTTCAGCGTTTTTCTCTTTTTCATGAATAGGATTATGAGTTAAAGGTGTTTCTGAATTAACTTCTGCTGGTTCTTCTACTTTTCCTGTAAGAGGAGAAGTATTAGAAAGTTGTTTATTATTCAGTTGATTGTCAGACACATCTTCAATTATTGGATTTGAGGGGTTAGGACTTGTCCTAGACAAAATTTGTACATGAGGAGTATTTTCTACAGGAGGAGTGTTAGTTTTACCTTTGATATTTTGTTTTACAACTTTCTGTTTGCTATTCTCTGGTACATCAATCCGTCTGCTTCTCAAATTGTATTGTTTATGAACCTCATAAATTGCTGTGTCATAACCTTCCTTAAAATCAAAAGTTTCTCCTGAATGAGTTTCAAATGTTTCAAGAATGTGATTTTCTTGATCATCTTGAGATAGGAAAACTTCTGGTTCATTTTTGTTCTCAGTTACATTGTTTATTTCAACATCCTCTGTAGGCTCTTCAGAAGTTGAACCTTCAACAAAATTTTCTTGGAAAGGTGGCCTGATGTTTTGGTCAGGGACATTTTTCCCAATATTTTGGTTCTGATTTATTATAAATTTTGGGTTTCTCACAACATTTTGATTATCACCAGAAGACTTTCTTTCGATTGTCTCTACCCTATCTCCTATTCTCTCCATACCTTTGATGATTGCATCCATCTTTCTTTCAAAAGCTGAAGGTTCTTCGTTGATAGGCATCCTTCTTTTAGCCCTAGCCCTAGCTCGTTTTTCTATGAGGTTAGCTTCAACACTAACTACTATGCTTTGCATTTCTTCTAGGGTTTGAGGGGCTCTTTCCCTAAGTGAATAGGCTATGCCAGAGTCAAATCCATCAGGGAATTTAACCAGTACTGAATCAGGAGGGGGTCTAAGGTTTTGGGGAACAACATTATATGCTTCGTTGAATCTGATCATATAATCTTGCACTATTTCATTGGGTCCTCTTTTCAATTTTCCAAAGTCAGACAGGATTTGAAGAGGGTCTTTCTTCTTCTCCCATCTATTCAAAAATTCCCTATACAAAGCGGGTAAATCAGCAATACTATTTGGAGTAAGGGCCCTAAACCATGTCCTGACTTCCCCAGTAAGACTCTGAACAAAAATTCTCATTCGAACATCATCAGTATCAATTTCATAAAATTCAAAGTAATCAGTCATCCTTTTGGTATGTTTTTGAGCTGTGTAAGTACCGGAACCATCAAAAGGGGTGATCTTACTCTGATAATCTTGAGGCAAAGCAACAGCGTTTCCTGGCAACTGTAACGGAGCATATCTATTGGCCATTGGAAGGTGTAATGGAATAATAGGTGGTGGTGTTCTAGAAGGAGTGGATGGAGGAGTAGAAGGAGTGGCTTGGTTTTAAGAAGTTTGAGGAAAGGTAGCTGAGCCTGGGGAAGCTTCAGTAATTACAGAAATGTTTGAACTTTCTTCAAAGGTCTGTTCAAATTGAATGGAGTTTTGTAAATGCCTGTCAAGATGATATGAAACAAATCTCAATTGTAAATCTTCAAGAAATAGTGGGTCTGGAACGAGCTTAGACAATTCAGATTCAGAAAAATTCACAAACAGAGATGTTTCAAATCGCTCATCAAGAGGTATTTCATCAAAATATATAATTTTCACAGGACAGGATGCAGATCTAGAAAGAGGTCTGGAGCTTCCAGAACTTTCTTGACTTCCTCTTTCAGAGCTTTCTTGACTTCCTTGTCTTCTAAGAATCCTAGGAATCAGATTTGGATTTTCAAATATCGGTGGTGGATTAGGGTCAGGATTTGACCTGGTATGTCGGATCCTTTCTGAAGCCAGTTTTCCTAGTAATGTTTCTTTTCAATTTTTGTTTTAAATGAAATGAGAATACAACTTCGACAAATTCTTCAAGAAATTTAAGATTTTTTATCAGGATTTTCTTAAAGATTTATTGAACTAGAGAATCTAATTAAACATTTGAAACTAAGGTTCATTTTATAAGCTAAATCAGAGATAGACTGAAGCAGCATTCATTTACTATGCATTTGCAGAACAAAAGCAGTTCAAAGGCTACCTGGCTGATCTTCAGGCTCTGTCTATAGCTTATAAGCAAACAATAGTAACAATAAAGATATTCAGATTCCCAGTATGGTCGCCACTATGTTATCACTCAGGTTTTCCTTGAAGTTGTGGAAAAGGAAAGTAAACCCGAGGTAACCACAAACCAACCTTCAGATACAAAATCTAGCCAATCTGTATCCAGAGAGGGCTCTCTCTTTAAAATTTAGCTTTGTTCTTAGAAAATATTAGGCTAGTTATAAGTTCAAGAGTTTTGTTTGAATTTAAATGGTGGAATCTGCCAACTAAGGGCAAGGTTGAGTATTTTCAGGCCATTGGGCTATGGAGTCGAAAGGATGGCTTTACTGGATTAATATTCTACACACAAGATGGCTTTGCAGGGCAAGATAGCCAAACAGAGAACAATTTTAGAAATTAAAGTGAATGGAATGGATTTTGAAGGGATGAAAGGCAATTAAGAATCTTTCAACATGTTCAAATAAAGAAAGTGAATGATTACAAATAAAGAGCAGTTAAGAATTCTTTACTATAGTAATCAAATGCTTAAACCAGCGAAACAAGAGCAATTAATAATTCGTTGCTTATAGCTAGTTTATAAGAAAACATTTTGGAATAATCACAATTGAAATCAGAGTACACTTAAGTAAGTTCTGATTTATTCTTTTATGTCAATTATTCAGAAATGGAACACAGTGATATTATAAACAGATATAAAACTTAAAACATAGGATAGAAAAGACTTATTGAACTGTAGTCGGACACATGAATCCTGCAAAAAGTCTTGAGCTTCAAATCATCATCCAGCAAGCCACAAAGAAATTTCTCCAAAGCACTTTTATTCCAAAAAATCAATGTTATAGCAAAGTAGTAGAATCCACCCTCAATACTCCATTCGAGGGCTTATTTATACAAAAAATGATTGAAAATATCTTACAACAACATAGGAAATAATCTAGGGTGACTAATGAATAAGTTACAACATAAAGAGAGACAGATGGTCTCGTAGATAGGATAAAAGGTAGCTGTTGATGTGTTGTTTCCTCCTTTTATGCATGTGCTGGAGGCAGGCCCTACAATCTAGCTCGATGCTGTCCTCTTGTGTAATTCTTTTCTGACTGCCTTGCTTGTCTGATACTCTTCTATTCTTACTGATACACTTTCAACTGCTAAGATGATACTCTTTAACCTTTGTTCATCTATTTATCCTTCACACAATAGTAAAAAGGCAAAATTTTCCATATGAAGATGAATTTTACAAAATTTCTAACAGGTCTTCCCACCATTTGTCTTCTGCTATTTTGGTTCGTTGGAGTTTTCTTAATGTTTCATCAGCCTCTGTATATCTGAAAAAATTGGGCTGATTTGGGAACAAATATCTTATTTCATGCTCAAGATTAAATAAATTATTTAATCTGTCATAAAGATTCTTCTTTCCTGTAGGCAATGTCGATTCTGATGAACTGATAGAGGAACAGGTTATATTGTGAGCATGTATGTCCAAACTATTAACATAATTTCCCAAGTCCATTATTTTGTCTTCTGAAATCATAGGACTGGGCAACCCGCTGGCTAATAAAACATTAAACCTTTCTTTGAAGGCAATGATCTCTTCTCGAATATCTGAGCACTTACGTTCCAAATTTTGCATAAGAGTTCTCTTAGTAAAAACTCTTTTTATTTCTAAAATTGTACCTGTTCTGTCCTCAATTCCAAGCTCTGCAAGCTGCTGTCTGGTCTGGGTGTTTAAGAACTGTATGAGTTGATTTGCTTGTTCAGGTCTGTCTCTCAATTCTTCTCTTGTTTTGTCAATTTCCTCCAGAGCTATTTTGACCAAGTCATTTTGTTCAAAGATTATTTGAATGAAGGACCAAATATCCTTTATTGAATGAATAATATTATTCCAAAGAATTTCATTGATTTCTCTCAAAGGCTTCTCCAATGAGAGATCCTTTTCTAAAGCTTTAACCAATTTCTCCAACCTTTTGATTTCTCTTGTATGGTCAGCAACAGTCTTTTTTGACATATCATATTTTTGTTCCAAATTTATGAGCTGTAAATTTGTAGATTGAAGTTCTGTTACTCTAAGTTTTAAACTTTCCATTTGTTTCACTAATTCTTCAGAACTTAAACTAGAAGTATTCACCTGTGATGGGTCTGTTTGTTGGTCTGCTGCTGTTGTACTTGTACCTGTAGTAGCCTCTGTTGTGGATGTCTGAATAATAGACTGCTTTTCTTTCAATGCTTGCTCCAGTTCTTTTTCTGTTTCACTTAGTTGCTCATTCATTTTCAGGAGCAACTCCATCATTTCTTCTTCTGAATTTTTCTTCAATACTTCTTCAGTTTGAGGATGCCTTGAAGCTGGTAATTTCAATTGCTTCCTCAATGCAGCAATGTCATCATCCTTCTTTTTAATCAGTGCTTCAATGCCTTTTATATCTTTGGGATTATGACCCAAACTGACAATTATTTCCTCCAAAGATTTTATCCTATTGTCCTTTACTTGGGAAGAAGCTTTCTCAATCTGCAACTGGGTATTTGTATTATTCAAATAATCTTGTAATTCATGAGCTTCCATAGCTTTGTTAGTAAATGTAGAATATATCATTTCTCCAGTCTGCTTGTGTAATTCAATCTGGTCCAAAGGATGAATATCTTTTGCTAGGACCTCAAAATTGGTTCTGATATAATCAACTGCTGTCTGTGGTTGTTTCACTTTGGGTTTAAAATGGCTCATTAGCATTTTACCTTGTTGAATGTCAAAAGCTGACATTAATCTCTCTTGATTTTTTGGAGCCATTTTAAGATATTGATTATACAACTGCATCCTCAGTGGATCATTCCTTGCTTTTATATTGATGAAAGTCTTCTTTATGTCACCTGCATCTGTCTTTGGCTGTTTGAATGAAGACACTTCAGTGCTTAACTGTCTTTGTATTTCCTTTCCTTTATGACCTGTATATGTTTCATTAACTGAATCAGTTAGCTGACTATCCTCCCTTTCTTCATCAAAGATTTCATCAATAGATTCCACTTCTGGAAGTGGATTCAGTTTCTTCTTTTTAGCCTGAGGTTGTTGTGAAGATTCCTTGGGAGGAGTAGGATATTTAACTTGTCTTTTCTTGCCTTTTTCCACATTAGATGGAGTCTACAAATTTGAAACTTCAGGGTGATTGACTTGAATAGGAGAAACCTGTGCTTGATCTTGTGCCTTGGAAGTTTGAAGTTTTTCTGTCATGGTGAATGTTTCAATGACTTGTACTTCTGGTTCTTTCTCTTTACCTTTAGATTCAACTGCAATTGATGGAATGTTTTCCTGTAAATTCTGCTGAATAATACCAACAGAAGAAGTACCAACCTCTGGTCTCTGTACCTGTGTAAAAGAATCCAAGTCAAGTATTTTTGCAAGATCTTTCATAACATTATTTATATCAACCTGCTCACTATCCTGCTCTATCAAAGTTCCTTCTACCCACTCATTTGTATTAGCATACTTTTCAATTTCAGGGATTCTTCGATGCATGTAGGGTGCTGATTTATTTTTCATCCTTTTGTCACAAATAAAGTTGAATGGGTCATAGGGTACCCAATGGAAAATTTTCTGCAATCTGTAATGTTCCTCTAATATCTTTTGAGCTTCTTCCCCTCCATCCCTAGAATTGCAGATAAATGGACCTAGTTGGCTCTTTATCCTGAGTTGAGCCTTTTTCTTGGCATTACATAAGTGAATTATATCTGAATTGTTCATTTGTATGAAATACTCAAGTGCAAAAAGTCTCATTGGAACATATCTGGGTAACTTGAAAGGGCTCAATTCACATCCATAAATTCTAATTTCAGTATGATTCTGATAGAAGTACCAGTCACCTATCTTATACTGTTTTGAAAGCTGAAGGATTTTCCTGATTTCATTGCTGAGTCTTGGAGGGGCAACTCCTGTCAACAAGGTAGTTGCAGGATGTATGAAAAGGTCAATGAACTCATTATAAGAATAAGGAGAATCTATGGAACAATGAGTAATGGCTGACCAAAAGATAACAGATCTTGGATAATTCCCTTGGGCATCAAGTTTTCTGATATGGAAAGGGAAAGTTTCAGACTGGTAATAAAGCATGAGATGGTAAATGACAGTAGAATATTTGAATACTTTCTCGTTCTCCAATTTCATGAATTGGTCATGCATTTTATCTGCAATGAAAGATGCAAAGTCATACCTGACAGCAGGAGGTTGTCCAGGGGTGAACATAGAAAATAACACCAGGGTTAAATGATCAACATACTCACTGGTATTAAAACCCATTATGAAAGATATCATACTCAAAATATTTTGCCCTTCTTCAGTAAAATAAACACTAGCATAAGGGGGAGGGCCTTTGGGTTGGTGCTTTGGCCACATGAAAGCTTGGCAAATGCGGGTTAACTCCTCATGAGATAATTTAGTGGATTTCTCCAATAATTCTCCCATGGTCAAAGGAGTAAGGGCTTCACCAGGTTGAAAATGTAACATATCATTGATGGACTGAGCAGTTATGGAGAAAAGGATATTCTGGCTTGGGGATAAAACTACTCTTTGATTTGGGTCATAATTAGCATGACAATAATGGATAATTTCAGGAAAGATATGGACTGAGGGGAAAAGGTACCTAGGAAGACCAGACTCCCATAACCCAATAATATCTAAGCCATTCAAATAATTTTCTCTGCAGCGACAATAAATTCGAAGGGGATTTTCAGTAAAATTCAAGTCCTTTATTTGAAAATCTTTGTCCACTAATGATAAGTAATCCAAATCTCTATGGGGGGCATTCAATGGAGCTACATTCAAGGCTACAGGAACTTCCATTTTTTTTTGTTCTTGTGTATTCAAAGAAACGAAAATTCAGGGGTTTTTATGAAAATGGGGCGCAAATTTACAGGTTTTGATGAGGGAAATCGGTACAATTCCAAGTTCAGGGGCACAATTTACAGTTTTCAGGATCAGGGAATGAACTTAGCAATCAAATTTAACACCGTTCCAGTGGAAAAACAAGGAAAACTCAGTTTCTTTCAGAGTTCAGGGCGAAATGGAGTAAATACCTGTTTTTAGAGGAAAAATTGTGATTAACAGGTATTAGCTGGCAGCGGATGGACGCTGGGAAACTGGACTGGAAGTAATTTTCAGCGGAATTCAGTTGAACAGTAGTTTGGCATTTGATTTTGAATTTCTTCGCACAGAGGGCACAGTGGCTTTCAACACACAGAATGATGAAAAAATGCGCGAAATTTGTTTTATTCGTAAAGTCAAACGGGGCAAATATTTTATTATTTTTATGGGATGACGTCACTGGTGTACGATGGACGCGTCATGAGGAAATGGACGGTAAGCGGTATTTTCCGCACCACCTTTGCGGAAAAGCAGTTTCGGGCGGATGGGCAGCGAAGCGATTCAGAGATTGACACGTAGCATACACTATTTGAAAACCACTTTTCATTTCGCGAGTTAATTCTCGGATGGGAGATGGGCAGCGGAATGTTTGCGAACTGTAGATCCTTAGGCGGATGATCCGACGGTTGACATGACGCGAAGTTGGCGGGGGAGTAAATAAGCGGGGGTCCGAAGTAATCAACGTTAATTAATTATTTCGGGCGGGATTTCATTGGCGGAGGGATGTGATTATTAATTAATCCAAGTGATTAATTAATCTCAATGGTTTATGAAGGGTCGGGGTTACAGATGGGTTTCGGGTTTATTTTTTCCGTTTAAAACATATAAAACGTATGTTTTAAACTCTTTTTCAATATTTTTATTATATGGTAATAAACCGATGTGATTTGTTTACCATAGGGGCGGGGATAATTATATAATGATAATTTTTAACCAAAGGGAGTATATATTGGGTTTTTTGTTTAAACAACTAGGGAATAAATACTTTGGTTAAAAATCATAATAAGTGGGTTTTTTGGATATTATAAAAGGGAGTTATATATATATAGGAGAAGGTATTTTGACTAAGGATTTATTAAAATAAAATCAATTGTTAATATGACAAGGGGAATAAGGAAAACTCAAAATACTTTACACAACTAAGAAAGTGAAGATTTCTGAAGCAAATTGCATTATATCAACTTCAACACTTAGATTTAGCATAGCAAGTAATTTTGAGGGACTTTATGAAATATGGCATGATTTTCCTAAGTAAAAATGGGATTTTACTTAGGAAATGATTAAGAGTGAATGAGTATAATAATGGATAACTTCAAGTACTTAGGGATTTTCAATTATTGGGCCGAGGGTCCGGTCCCTCCAAAAGTCAAGGAAATGCCTTGAGCCCCTTTAATCTTCAAATTCCTTAGCACTTTGGGGGAAATTAGTAAAATTGTTAGGGAAAAAGTGAGAGGGGAAGTTAATGATTTTGACTTTGCTTTACTCTGAAATTCTGCCAATGTAGTGTTCTCTGCACTTGGTGATGAAAGTAAAGGATTAAACACATTTAGCACCATCATTCATCACATGAAACTTTGCAACACCATTTACCTACCCTATCTACTTTACTCTACCATTTTCTCTTCTTTATTAGGGTGCACTTAGGTTGGCAAACCCTTATCAATCTTCTTTTCTTTTACATGGAAAATCTATCTAATTCTACACTTATTGCATCCAAGGGCTCAGATTAAACTGTTGAGCACATTTTATTAACTCTACCTATCTACTTATCTGCCAAGATTAAACTGTTTGGTCAGATATTTATTCACTATTCTACAACATGAAATTGAAAAATGAATGAATCAAATTTATACAGTTTGGCTCTTCATAAATTGTGGCAAAGTTTAACAAGCTGCACACAATTACTTATTTACAAAAAATGAAATAGTAGTGGCATTTGGATTTGCACACTTTCCTTGGTCTATTTTTGTTTGGGGTTCATTTCTTTCACTTTTTGACCATTTTATTTTTCTTACCCTTTGATTTTTCTTTTAGGGTATACCCTCTTTACATTTTTTTAAATTTTTTGATTTTTTGGTTTTTCAAGAATATGGAACACCTTTGCTCAAGAAAAAGGTTTGAACATATTGCATAGTTTAATCAAGACAATCATGAAAAATGACACCTATTGGTATAGATCCTTGCTCAATGAAAGGTTTCAGAGGTGGAGCTATGATTAGCCATTTGTAAGCAGGGAATACCATGAATCATACTTAGCATGCATAAAACCATAAATGAAACAAGCAAACAATTTCTTCAGTGATCAAAGAGAAATCAATGATTCTTTGATATGATTAAGAAAGAAGAAAACATAGAAGCTATAATGAAACAGGAAATCTGAGGTGCCTCCAAGGGCATGTCTAAAATCTATTCTCTACTGTCTTATAGCAAGCAAGAGCATGAAATATGTATGAAAAATAAGAATCATAACAGAGAGGGACACTATACCATTTTACCAAGTCAAGTAATCCAACAGCAGTCCTCTTTCATCATCCAAAAAAATTCAAGAAACTATCCAATGCATGAGACAAGTATTTCTTCCAAGCTTGTATAACCATATATTTCTCTATATCATCAAGTTCATCCTTATTTACAATGAATTATCTTGGAATATATAGGCCAAGATGAGGGAAAACCTGCTAGTGCAACTAACAAGCTCATTGGCCCATCAAAAATATCTGATTTTGTCCTTGAGGCTTTGCAAAGCCCAAGGCACAAAATATCTATAAAAATATCCTAAAAATGCTAAAACCATGGCCAAAAAAGGCTAAACGCATATTAGGAAAATCCACTTTAGAAAAGCACATTTTTCACAAAAATACTTAAGAAATATATCAACAGAAAATCCCCTGTCTGGTGGGCAACTTTTGGAGGCCTTCTCGATGTCAAAATGAGGCTTGTGACTACTCGTTGGAAATCTCTAGATATCTAGTTTCTGAAAATGTTTTTTTTTCTCCAAAATGATCATTGGAAGCCTCTGAAAAACTGATATGTGTGGAAAAACCCAGAAAATAGTCTCTGCTAATATGCGGGGCAGAGTGTTGAAAAAGTGTTTGTTTTTCACCATTTTGGGGGACCAAATAATCTTCAATTGATATGAAATTTGCTGAGTAGATGAACCTGAAATTATGGCATCCAATGATACCATTTTCATCCATTGAGGATGCTTCAAACAAAAATGGCGATGCCCATGATTTTTAGCAAAAAGCCCAAAAATGTAAAAAAACCAAAACTTGTCGAATTTTGCCCAATTTTGGCGATCATTACCCTTATGGGTTTTCAGAAGCATGCTGAGAAGCGGAGGCCAAAATTTGAAGCCTTGATATGTCTTTCTTCATTTTTGGTGCCGTGCGCCTCTTTTGAGCCTCCTTGAGCTTTTCTTGTGTGGCCTTCAATTTCCGTCGGGCGAATTGATTAAGCTTCTTATAGTGTCTAGTCATTCTTCTTTGAAGGTCCAAATCTCTATTGGCCTTTTCCAACTTCTTCTCCAAGTGTTCATTCACCCTTTCAAGCCATGCTTCTCTATTTTTTTCTATCTCTTGGGTGAATAAAGTAGTAAGAAGAAAAGATTGGAAAAGTGCAGCCTCTTCCTCTTTTTGTTTCTCCAAAGCTCTACTGAGTCCCATGGTCCTTGGCCTCTTTCTCCTTGGCTGATCTTCATCTTCACTATCATTGAACTCGCCCATGAGTTCTTCCAAGTTAATTTGTGCTTTGGAGGCCTCTTTTTGATACTTGATAGCCCATGTCTCATATACCACCATGTGGACACTCATCTGCTTGTTTTGTGTTTACAGAAAGTGAATGAAGTTTTTAGACCTCTCTAGATCCGCCCTTAGATCATGAATTTTTTCTTCTGTATTTATCAAGAGAGACTCTAGGATTTTGGCCTCATTGTCATTTTCATCACTGTTTATATGAATTATGTCATTGCCACTGTCATCACTGTTTATCTGAATTATGTCAAAGTCACTCTCTTTCTCGTGGCTACGTTATTCCTTCTTCTTTCCCTTGCTTTGGGTGGCTTTCTTGGTCTTCCTCCTCTTTGGTAATTCAATAATGGATTGCTTGGGCATCTTCCCTTTGCTTCGGAGGGCTCTAGTAACATTTGGAGTTACAATTTGAGGCACTTTCTTTCTTGATGTTCGGGGCTTTGTCACTTTTGAAGAAGAAAGCATGGCCCCTTGACTAGGAGAGGCAGCTAGCACATGCTCTATTTGGTCTTTGCCCTTGCTACTCTCCTCATCATCCTTGCCACTATTTTGGCCTTCTTCATGAATTCTTTGACTATCACCTTGCATTTTTCCTTGAAGGCTTCCCTTTCCACTTTTGTCCCTAATTTCTTCAATAATTTTAGGCTATATATCCTCAATGTTTTGTGCTTCATCCTCATCATGTTTACTGTTGTGAGGGCTACCAATATCATCCTCTTTTTGGTTGTTGTGTTCCTCATCAAATAGTTTCATTTCTTCATCATTTCCCTCTTCACTATTTTTCTCTTCTTCATGGTGCTACTCTTCATCACTGTGCTACCTTTCATCACCATGTTTTTCTTCACTTTGCTCCTCTCCACTTTACTCTTTGTCACTATGCTACTTTTCCTCACTATACTATTCTTCCTCACTATTTTGTTCTTCCTCATTATGCTCTTATTCTTGATCAATCATGGGAGATTTTAGCTTCTTAGGAATGTGCTTACTAGAAGAAGGAGAAAGATGTTGAGTGGAAGGTGAAGGGGATGCATGGGATGAAGAAGTAGTGGCAAAATCAGGATGTAAAATGAAAGTTTCCCAAGAAATTCCCTTCTTCTCAAGTTTATGGAGAATGACAATTTTGACAAGGGAATGATGGAAAAGACAAGTTGGATGTTGATAGGAAGGTCTCTTTTGAACGGTGGAAGCCATATTTTCAATACTTCTATGGAGGAAAAAGGGGAGGTTTAACAATTGAGTTCTTGTGAAGTGCATGAGTAGTCTGACATGGTAAGCATAAACCTGGGAAGACCTTCCCTCACATGTGAAATATTTCATGATTATCTTCATGAGGGGAGCATAGCTAGTCAAAAAAATTAAAAAGGAAAGATGGATGGGCATGCATCCAGATGCTCTGGTTTCAAAAAGGGTTTGTACTGATTTGAGTCTAAGTAACTCTGTTTAAACCATTTTTCTCCGACATACAGAATTTCGGTAGCTTTGGAAATGGATCTAGGAGATAGCTTAAAGTCCAAGCCCGCTAGATGAACATATTTCCCTTGCAACCTTAAATCACATAGATGTGTTAAGAGAAGATATATTTTCACCTCCTGAACCCTCTGAAAAAACTCTAAACATCCAACTTCATGAAATTTAAAAAGAACTGAAGGATGGGAATTTACTTCCTCAGTTGAAAAAGGTTCATACTTTTTGTGAGGGCCACTTCTACTATCTTGCCTGGGAGGCATTTTTCTTTGGATACTCTTTGCTGGCTAACCAATACAAGTTGTTTCAAATGGTCTTTGAAATGGTTTCCCAACACTACACCTTGTCCTCCTTGTAAGTCATTGTGCTTCTTTGATGCTAACAAATAGGTACTTCTCAGATTAACCAAAATCACTTTATCACTGTGTTTGCGCAAAGATCTTGAAAAAGATGTGTTTGTGGTTCTTTGTTAAAAAATGATTTCTTTTGTTTTGGCACAAAAAATCCTCTGCTCAAGCATTGCTCCTTTTCTATTCACTTCCCTTTAAAAAGTAAATAAGACATCTTTAAACTGACTTGAAGACCTTCAAAACAAACTTTTTTTTTTGGAATTTGAGGGATGCACAAATTTCACTATCTCACAACAGAAAAAGGAGCTCTTTAAATTGACCAAGCCTTCACCCCTTTTACCACTGTCTAGATGATCATTTGAAACTGTTTTGAGACCTCTGCAACCTCTATTTTTCTTTCTAGCAACTGTGGGTTATCACTGTTTTTGAAAGGTAGTTAGGGCTCTTTCAAAACCAATAAAACAACTTCACCTATCACTGCATTAACCGTTGCTACCCACAGCAATAAAAATTCTTTGATTTTGACCAAATGCCCAAACTCCTAATCATTGTGTCTTTCTTTTTTTTTTAGGAGACAAGGTTTGTGCTTTGTTAACACTGTTAGGACACCTCTTCAAGAAATTTTGAGACCTCTTCACAACATAATAAGACCTCCTTCAATTTTGACAAAAACTCTATCTCTTTACCACTATCTATCTCTGTGTTTTTAGATGATGAAGTGCTTTCATAATCACTCCTTCTTCTTTGCGAAAACACAACAAAAACACCCCCTTTAAACTTAAAAATTTACCAAGGAGTGGAGAAATACCTTTAAAAATGTTTATGGATCTTGTTTGATCATTGGAGCAGTGTAAAAGAGCTTTTTTCGAAAGCTAATGGAGGAGCGGTCCGTTTGCAACAGAGAGCGTCACAGAGATGGAGGTTGTCGGGTCAATTTCGGGTGCCCGGTGACCGAAGACATAGGCGTGCCGTGCACCGCTACAAGTGCGTCACGCCTCTGTTTAACTTCTTTGTTCAGGTGCTCACAGGCACACCGCACACATCTATAGGTGCACCGCGTAGTCTTCTGAGCCCCAAACACTTGAAAAATTTCCCGAAAATGTTGTGTTTCTTCAGTGAGCAGCCAATGAGGGTATGCTATGTTTTTTACAATTGCTCGTGGGCCTCTTAAATGGTCTCCTCCACCTTTGAAATTAAAATAAGCTCAAAAACATTTGCATTTTTTTTGGAAGGGTTTGGATGCCTTTTTAAAAAGGCTTATGTCATGTAAAAACATAAATCACTGCCGCTAGTATATGTCACCTTTTAAAATACCTTAAAGCCCTCTATTCAAGCAAGTCTCTTAAAAACAATGTTGTGGCCAGCTTCCTTTTGAAGACCCTCATATCCATGACTTTTCAAAGTAAAGAGGCCTCCTAAGAAAAAAAAAAAAAACCTTTTCACTGCCTCTTTATTAAGGAAATAACCCCTGAGATCACAAATGTAACTCTTGGCAATTATAAATTTTTCTAATCTTTGTTGTCCTTTTTGTATACAATAATTCCTGTCAACCACATCCAGCTCTCTTTATTTGACAATTTGGATGAAGGTTTTTAGCCCAAGTCTCACCCTTATGACAGTTTGAGGGAGGTTTTTATGAACGGAGGAAACAGGGTTTTGTAAACACCATGTGTATGACTGTGGTATGTTTTATTTCTTTGAATGGTGTATTGAACTTGAATCATTTTTTCATATGGCCTTCCTTATCCATAAAGTCTCTATGTATTCAATTTCCAAGGTCTTTTTAATAAACAAGGTTATTCTACCTTCTTGTCATTTTGATGAGCTTGTTCCAAGTTTTGGGCATTCCAGCCTCAGATTTCCCTTTGAAGAATACCTTTATGGATAGAAGAAAATCAAAGCTTCTTAAACACCATAACATCATAGCTTGGCCTATGTTTAACACCATACTTCAACTCATAACCTTCAACTGCTTCCCACTGAATTTGAATTCTGTCCTTTAAACAGTGAACCTTTTAAACACTATTTGAAACACTATTGTTGTATCAGTTGTTTCATCCTTTGGATGAAGTGGTGTAAACAAGTTTTTAGGTCATTTGAAACACTGTTATTCTTGTGCTCTTTGAATGAGGCTATACCTCTGTTCCTGACCCTCTGCCTCTTAAATTAAGGAGGCCTTTATCATGTTCCTAACTATCTGCTTTTAAATGAAGGAGGTTAACATAATATTTCCAAACCATCTGCTCTTTATACTGGAGGAGGTTTGCAAAAAGTTACCCAACCATCTGCTCATGTTTGGAGGAGGTTAACACAGTCATGAAATTTCATCGCTTTCCCAGACTGTGTCATTTTTCCTTGTAATACATATCTCTGCTTGGTATATCACAATAAGTAATAAAGTGAAAATTTGACAATATGCTATAAGAGGCATGTTCTTAGATATGTATCCCGTGGTCAGAATATCCCTTTGAATCTTTTAAACTAGGAGCCACATGACTTGTATTTGTAGAGTATTTCCAAGCTAGTCATTACTTACTAACCTTTCTTGACTGTGTTTGCAGAGGCTTATTGAATTTTCTCTCTCACTAGTATCGTTATCCTAGGCTCAAGACAACATGAGAAGTAGTTGTCTTCTCATGTTTAGATTGACAATGTCTTCTGGAATACTTGTACATCTCTGCTTTCGAAAGAGACACTGGAACACTATAGATCAACATTATATCAGCTTGGCTTTTGAAACATGTACTGTTGAGACATCAAGACCTTTTAGTGGCGTGATCTATTGGTGTATTAAGATTTTTTTTTTGTAGATTAAGTGCTAATTAAGGTTTGGATGGTATTGAACAAGATGTTTTGGCTCAGGATGTTTTTTCCAAGGAAGGGATTCCCTAGAGCGCCATTACCTAACTTAGGGGAGATCTTTGACAGATTTTGAGTATTTTCTTTGGGTAGGATCAGATCTCAAAATGACATATGACCAGAGGTAGGGTGGCTGACATTCTTATCATCAGTTGCATAATGAATGACCCGGCGAGGAGGGTAAATGACAACATATAACTTTTAGCTTATGACAACTCATGGACAGGATTATATGGCTGAAACTAGATAGGACTTGACAACTAGGTTTTTTCTCATCATAGGCTGACTGGAAAAGGTAGGAGGGAAAAAAATGTTTAGGGGTGTTTTCTAGATGACAAATTTGAGAAATTGGAGATCAACTTCTAGAAAACATGGCTTGGAAAACTAGTCATCATCAACAGGTGAAAAATACTGATGACTAACACTTGGCACGATTAAAAACCAGCAATGACCTCCAGGATGAGATTGAGAAACTTCTGGCATAAACAACACATCATGGCTAAACGTCTAAAGCCCCATACTGCCACATCCATTTTTGTTGGAAATATGATGCAGTGTTGTCCTTGATGAAAACCCACTTGATTTTGGAGTTTGAAGGTAATGAGGGAAGGAATGTCAGTATGTGCCAAAACATGATGAAAAGAGTATGTCTCAAGGCATACGCGGATTTGTCTAGACGAAGTAGCGTATGCACGCGGGAAATAACGTGCCAAGTCGCGTATGGGAAAAAGTGCTCTAAATTTGTAAAACCAGGGGTAACTACCATGGTATTGACCCATTGTATTGAATGATGGTTCACCTATGTGATCCTGTCCAGGAATACCATTGGAAGTTATGTGGTTTTGACTCATGGTATTGATGAAGGGTAACCCTATATAAGGAGAAGAAAATCATTGTGCAAAGGGTGTGTGGATGAGTCTGGGCTTTGATGAATACTTCACTCTGAAGTATATCTGTATGGGTGAACTCTGTTCCTAATTGATAGATCTGAATCTATGATGCTCCTATGAACATGATGAAGGCTCAAGATCTCTAGATCTAGAAATGGTGAATGTCAAGGATGATCTGAAAAGAAGTGAAGAAGACATGGCGCAATCCTGTTGAAGAGATTGAAGAAATCTGGGTAAGTTTATAGATCTGGTCTGTACTGCAAAATTTATCTTTTATAGATCTATACGCAGGTTCGTTTCATGAAAAGCGCGTGTATACGCGGGTCTGTGGAAGGAAAAGCGCGTATGCGCAGTTAGGGTTTTTTCTGGAAAATGCACTGAAGTATACGCGGGTTCGTCTTCTGGAAAGTGCGTTTATACGCGGGTCTGATTAAATAAAAGCGTGTATGATTTCTGATCTAATGGTTGTTGAAGGTTGAATGTGTTTCTGCATATCTATTCTGAAGTCTGGGTTATATCTGATATTCTGGTTACAGTGGTCTCACTGTTCTGTTTGAAGCAATGAGCAAGGTATGATTATTGATAAGTGAAGGGTTGTGTTGAAGCTGTTTGATCTAGTTTGAAAATTGATGAAACGTGGTCTGCAGTGGTGCTGAGGGTCGAAGCCTTCAGTCAGGGGGTTGTAGCTCCCTTCCAGGAAAGGCTGGTAAACGAGTTCAGGGGGTCGTAGCTCCCTTCCAGGAGAGGCTGGTAAACAAGAGAAGGTTGTAGCCTTCTGCAGGTGGGTGCCTGCGTGCTGGTTTGAGTCTGCACCAGTACATGATTGTAAGAATTTTTCTTAATAATAAATTTTGAAGGCTGAAACAACGGCAGCGGTGGTTTTCTCCCGAATTGGGTTTCCACCTAAAAATCCTGGTGTTCATGTGTGTTGCATATGTGTGATGATTATTCTGTTTTGTCTGCACTTGTTTACTGTTTCTGAAATATCTGATGAATGAATAATGCAATGATCTAAGTTAAGATTCAAACACATAATTAGATCTATGGACATACGCGAGTTCTATAAAGGATATCCGCGTATATACAAGGATATCCGCGTATATACGCAAGTTTTGTTCTGTAAAGTAGCGTATCGGTTTTGAGAAAAGAAAAGTAAAAATTTTATCAGTTAGCTCAAAATACTGATTCACCCCCCCTCTCAATATTTTTCCCAACAATTGGTTTCGGAGCAGGTCCTTCTGAAAAAGCTTAGCCGCTAGAAGGAAGATCAAGCAATATGAGCAATCAAGATGGAACAACATCTATCAAGCCTCCGCTCTTTAATGGAAGCAATTTAATCTTCTAGAAAACAAGGATGAGATCCTATCTTCAGTCTATGGGAACAGATGTATGGGCCATTGTTCAACAAGGATATCAATAACCAGCTACAATACCAACAAATCCAACTGAAAAGAAGAATTATGAATCAAATGCAAAGGCAGTCAATGCTATAATGGGAAGTCTGACTGAATCTGAATTTTTCAAAGTTATGCAGCTAAATACAGCAAAGGAAATGTGGGAAAAAATCATTCTAAGTTATGAAGGTGATGCAAAGGTAAAAAGTGCAAAACTCCAAACTCTCAGAATTGAATATGAAAATTTAAAGATGCATAGTGATGAGATTATTTCCAGTTTCTTTTTACATGTTGATGATGTTGTAAATCGTATGAGAAATCTGGGAGAAACAATAACCGAATCTACTTTGGTTGAGAAAATTTTAAGATCTCTAACAGCAAAATTTGAGTCAAAAGTTTCTGCTCTTGAAGAAAAATAGGATCCTCAAAATCTTACTGTGGTAAAACTTCATGGCATACTAACCGCATATGAAATGAGAAGAGGAGGACCATCTGAGGTCAAAGAGGCTGTCTTCAGAGCTTCTACTAAAGGGAAAGAAGTACAAGATGCAGAAGGATTAGGATATATCTCAGAAGAAGATGAGGCAAATTTTGTAAAGAAACTTCAACTTGGCACAGGACGGTTCAGAGGTAAGCTTCCTTTCAAATGTTTTGAGTGTGGAAGAATTGGTCATTATGTTGCTAAGTGTCCTCATAAAGAAACACTTGCAAAAGGGAAGGAAGTAGCAAGAAGGAATAAGAATCGGTTTAACACTAGAAAAAGTTACTATACTCATGAAGACAGTGATGGGTTATCTGATAGTGAGGAAGAATGTGAACAAGATCTTAGACTTCTCATGGCATTTGAATCTAGAGAAGAAAATGATACTTTTGTGGATGCTCTAGAGGAAAATGACTTTCTTGAAGAAAACAATCAACTCAAAATACGCTTAGAAGAAAGTAAAATACTCTTAGAAGAAAGGAAAATAACCATAGAGACTCTGGAAAAGCAGGTTGAAGGAGCAAAGAAACACATTGAGAAATTAGAATGTGAAGTGGTAAGTCTAAGAAAAGATTTTGAGAAAGTAAAGACTCTGAATCTTAGATTTGATAAAGGATCTGAAACCTTAGATGAGATTATCAAGGTACAACGTTCTCCTCTTATAAAGACAGGTCTTGGATATACCGGAGAATCTTCTCAGGCTTCAGCACCAAATTATCTAAAAGCAACTACAGCTGGTTTACAAAATTCTGCCACTTAGCAAGGGAATAAAGAATCATTATAGGTAAAGCATGATCATCTCAATTCAAAGAACACTAATAGGAATATCTCTCAAATAAACATCAATCAATAGGTAAATCCAAGTAGAAGATTTCGTGATCGCAGAAATTTCTTCTTCAATGGACAATGTTTCTCATGTCACAATTTTGGTCATAAAGTTATTCAATGTGTTGCATATAAAACCATCATGACTAGAGAAGCAAGAAAGAAAATGATTGAATTTGATAAGAATACCTATAACAAATTTTCTCCTCTTCTAAATGAAGTTGAATGTTCTTATTGCAATAACTTTGGGCATGAAGAATCTGAATGCAGGAGCAAAGTTCAGCCAAAAGAGCATTTTCCTTCAAATTCCAAAGTATGGAAAAAGAAGGAATTACAGGTTGAAAATTGTGGCATAGCGTTATTTGCAGAAGGTGAAGAAAATCAATGGTACATTGATAGTGGATGCTCAAGACACATGACAGGTGACAAAAACAAACTTCTTGCATATAGTGCTTTAGAAAAGGAAAAGAAAGTTACATTTGGAAATGATACTCCTGCTGTAATTAAAGGAAAAGGGTATGTGTTTCTAAAAGAAAAGGTGAAGGCTAATGATGTCATGTATGTGGATGGTTTAAGGCATAACCTGTTAAGTGTAAGTCAAATGTGTGATCAAGGAACTGAAGTTTTCTTTAGTTCAAAAGAATGTGTGGTTCGTGATCTTGTTACAGGTAAAAAAATTATAAAAGGGAAAAGAACTCCAAGCAACCTGTATGTATTGAAGATCTGCAAAGAACAATGTTACTTAAGTCAATCTTCAGAAAACTAGTTATGGCATAGAAGGTTGGGGCATCTAAGCTTCTCTCAAATCAACAAATCAAGCAGACTTAATGTTGTTCATGGTCTTCCCAATATTACTCTACCTGAAAGTATCATATGCAAATCCTGCTAATTCGGCAAGCAGAACAGAGTGCAATTTAATGCCAAGGAAGGATCATCAAGTAGGCCTCTTGAACTCATTCATACTGACACATGTGGACCTATGAGGAAACATTCACCTCATTGTGAACAATACTATATCTTATTTATTGATGATTTCTCTAGAATGTGTTGGATTGGGTTGCTTAAACACAAAGACGAAGCATTTGAGAAATTTCAGATCTTCAAGGCTCTAGTTGAAAATGAATTAGATCTAAAATTCAAATGTCTTAGATCTGATCGAGGAGGAGAATATACTTCAAACGAATTCCTTTAATTTTTTGAACAACATGGCATAAAAAGATAGTTCTCTGTAGCTGGCACTCCACAACAAAATGGTGTAGCAGAAAGAATGAATAGAACAGTTCAACAAATGGCTAGAGCTATGCTTGATGATTCTAGAACACCTAACACATTTTGGGGAGAAGCAACACATACAGCAGTAAACATTCTCAACAAGGCACATGTTCGTGTAAATAGTGACAAAACTCCATATGAACTCTGGTATGGTAATTCTCCCTCTGTGAAGCATTTTAGAGTTTTTGGAAGTAAATGCTTTATCAAAAATAATGATGAAAAACTTGGCAAGTTTGAACCTAGAGCGGATGAAGGAATACTTCTTGGTTACTCCTCTACGAGTAGAGCTTATAAATGTTACAATAAAAGACTTCGAAAGATTGTTGAATGTATTGATGTTTTTATTGATGAGTCTCCTGTAGCCCCAAAAGAAGAAAAACAAATAACAAATGAAGACGATGGTGACTTATGTCCTTTTACATCAAATAGCAATGATATAGACAGTGAACCCAATGAAGAACCTGAAGATGATTTATTTGAAAAAGCTCCATCCAGATATGTTCAAAAGAATCATCCAGAATCTCAAATTTTGGGAGAAAATGGATCAGGTGTACAAACAAGAAGGACTCTTGTGGGATCTTCTAGCTATCTGGCATTTCTATCCACTATTGAACCACACAATGTCAATCAAGATAGCAAAGATGAATGTTGGATTCAAGCCATGAATGAAGAGCTTGATCAAATTGAAAAGAATCACTTGGGAATTAGTACCAAGACCTCATGACAAAAATGTCATTGGAACTAAATGGATATTCAAAAACAAGTTAAATGAGAATGGGGATGTTATAAGAAATAAAGCTAGACTTGTTTGCAAGGGGTATGCTCAACAAGAAGGTATAGAATTTGAAGAAAATTTTGCCCCTGTAGCTAGAATTGAAGCCATAAGAATGTTTCTTGCTTTTTCAAGCTTCCAACAAATCAAAGTTTATCAAATGGATGTTAAATCTGCTTTTCTCAATGGTGATCTAGAAGAAGAAGTTTATATAGAACAACCAGAAGGATTCATTTTGGGAAATGATAAAAATCTTGTTTGTAGACTTAAAAAGGCTCTATATGGTCTCAAACAAGCTCCAAGGGCATGGTATTATTGTCTTGACAAATATCTTCATCAACAAGGATTTTCAAAGGGGTCTGCTGATAGCAACTTATACACAAAAACTGAAAATGACAAACTATTGATTGTGGTTGTATATGTTGATGATATCATTTTTGGAAGCAATGAAGAATCTATGAGTCAGAAATTTTCTTCAGCTATGCAGCAAGAATTTGAAATTTCTTTACTTGGGGAACTAACATTCTTTCTTGGATTGCAAGTGCATCAAACTACAGATGGCATATTCTTATCACAAGCAAAATACCTTAAGAAAATTATGAAGAAGTATGGCATGGAAGAGTGAAAACCTGTAAGTACACCGATTATAACCAGATGTAATCTCAGTTCTCATGATGATTCTCCCATGGTGAATCAACCAGAATACAGATATATGATAGGAAGTATACTCTATCTCACTGGGACTAGACTAGACATTATGCATGCAGTTGGGATTGTTGGAAGATTCCAAGCTAATCCAAAAGAGTCTCACCTTCAAGCTGTCAAAATAATATTCAAATATCTACAAGGAACTCAAGACATTGGACTATGGTATCCAAAGAATGTTGATCTTACTCTTAATGCTTACACTGATGCAGATTGGGCTGGAAATGTTGATGATCGGAAAAGCACTAGTGGTGGTGCATTCTATATGGGGCCCCAGTTAGTTTCTTCGTTTAGCAAGAAGCAAAACTCTATTGCCTTATCTACATTAGAAGCAGAATATGTGGCTGCCACATCATGTTGCACTCAACTTCTTTGGATGATGCAAACCTTACAAGACTTTCAAATCAAATGTTCACCTCCTATCTCCATCATGTGTGATAATACAAGTGCCATCAGCATCTCAAAGAATCCTGTCATGCATTCCAAGACCAAGCACATTCCCATCAAGTATCACTTTTTTCGTGACCAAGTGCTTGAACAAAAGGTGAAGTTGGAGTATGTTCCCTCCAAAGAACAAGTTGTTGATATACTGACCAAACCTCTTCCCAGGGAAGCGTTCGAATATCTCAAACAGAAGCTGGGAGTAGTCTCTGCCATGCAGAAAATCAGAACTACTTAAATTCAGAAGATTAAATTGGATGCGCGGGTTTCCTGAAAGACAGTCACATATATACGCAAGTTTATACAAAGAAAACTGCGTATGGTTAGTTGCTGACAATTTTACTTGGGGTCAGCATTCTTCAGCACAGCTGAAGTGCTGTTTGGTATCTCTGATGATGTTTTAGCTCTTTTATTTTTGTTTCATTCTCTGATATTGGGTAAAGATGCCTTGATGATTGGCTGTTGAAAGTGTTCAGGTTGCACAAGCTAAGGAGGAGTTTTGGTCATATGGAAAAGATGCACAGTTTCAGGGGGAGAATTAGTCTTGCTGAATGTAATGCATTGTTGGCATTATGATGATTCTGAAATATGATCTCTCTTAAGGTCTTTTTGATATTGGTTATAAAAAGTCATATGTGTAATTTGATCAAAAGGCTATGACCTATGATGTAAATTGTAATATTCAGTCATGTAAAGGGCTTGTTCAAATGTGTAAACCCACTTGGTTGGGTACATGAGTCATATATGTAAATCCACTTAGTTGGATCTTTGATGTAAGTAAGAGTCCTTGGTTATAGAGTCATGTACTTCATATGTTTGAAGATTCAGCATGATCTCAGGGGGAGCATGGTAACTTCAGTGCACCTCAGATCTACAGAGCTCTTCTTGTTTTGGTTTTGATCTGCCCTTTTCCCTTGATGTCAAAGGGGGAGAGTAGTATCATGGTGTCATATTTTTTATCATGATGTTTGAATAGGGGGAGAGTATCATGGTGCTTGCATCATGATTATAATCAATGTATCTATCTATTGCGATGATCAATCACCATCATGGTTGCCATCAAGTCCAAAGGGGGAGATTGTTGGCAATATGATGCAGAGTGTTGTCCTTGATGGCAACCTATTTGATAAAGTTGTTCTTGACAGAAACCTATTAAACTTGATGGAGACATACTTGCTGAATTAAGGGGGAGATTGTTGGCAATGTGATACAATGTATTGACCTTGATGGAACCTGCTTGATGAGTTGCCTATGATAAGCAACCTATGTGTTAAATTTGTAAGGATGATGTATCTTGTGTTAAATAAGGAAGGATGATGTATCTACAGATCAGCTTAGAAGCAACAGAAGAAAGGATTTTAGAAAATTCTAGAATAATGTTGAACAAGGTATGTCATAAGGCATACGCAGGTTTGTTAAGGAGAAGTTGCGTATGCACGCGGAAAAGTACGTGCCAAGTCGCGTATGCCAATTTGCGCTCTAATTTTATAAAACCAGGGGGCATTACCATGGTATTGGCCCAAAGTATTGAGCGCTTGATTATCTATTTGACCTCGTCCAGGAATACCATCAACGGTTGAGTGGTTTTGAATCATGGTATTGATAAAGGCCAAATCTATTTAAGGAGAATAAAATCATAGTGCAAGGGGTAGAGCAAGTGTCTGGGCTTTAATGAATACTTCACTCTGAAGTATATCTGCATGGTTGAACTCTGTTCTTAATTGATAGATCTGAATCTATGATGCACCTATGAATATGATGAAGGTTCAAGATCTCTAGATCTAGAAACGATGAATCTCTAGGATGATCTGAAAAGAAGTGATGAAGACCTGGCAAAAATCTGATGAAGAAATTGAAAAATCTGGGTAAGTTCATAGATCTGATCTATTCTGCAAAGTTTATCTTTTATAGATCTATACGTAGATTCGTTTCATGAAAAGCGCATGTATACACGGATCTGATAAAATAAAAGCGCGTATGAGCAGTTAGGGTTTTTCTGAGAGATGCACAAATGTATACGCGGGTTCGTTTCATGAAAAGCGCGTGTATACGCGGGTATGATTAAATAAAAGTGTGTATGGTATTTGAACTAATGATTGCTCAAGGTTGAATGTGTTTCTGCATATCTATTCTGAAGTCTGGGTTATCTCTGATATTCTGGTTACAGAGGTTTCACTGTTCTGTTTGAAGCATTGGGCGAAGTATATTTGTTGATAAGTGAAGAGTTGTGTTGAAGTTTTTTTATCCTGTTTGAAAATTGATGAAATGTGGTCTACAATAGTGCTGAGGGTCGAAACCTTCAGTGAGGGGGTAGTAGCTCCCTTCCAGTGGTAGCTGGTAAACAAGAGCAGGGGGTTGTAGCTCCCTTCCAGGAGAGGCTGGTAAACGAGAGCAGGGGGTTGTAGCTCCCTTCCAAGAGAGAGGGGCGGTAGCGAGAGAAGGTTGTGGCCCAGCCTGCCCCGAGGTAGGTGCACAACGTCTTTGAGTATGAGTCTGCGCTAGTACATGGTTGTAAGAAGTTTTCTTTATAATAAATATTGAAGGCTGAGATGACGGCAACAGTGGTTTTCTCCCGACTTGGGTTTCCACCTTAAATCTTAGTGTTCATGTGTGTTGCTTATGTGTGATGGTTCATTCTGTTTTTACTACACATGCTTACTGCTTAACATCTGATGAATAAATGATGCAATGATTTAAGAATCAAATACATAATAAGAGCTCTGAGCATACGTGAGTTTCCTTAAGGATATCCACGTATATACGCAAGTTTTGTTCTGTAAAGTAGTGTATGGGTTTTGAGAAAAGAAAAGTAAAAAGTTTATCAGTTAGCTCAAAATACTGATTCACCCCCCCTCTCAATATTTTTCCCAACATACTCAGTGTTCAGTGAGTAAAAGTAGCCCTCTTCAAGCACTACCAAAAAAATGGTAATCATGATGAAACTTGTTTGAATCAATGACAAACTAAGGAAACCTTAGGATTCTCATAAGAAGCTTATCAAACCTTGAAGGATCAGCTAGCTTAGCCATAAGAGTAAAATCTTTTTGTCTCATCACCGTAGAAAATTTTTGAAGCAGATTTACGATACTTTTAGAACCCATAGGACTGAAAAATAACTCAGAAAAACCAAAAAATATTTCAGATTGGTATTCAATAAACATAATGGTGGACCATAAAACCTTTTACCTCCAAAAGAGCAAAAAATTTCCACCTAGTGACTCGAAAATCCTAAACAGACCTTAAGACTCCACTGGGAAGACCCATTATCATTGTAACATCATTTAAACTCAGTTAGAGGACTTTAGGATTAAATTTTTCTTGTTTAAACAAATCAGTTAGCCTCTTAAAGATTGTCATATTTGGTTAAAATTTTCTTATTTAGTTGGGTCTGAAAAACACAGCATAGTGGCTCCTAGAAAGATTCATACTAGAGCTTACCCTGACCCAAACCCTCCTGAGATAGTTGATAACCTTGAAAGAATCCTTAGGAAGTATCCTGAGGTTAAAACTTCAACTGTTTTCAGATCACCCTTGAGAGCTAATTCTGTTCCTGAAAACCTTGTAGCTCTACAACAATCACAAGTTGACTTAAGAAATCCATTTAGAACTAGGTCTATTGGTGATTTAGATTAGCTAGATTCAGAGTCTTCAGCTAGATATGCTACCACGCAAAAGATACTCCGCATCGGTTACTTTTTACCTACTATTTTTCGACATTGCATCCTCGCAGTTAGAAGTTGTCATGCATGCTAGATTTTTTATCGTAAAATCCACAAACCGCTAGTGCCAATGCATCCTGTTGTCTCTGCTAGACCATTTACAAAATGGGGTATTGACTTCATGACCTGTAACCCTCCTTCGTCTGGGGGGCATGTTTATAATATTGTCGCGGTTGACTATTTTACCAAATGGACCGAAGCAATGCCTACATTTAATAACACGGGACAAACAGCTGTATTGTTTTTCTTCAACCATGTTATTTCACAGTTTGGGGTCCCACAGGCTATAGTTACGGATCATGGAAAGAATTTTCACAACCATATGATGTTTGAATTGACAACCAAGTTAGGATTGTCGCATGATTATTCTACTCCTTATTATCCACAATCAAATGGACAAGTTGAGGCTATTAACAAAATTCTTAAACGAATGCTTCAACGAATGATAGGAGTCCATAAAAGGAACTAGCACTTGATCCTGTACTCCGCCTTGTGGGCGTATCAAACCTTGATGAGAAATGCAACTGGATTTACTCCTTTTCAATTGGTGTATGGTCTAGAAGCTATCTTACCAATCCAATGCGAAATTTCATCGTTAAAACTCATGATAGACTTGTTACCTGACACCTCAAAAGAAGAAGCGTGTCTCCTTAACCTCATCCGTCTAGATGAAACGCATCATGAAGCCCAATTGGCCAACGAAGCGCATAAGATACATATAAAAGTGCAATACGAAAAAAATGTCCAGCCCCGCATCTACTCAAAGGGCGACTTGGTCCTTCTTTATGACCAAGAAGTTGATGTAATATGTACAGGGAAATTCAAGCCATTATGGCATGGCCCTATATTGTCAAAAGAGTTCTTGCTAAGGGTTCCTATGAGTTAGTTTATTACGATGGGATTCCATTAGCACAGCCTAGAAATGGGTTGTATTTAAAACGTTACTATGCTTAATCATGAGTGTAGTAATTTTTTTTATTATATTTGTTTATATGTTGTTGATTTGCATTCACTATCTTAATTTTTCTTTTAGTTTTTTCTTGATGTTAGTAATCCACTTTACATTTTTTATGGTAGATGTCTGAATCTTCGGAACCATTTTTTGGATATGCTGATGATGCTAGTCTTAGTACGCAGAATCTATACTCTGCAGCGTGGGCCATTTTCGCTCCGAACGGCAAGTTAGTGAGTTTTCGAGGGATTTGTATTGGTAGATCGACGAACAATATCGCTGAGTATAGCGCGTTGATCGAACTTCTATCCGATTCTATGTCATTTGGTATTAACCGCATAATCATAAGGTTAGACTCACAACTTGTGGTACTACAACTTACTAGTATTTATACTGTTAGAAATCCGACACTTCTTAGATTGTTCCTTAGAGTTCTACTTTTGGAAAGAAATTTTGATTTTGTTCAATATCAACACATTTCCAGAAATTTGAAAACTTTAACTGATTCATTAGCTAATCAAGTTTTAGATATACATTTGCGTCATAGGTAAATAAAATACTCACAACATTGAATAGGATTGCGCATTAAACATAGGAAAAAATTTGAAAGCATATAGATAGATAGTTATAGGTTTTTTACAAAATTTGTGCCCAAGACACATTGGTCATCTAACCTCAAAATGTATGCAAAAATTCATAAGTAAGCTAGTGGTGTTCGTGGTAATATGCTATAGATCTAGCAATCCTACGAAGCAACTGCATCTAACGGCTAGGAACCCCAATTGTGTGTCACTACAGTCGCATGGGAAGCTCTTCGATCCGGCAATCTGGAATCCCGAAGGTCAACCCCTCTATGTGTTTCTGAAGCTCAGCAAGAGTCTCATCCATATCAAGGTCCTGAAGGACTGCTCTCCCGACACCCCTCTCTGTTGGCGCATCTGCTTCGCGCTCTGGTTCCTCTACTGGTTGAACAAGACCAATATCTGCATCACATCAAACATTTATTTTGGTCTTGGAAAGAAATAAAAACACAAAAACATTGTATAAAACTTAGAAAAATCAAAAAACATGGTCAAATCATTCTTACCTATTTCACCCCACTGAACGCCTTCTGGTAAAACTAGATCTGGATCTCCGCGGAAGTCGACACCTGCGTATCCGTAATCATCGATGGCAACAATCTGTCGCTAGAACCAGGCGAAGAATGTAGTAGAGAACACAATGGTCGATTGGCCTGCATGCCAACCCATGAGTTCTACCCATCTCTGCATTCAAGGATCTCTAGGACTAGATATATCCAATGTTACATTTTGTGGTTGCATCAGCGGAATCCGTTCCAAAGCGAAGGAGATAAGGATGGAACCATAACTGAATTTTTTCTTCCTTCCTCCCTTTTCTTTATTCAGTTGTTCCTTTATCTGAGATAGAATAGCTTTAGACTGGTTGAAGACTGTTGGCTCTAAACACTCTAGCGCATACTGCATATACGATCTATTCGCTACATGGAATGTAACGGTGCCAACAAGTTTAGCGATCGTGAAAAGGATGGTTCTCAAAGGCAAATCCCTGACATCCCGGATGTTTATTTTTCCATCTTTTCTAAGTTCTAACCCTGGATAGAAATACTGCATAATATAATCCCTCACTGTCTCTCCTCCAATGGTAGACCCCGTGAGAGAAATGGGCAAACCTCTCCTCGAAAAAACTATGAGAAAATACACATCCTCAACTTTTATGGACAACACTTGATTTTTTATGTGAAATGCCTCTATCGCCAGATCCCATGCTTGAACAAGGAACTCTAGGAGTTCTATTTGTTGCCTCATTCCCAAAAATTTGAAGTACTTCATGTTCTCTTTCTCTCCATGTAATCATCATTATTATCTGATGGAAACCTGAAAAAAAACCATAAGATCCATTAGATACCATTCATTGCAAAAAACTAGGCAAATTTTGAGCACATCATGAAAATAAAAAACTTGAACTGCGCCCGGCGCACTCCCTGAGTTGAGACAGTGTGTTGCATATGCAAGTACCCTTCACTGTACCTGCTATGAAACGTAGGTTTCAATGTTCAAGGGTGCGTTGCCCTCAATTTGGGCAAAACTTACCCTAGGGACCTTAAAACCATAAAAATTTGCAAGAAATGGGAGTGAAATGAATACTGAAAGAAAGAGGAGGTTCATGCTACTAACCTGGATCAAACGGCGATGAAATCCATCCACAAAAACAACCACAATCAACGATTGATGTTCGGGGGAAAAATCAAGCTCAGAGCTCCAAAATGCAAATGGTAACTATGGAATGGTAAAAATGAATAGTGAAACTACTTTATATAGTCATTTAATTGCGTGCAAGTTAAATTTATTGCTATGAATATGGTTTTATTATGTTTTTATCATGAAACAAGTATTTTTATTCCATTTGATGTAGTTCTGAATAGGAAATACAACTGATGAACAAATTAGTCGTGCAAATTTATTTCAAAGAAAGACTTGACCACAAAGCATACTTTTTCTCCTTATTTTTCGAGCTTTGTTAAAAATGAAAAAGGATTTGAAGCGCACTTTTATCTCTTTTTCGAACTTCGATAACAGTGAAAAGGGAACCCCTGGAGTCTTCTTTCAGCTCTTTTCAAACTCCGATAATGTGAAAATATTTCCGAGCACTTGTCATTTCGAGCTCGTTAAAGTAAATGAATTGATATCTAATCATTATAAGTTTAAACCTTTTCTGGACTAAGATGGATTATTTATGAAAAATGAATACCTTGGTTAAACATGACCAAAGAGATTCTTTCAGATATTATTTACACTTTTTCGGATCTGAGAGACAAATTTACGAAAAATTACTTTTGGAGTTCTCTTTCATCCTCTTTTTGAGACTCCCTAAATATGAAAAAGGACAGGGCTATCACTATTGTTAAGCTCGTTAAAACATAAAATAGCGATGGGCTTGTCGATCATGGCAACAATCGAGTTTCATTCATCGCTAGACTTGTTAAATTATTAAATAGAGATACTTTATTCACTCGAAGGGTTGAGTTATAGATCAAGAAAATGTTATCCTCCTCAAGCTTGTTAAAAAATAAAGAGGTACTAGTCGACAAATGACCGGGGAAAATTTGGGAAAAGTAAGAAAATTTTCTTTTTGGTAGAAAGTCGCTCTTGAACATGACACTTCTTTCACTCCATGTTTGTGACTGTTTGGGTTGGGTAATCATATTGACGGTTCATTCACACCTATGGTTCATCATACCTTTGCTTCGGTTTTGGGTCAATGTTTCCAACTCATCACAGTGTCACCGATATGTTCAAGAGAAGTCATCCAGTGATTAAAAACTCATCCATCTGCAATACTTGTAAACCTTCATTTTCATGACCGTCATCCCTAAAAATTGCTATATCAAGTCATACCCTTGTCTCCAAAATCAGTAACTCCAGTTTTGCAATAAGGTGACTTCCTGTCGACAACAAATCAATATCTAGGAAGTTCACTTAGAAACATCAGATTCTAGTACCATGAGGCTTGTTACAGCATTGACAAGATCCTCGCTTCCAGAATTTTGACCGAAATATTTTGTTTGGAGTTCGACATCAAATCATCTATTCACGACTTACAAAATTTATTGCAGTACCTTGAGGGCCATTGACATTAATGGTGGTTCTCTCGCGTTTTTTAACAACTCACATTATTGGCTGGTAATCAATCGATGTCTTTCCATGTTCAACTGCAAATCATATATTCGCATGGCTAGACTTGTACCCGAATGATCGAGTGAATGAGATAAGAAGACCCTGGATCTAGTTTTAGTCATCTAGGCTGTAATTTCAAGATTGTTGTACAGATCATCTATACGATGACCTTACATATATATTTTCATCCAAACATGGGCCTATATCTGTAGGCATGTCTGCATTTGGGCAACATTCCAACGTAGACGACTTTCTAAATTATGTACATGTTATTATATTGTTTATGTGCTGACTATGGGAATGCCTACCCTTAGAAATTATGATCAATAGAGGATATATCATGATGTAATGTATTGTAATATTGATGCAGGTGACCACTCCGCTTTGTTTGTAGGCTCATCATAGTGTAAAGAATCTCAATCAAATGTTCTTATTATTTGGATCTCATGCCTTAGGGGGAAATTTTTATAGGTCAATTTGGGCATCATTCCCAATGACCTGGTTAATTGGACATCATCTCCAGGACCGATGATTAAGGGTCTATCATTCCCTATCATTTTAGTTTCTATATGCTCTAAGACAGAAAACAAGACAAATCAAACAAAGAATTTCATCAAACAAAGGTTTCCATGGTTTGAATCTTATTATATAGCATATGAGAGCTCACCAACGCAGGCTCTAAGGGGCCTAAGTGTGTTGCATGTGCAGGTAGCCCCAAGCAAGGCTGCTTTGCAAAACACTTCCCGACATTCAAAGGTGTGTTGGTCACATTGGGAGCAAAATTCTCATTGTTCCAGAATATCCACTTGGCCAGTGCCTTCTAGAAGAGTTCACATGTGTCAAGCTTCAGATCCAAGTGTCCATTTGACATCTACATGAATGGAAACATGTCTTGCCTATTTTTGGAAAGCTATTGATTGCAAAACAACCTACAGTTCATCTATAAATTGAAAACAAATATATGTGTTTGAAAAGGAAGAATTTGAGTAGAGAAATGCTGGAGAATTTTCAATTGAGAGTTTGATTTTTGGAGCTCCTACTGGAGAGATTTGTGCTGTAATGAGACTTGGGAAATTTGCTGGAAGGTCACTTCAAATCAATCACTAGGTTGTAACCTCTCCTTCTATCATCAATAAAGAATACTTCATATTTTTCCCTACATGCATCTATGTTAACTTTGATTTTCCATATTGTAAGATCTTGGTTGATGAATGTAGTTTATGCTTTACTGATTTAGCTAACTAGCTTGAATAGATATCTATATTATTGCATCTTCTACTATTTTAGTGTTCTTTCTTGCAGAAAGCATTCAGCTCATAAACCGCTTGAATTTGAAGCTGTAGTGGAAGCGACAGAAGGAGTCATTTGGAAGCGACTGAACAAGTAAGCCTCCAATCCTCTCTGTGTATATATTCTAAGTTAGGAGAAATGGTAGTTAGTCTTTCACCTGTTTTTATAAAATAGCACCTATCTAGGGAAGCGTATTTTATCCGTAGATTATAATTATGGCCCAAAAATAAGAAGGGAGGGTTGAAGCCCTAACCAGTGGGTCGTTTCCATAGTGAATATTGGTTCCTATATTTTTTCAATAGCTCCTCTGTTGCAGAGAAAATGGATGAGTTGGAGAAGTTTGTGGGAAACCGTGTGTAAAGGTCTCCTAGGTGTGAGGATGCCCTAACTAGGTGCAAATGCAATAGTGTGGACTTGGTCACTCATGGATTTTTGGAGGGTAGCGTGAGAGTGGACCAAGTGCGGACATGGTTGGGCACTTATTGTCTTCTAATGGACAACATGTTAATGTCCAAGTTGGGGCCCAGTGTGACCTTTATGGACATATGTAGTTGCTATAGTGGCAGTTGTTGAGCTCAAGGGTTGACGAGCCAGAGGAGCCGTTGTGGAGCCCGAGACTTGTGTGTGGAGGACTTCTCTAGTAGATGATGGGCATTCCTCCTAGCCCGTGTTCATTGTGGGATATGGACATCTTGCAGTGATATGCGGCAGCCCTATGTTCCTTATGTTTTTCTTCATCGGTGAGGCGCAGGAAGACCATAGTGGGTTGAAGTCCCTATGTATATGAGGAGCAGTAATGGGAAGATTGAGAGTTGTTCACAAGTGGAGTTGTGAAAAACTCGACAGGAGTCTCAATGTGTTGATGCGTTGGTGGAAAAACAATCAAATAGTGAGTAGATTGATAGCTAAGGTTCAGTGGCCAGATGGATTTGGAGCATTGATAGAGGTAGGAGTTGCAGATCGGGAGCTGAAGGACTGGGTTGGTACAAGGTATGACCGAGAGGAGATGAGAGAGAATGTTATATCTAGATGGCCAGATTATATTTTTTTGTATCTTGTACTAGTGGATGTATGAGGGCCATTATCCCTGGTACAGGAGCCCTAGAATGTTGTATTATATCAGTTAGATTAATATAATGAAGTTGGGTTGAAAAAATTAAAAAAAAACTCTATATTTTGTGCATGTGTGATTTATTGTTGTTTATATTCCGTTTTCAAAGTATTTATGGTTGAGATTATTTTTTTGGTAGCATCGGTGATTTTAAGACTCTAACCTAAAACCAAGGTCGTGGAAATTCAACACCCACAGCCTCGAGGGAACCTGATCTCTTTTAGGGCTCCAGAGAGTTTGTCTCAACCCATTGGCTCCAAGGACTAGTAACTCAACCCACATCCTTCAAGGAACCCAAGTTTTTTCATGGCTCCAGAGAATTTGTTCCAACCCATATCCATAGGAAACCTGAGAACCAATTTGAAAAAAAAAACAAATGGGGAGCCCACTACACCATGGTTAGGTAGGAAATGGAAATACAATGTGTAAACCACTGTCAATCCAAGAAAATCCCCATGGAAATGAAAACACATAACCAAGAAACCACAATAATTTACCATGCATGAAAAAAAAATAAGGAGATCACATATGCAACATGTTACCTACAAAGTACGCATGTTTTAGTTGTTGATCCAACTGTCTCCTTGCGCCTCCTTACTTTCATTGATTGCTTTCTCTGAATCCAAATTAAATCTAGAGTGCTCCAATAATGATCATAGTGTGCAAGACTATATGAGAGTCAAATATTAAGCTGACAAAAGCTAAGCCAAAATTTGTGCAAAATTTGTGAACTAATTCTATAATGCCTTTTTATTATTGATGTCTCAATTTTTCTTCATTTTCCTTAATTTTTCCTCTAATTTCCCTTGCATGAAAATATGTATCTCTTCACCTTCATTTTCTCCTATTTTCTTTTATTTTCATAATTAAATTCCATTTATTTCCTCTCTTCCTTTTCCAATTTCCATAACCATTATTTAACCACAAGTTATTCCCACCATTCAACTTGGAATACATGTCCCATGACCTTGGTCTTATTTTATTTATATGAGAAATAATTCAGGGGATGTTATACCTAAATACTTGAAAATGTAATTATAAAATCAAAGTATTTCAAATCATAATATCTAACAAATTGTAATTCGTTTACCTCTTAAAACCTTAATTTCTAGACTATGTAGATGTTTGACCTTTGTCCTAATATATCTTTAAAATTTGATCCATTGTGAAATTGAAATTTTAGCATGTAGCACTCATACTCTTATATTTCTTCTTTGTAATTTCATAGGTTTAACCAAAATTTGATGTGTCAAGTGATATCTATTGTAACTTTTCCAAACTTGTTGATTTTTGGCCTCTTCCTAAGAGGGAACTTGTATAGTGTGCTGTGTCCAATTTTTCAAATATGATTATGAAATTTTATATGAGGTACTTAGAATGTCTCCTTAAATTCCTAAGAAAATCACATACAAAACTTCTTTGGGAGAAAGTTACAGCAAAAAATCCAAGATAATTTGTTTGAAATTGATTTCATGACTATTAAAAAACCCTAGCTTCCAATTTGTATATATCAAAAACTATAGTGATTTGAAATCTAAAATTTTGGCCAAATGTGCCACGGTATTTTTCCTCATTCTCTTGAAAAATTCACAGTTTGAAGTGCCCTAAAAATTTTATAGCGAAAACCTTCAATATCCCTAATTTGAAATTGATTTTAGGACCATTCATGAACCCTTACTTCAATGGGGTATATCTAATAAAGAAATGTGAACCAAAATAGGAAATTTTGAATATGTACTTTGATATTTCTCCTTAATCATCTCAAAATTTCACAATCTGAAGCTCTCAAAAAAAACAATTATAAAAATTTCACGATGAATCATTTGAAGAAGAAAAACCCTAGGTTTGTATTCTCTAATAACAATTGTTATGAACCATGTGCCTTCTAAATGATAAAAATTCAATAAATACAATCCACTTAAAAGGTGGAATCTCATTTTACAATGAATAAAATACAAGTTATGATGATCCTAATATTATGTCTCCTCGGTGTATATATAGGAGACATTGTAAGATTATAATGAAAGGGCACAATGAAAATTTATGGCCTGCATAATAGTCTAACAATATAAATATAATAACTCAAAATATAGGATTTAATAACGTTTTTTTAATTTTAACATGGGAGTCATCTAGGGTTTAACATACATGTGTTACTTCCCTCTCAAGGAAAAAGGTAGAACTATAACCTTCCAAATAAAAGATAGATTATGACAATTTTTAAAAGGATTTATGATCCAACCTACCATTGTATCATGCTTTAGGTATCTATGAATAAAATCTTGACACCAAATCCCCTCACATGAGGTCAACATCCAAACACATATGGAAAAAAAAATTTCATAAATCAATGAATGTTCTTATACTCTAACCATCTAAATTTTTTAACACGATTATAAATTACCCTTTAACAAATTAGAACCCTCTTTCTCTCTATGCCACGGCTACAAAAATATAAATTATTCTCCTTATATTTTCAAGCACCCCTTTAGGACAAGAGGTAATGACATCTAATAAATTGGAACCACTACATCGATTTACTAAAGTCTCCCACTTATAAACAACCAACTATTACACCACACAATTAACATGTTTTCTTATTTGCTACAGACTATCCCTAATCATCTACCCTATAGCCATTCAGTTTGTGGTGAAACCATAAGACTTAACACGATCCTAAATATCAATATGCTAAAAGGGAAGCAACTAAATTAAAAAACTAAACTCATCCCCAATTACACTAGAGAAATAAATATATGATCTACTCACATTAACAATCATTCATGTTGTAATATGATACAGTTATATAATCCTTTCTAACATTGATGCATATTTTTTTTAACCCGTCACAAAGTAAATTTAATAATATCATTAACAAAAAGGGGGAGATACAAGAACATGATTTTTCCTAATTTAATATACCTTAATGATCTAATCCTTCTTGCCTCAAGAAGCCACCTACTTAGATGTCATTCTACATTAAGGATAAAAAGTGGGGATAATGGAAAAAAGTATTTGAGTCCCCTACCTGACCTGGAAAATTTGAATTTGAGCCATTCATGAGAGTAAAAAAGTTCATAGTGGATACACGTCTCATTGTCTAGTTCACAAAATGAGAATGATACCTCAAGTGGATCAACATTAGTCTCAAGTACAACTAGCTAGCCATGCTATATACCATGAATCCAATTTCACTACCATAGTTGGAACTTTTTTATTTTTTATAGGACTTATCCCTTCTTAAGTTACAAAAATTACCTCATGAATTTATCTTCTCAATAAGAACCCAATTTTCTTTGTTGATATATATTTAGATACAATTTTTTCACCCTTAATGCAATTATCTTGGCTATAATATTACATATTTAGTTGCATAAATATATGGGCACAAACTCCTCAAATTACCTAGGATTATAGATATTTGGGATGAGTGTAAAGAGTATATAATTAATGGCAAATAACATCTTCCAATATGATCTTTAATTCTTCAATAACTCTTAATTGATCATCCCCAATAACCTCATAAAAACCATTAAAGAACATCCATACCAAGACTTTTTTCCTTTTGAGAAATATTGATTTTCTCTTGTAAGTCATCCTTTGATACTTCTTCTACTAACTTCACATCATTCTCTTCTTCCACAAATATTGGAAAAAAATAACTCATTGTTAACAACATAACAATAGTAACTCTACTCTCTTCCTTATGTAAAAATTATTAATCCCTAGTTGTGCAATATCCCTAGTTGTAGCTAAATAAATATTGTTCAATACTATCTTCCAAATAGAATTCACATTTTCCTAAGTTTTATATTAATGAAAAATACTTAGTATTCTCATCCCCTTTTCAAAGCCACAAATGCCTACTCTTAAACCTCTAGGCATTCTCCCTATCAAGTAGTGACGAATAACATAAATCCCTATTCTTAAGCCTCCAAACATTCTCCCTATCAACTAGAAGTTACTTCTCCTCTACTCAAAATCCTTCACATGATGTTTTAAAAGCTTCATTTAGATCACTTATTGACTTTTCACTGTATAGGGCTTCCATGAGACCACTTTAAATTTTGTTTTATGAGAAATATACATTTTTTAGTCCTCAAGGGGCTATTTGGACAAAAAGGCTCAAATCCATTACAAGATATGCTCATTATGGGCCCAACATGTCGCATGCATCAATTGAACATAAGTGGAGAGGATAACAACATTTCTCCCAACCACTCGAGCTAAACTCAATTGGTAGACCATTTGCTAGCTACTTGTCGAATCTTGTTCAAGTTTCCCTAAATTTGAATAAAATTTTATTTTATTAGTGATATATTTATAGGAACCCACTTCCCCTTAATTATACTAAAAAATTATCCTCCTCCATCTAGGCTAGATTTAAATTAAAAGGATTTGGTTTTTTCTGCCTACCTTTTCCAATTCCATAAAAACTGGCATATGCTTAGAATATTTCCCTGCACATACCCCTACCTTAACTTGAAGCAGTCACCCACAATAGATTTATACAATAATAAATTTTAAAGTCTCTTATTAATTCTATCAACCCCTACTCTCTTATTTCTCTAGGTAGGGAATAGTTTAATAGGTTCCACATCTAGTGAACATGCATCTTCCAATTTTTTCAAAAAATATTCCAACAAGTGATATGGATGGGAAATAGATCCCCAAATCTCATCTCCAGCCAATGCAAAATTTAAAACCCCTCCTAAAATAGCATCCCTTTATCTAAGAAATTCAATTGCAAAAATCCTATCCCAATAGGACACTTTGTCTACATATGGGCCATATATGACACAAGAAATTTTTTCACCTAGATCTTGGGAATATAAAACAGCACCCAAAATTGATTCAAACCAGACAATTATAAAATTTTATAAAATTCCTCCTCCGTCTCATAAATAAAAATTTTAAATGACCCACATAATTTATATAAACTCTCAATCCCCAAAAATCTTCCCTAATTCACCAATAATTTTTGAACCCTTGTGTATGGATTATTGAAGCAATATAATATTTGGTTTGTGAGCATCCACATACCTTTTTAGGGCCTATTTTTTTGAGGTGCTACCCAATCCCTAAATATGAAAATCCATGCATATCATGAACCACAGTATTGAAGGGATTCAACAGTCCTAAGAACATCCTTAAGTGATTTATATTTCCCTTACTTAAATTCCTTTTCACCTTTCCTTATGCAATATCTAGATGTGATTTCATTCGTCTCCCTTGACCCATATCACCTTTAATGTCATTCATAATACCTCAAAGTATGTATCACCTTGAATAATATATACAATGGCCCTCTAAAATACTATCTCCCTCAACCAATGAACAAAATTGATGGCCTAATAAATCATTCTCACTATTTCCTTATGAAATGTTTGAGAACATCCCCCTTGTTCCCCTCCCATACATTATTCTTGTATTAAAATCTAATTTCTCTTCTTACCTAGTTCCCCACTACTCTCACTAGAATTATGAACACCTAGTTCTACCTAAGTCTTGTTGACAGTGTTGGATATCGCCAACATGCAAGGAGGTCTCCCTGAGGAAAAGACTCAATTAGACTTCGCACCATTTGGTGTCATAACCCTTCCGAAAATAAGGCTCGGCTACCATATATTCTTAAATATATGATTTTTCGTCAAAGTTCAGCACAAGAGATTAATGCACAGGTACTTTCAAATTAGCAAGTGAGTATTCCTTGTGGAATGTTTAGGTGTGGAATGTATCAGGTTTCTTATACCGAAGGGGGAGAGAAAAGTGAGCCTTTTAAAGTCAAGTAATAGTACTAATCTAGAAAATACGCATAAGCATGTATAGATGAATGAATCGTTGGAAAACTAGAGAAATGGTTCACATAGAAGCAACGATTGTTAAAACACATACAACACACCTTCAACAAGATAAGTACCAAAGCCACCGAAATAGTTAAATTTCCTTAGTATAAATGAAAACAACATACGTCGCAAACATTCAAAGAACATTCTTGTTGGGAAAAATACTGAGAGGGGGGGTGAATCAGTATTTGCAATAATCACAATAATTTTCTTTTTCCCTTTACTGATTTCTATACACGACTTTGATTAGCAAAACTAGCATATGTATGTGACTTTCCAAATAGAAAATAGCGTATACATAGATATATTTACTATTTAGGTAAAAATTCAGAAGAAATATTTAACCTAGACCATCAGTTATGCATCATATAGTTATCTAGTAAATAAGGGCAGCAATAACAGAATAAATCATCACACAAGAGCATCACACATGAACACCAAGATTTAAGGTGGAAACCCAATTCGGGAGAAAACCACCACTGTTGTCATCTCTGTCTTCAATGTTAATTATATGGAAAATTTCTTAGAATATTGTACTGATGCAAACTCATATCAGTACGTAGGAATCTACCTACAAAAGGCTACAACCTTCTCTTGTTCTCCAGCTACTACTGGAAGGGAGCTCCGACCCCCTGATCTCATTTACCAACCTCTACTGGAAGGGAGATACAACCCACTGATCAGAATGCCATATTATACTAGTAGGGAGCTTCCACTTCCGTACTGAAGGCTTCAACCCTCAAACCCACTACAAACCATGTTTCATAAATTTTCACACTGGATCCCATAGCTTCAACACAACTCAGCATAAAGATCAACACTAGTAAACTTCACCCAAACTGAAATTAGAACAATGAGATCACTGTAACCAGAACACAGTAATAAACTCAGATTTCAGAATCAGAATGCAGAAACAATCTCAACCCTCATCATTCATTATCTTAAAATGCATACGCCACTTTACTTTACTGAACCCGTGTGTATACATGCTTTCCTTCACACCAACCTGCGTATAGATCTGAGAATACTGAATTTTAGAATATGATCAGTCTCAGAACCAAATCTTAGGCTTTCAGTCATATATAATTTCAAATTTTCAAAACCATTATTCAGTCAGCAACATTAATCATATTTAATCACTCATTGATCAGATTTTTTCATATTCAACTTAGCAACATATACAGTATTCAAACAACCCATATCTACATGAAGACTTCATTGACAGACAACATAAATATAGTATCAATAAACAAATAACCTCTCCATAAAGCTTCAGAAACACTGACTTACATACGTGCTTTAACTTAAACAAAGTCGTGTATATATGCGCTTTCACCGATACGAACTAGCATATAGATCTGTAAATATTAATTTTGCATAATGTTTCAGATCTATAGACTTACTCGTATTTCTTCACTTCACTTCAGCAAACATGCACCAGGTTACAAATCCAATCATCTCATTAATAGATGAAATACATAGTCATTTCAGGTCTAGAGATCCTGAACCATCATTGTATCCTAGGGTGCATCATAGTTTCAGATCTACCAATAAAACAGAGTCCATCCCATGCAAATATAATTCAAGGAGAATTATTCAGTAACAGCCCTTACACATGCACACCTTTCACAATGATCTTCTTCTCCTTATATAGGTTTATCCTTTATCAATACCATGAGCCAAACCTCACAATTTTCAATGGTATTCTTGGGCGGAATCAAATAGACGACACTGCGCTCAATATTGTGGACTAAAACCACAGTAATTCCCCTTGGTGTTATATTTTTAGAGTTCAAAAGGCATACGTGACTTGGATCATTCTTCTCCACATGTATACACAACTTGGTTTGTACTAATCCACATATAGAACCTTCAATTATGAATATGAACCATCTTCTGCCAAACTTTACACATTTCTTCTGATAGACCTTCGTGCTACTCGAGAAGACATACACTTCATTATTTTGCAAGAGAGTTGCCATCAAGGACAACAAATGAAGCCATAAGAATCATATTTCCAACAATATCCCCCTTTGGAATTGATGGCAACTATGATGGATATGAATCACCATAGCCTGTAGATACATAAACATTATTCGAACATCAAAAACACTCTCCCTTTGAAATCAAGGGAAAAGGGCAGACAATTTCTCCCCCAGAGCACACGCGGACAGAATTTCAATGAAATACATGACTCGTTAACTCAACAGAGTATGACCATTCCTATCACCAAGGACATCAAAAATAAATCAAGGATCCTACCAAGAGGATTTACATATTGACTCAATTACCCAACCAGGTGGGTTTACAAATTTGAACAATTCCTTACATGACTCAATATGAAAATTTTACATCATAGGTCTCAACATGACCTTTTCATCAAATAATAGATATGACTTTGTATAACCAAAGAATCTAAAACAGGAGATCATGACACAACAACCAATCATAATTCCAACAATGCTTCTTCTTCATAAAGGAAAATTCTCCCCCTAAACTTGTGCATCCTAAACACCTTCAACAACCAATTCATCAGAGCATCTTCATCAAGGAGATAAATATCAAAGAAAGGTACTCTGAGATGAATACCAGAACAATACCACAAACTATTTTGAAATCTTACCCATATAATTTTTGTCTGCAAAAACCATACACATTTTTATGTACAGAAACTCACATATATACGCAATTCACCTTCATGCAACCAGCGTACCAAATTTAATCTTCTAATATTTAGCAGAATTGATAAGAGAGGTAGAGACAAATCCTGACTTCTGTCTGAGATATTTGAATGCTTCCCTAGGAAGAGGTTTAGTAAATATATCAGCAACTTGTTCTTTGGAGGGAATATACTCCAATTTAACCTTTTTCTCAAGCACTTGTTCGCGTAAGAAGTGATACTTGATAGGAATGTGCTTGGTCTTCGAATGCATAACACGATTTTTTAAGATACTGATGGCACTTTTATTATCACATAAGATGGAGATAGGGGGTGAACATTTGATTTGAATATGTTGTAATATCTAAATCATCCAAAGAAGTTGTGTGCAGCACGATGTGGCAGCCACATATTCTAATTCTCTTGTAGATAAGGCAATAAAAATTTGTTTCTTTTTTAACCAAGATACTAATCGGGGCCCCATGTAGAATGCACCACCACTAGTACTTTTTCGATCATCAACATTTCCATCCTAGTCCGCATCTGTGTAAGCATGAAGAGTGAGATCAGCATTCTTTGGATACCATAGACCAAAGTCTTGAGTCCCTTGTAGATATTTTAATATTATTTTTACAACCTGAAGGTGTGACTCTTTAGGATTAGCTTGGAATCATCCAAAAATCCCAACTGCATGCATAATGTCTGGTCTTGTCCCAGTTAGATAAATAAGACTTCCAATCATAGATATATATTTTGGCTGATTCACTATGGGAGAATCATCATGAGAACTAAGGTTACATTCAATTACCATTGGAGTACTTACAGGTTTGTAGTCTTCCATCCCATACGTCTTCAGAATTTTCTTGAGATGTTTTGCTTGAGATAAAAATATTCCATATATTTCTTGTTGCACTTGTAACCCAATAAAATATGTTAGTTCCCCAAGTAATGACATTTCAAATTCTTGTTGCATAACAGAAGCAAATTTCTGACACATGGACTCTTCATTACTTCCAAAAATGATATCATCAACATACACAACAATAATCATCAGTTTATCATTCTCAATTTTTGTGTATAAGTTATTGTCATCAGATACTTTTGTGAGACCTTTTTGTTGAAGATATTTTTCAAGACGATAGTACCATGCCCAAGGAGCCTCTTTGAGACCGTATAGAGCCTTTTTAAGTTTGCAAACAAGTTTTCCATCATTTCCCAGAATGAATCCTTCTGGTTTTTCTATATAAACTTCTTCTTATATATCACCATTGAGGAAAGAATATTTTATATCCATTTGATAAAATTTGAACTATTGAAAACTTGAAAAATCAAGAAACATTCTTATGGCTTCAAGTCTGGCTAAGGGTGAAAATGTTTCTTCAAAGTATATACCTTCTTGTTGAGAATACCCTTTACAAACAAGTCTAGCTTTGTTTCTAATGACATCTCCATTTTCATTTAACTTTTTTTTGAATATCCATTTTGTTCCAATAACATTTTTATCATGGGGCCTTGGAACCAATTCCCAAGTATTATTATTTTCAATCTGATCAAGTTCTTCATTCATGGCTTGAATCCAACATTCATCTTTACTAGCTTGATTTACAATATGTGGTTCAATATTGGATAACAATGCTAGATAGTTAGGGGATCCTACAATAGTTCTTCTTGTTTGGACACCTGATCCCTTTTCTACCAATATTTGAGATTCTGGATGATTCTTTTGAACATACATGAATGGAGCCCTTTATAATATATCTTCTTTCGGTTCTTCATTGGGTTCTCCTTCTATATTGTTGTTATTTGATGAGGGAAAGTATACATCATTATCATCTTCATTCGTTGTTGTTATTTCCCTTCTAGGAGCTGTGAGAGACTCATCAATTACAACATCAATACATTCCACAATCTTCTGAAGTCTTTTATTGTAACATTTATATGCTTTACTTCTAGAAGAGTAACCAAGAAATATTCCTTCATCTGCTCTAGGCTCAAACTTACCAAGTTTTAAATCATTGTTCTCGATAAAAAAATTTCTTCCAAAAACTCTAAAATGTTTCACAATGGGAAGATTACCATACCAGAGCTCATAAGGAGTTTTATTATTGTTCACATGAACATGAGCCTTGTTGAGAATATTTACCATAGTATGTGCTACTTCTCCCCAAAAGGTATCAGGAGTTCCAAATTCATCAAGCATACCACAAGCCATCTGTTGAACTGTTATATTCATTCTTTCTACCATGCCATTTTGTTCTGGAGTTCCAGCTACATAAAACTTTCTTTTTATGCCATAATGTTCTGTTGTGGCCAGCAACAACCCCCATTCTTATTTAGTATTAGTAATAATACTAAATAAGTGGGGACCCTTAGTTTAAAAATCCAAAAAATTTATTGGTGTTTGTTTTCATTTATAATAAAACTTACTGTCATTGACTTAAAGAAATTTCTTTGGAAAATCTTTAAACTAAACTTAAGTTTATGATAGATTAGAATAAAACCTTTATTTGAATATCACATCCATCGCATGCGATCCAAAAAACTATGCAGAAAAATATTTATCGCAAATCGCATATCGTAGAAAATATATTAACGGATATTTTTTCATATGTTATATTTTGCGATATTGCGATTTCGTGATATTGCGATATCATGATATTACGATTTTGCGATGTTACTAATTGCGATTTACGAAAGTTGCAATTTGCGATATTGCGATGATGCGAAAGTTACGATTTGCAATAATTTTGATTTGTGAAAACTGCGATTTGGATATTGTGATATTGCGATATTGCAAAGAAAATCGCAGAGCGCACTATCGTAGATTCTTAAAAAATCTCTTTGTACGAAGAAAATATTTTCGTAAATCGAGACCCGTTATGCGCCTTAATGTCAAGTTAATGAATGGATTGTCAATTATTAATGGAAAAGGATTTTGTTTTGATCGAAAGGTTATTTCACGATTAAATAATATATTTCATATGCCTTCAGCATTTAAAACTATCCCTTCACCTTTCTCATATCATTATTCTCACTTAATTTGTAAAAATGCAGGCGCGAAGAATAGGAGACTATACAAAGCAACATTCAGAGCATTATGGGAAAGAAAGAGAAAGCTCCTAGTTCTGGAAAGAAAGAGAAAGCTCCAAATTCTGAAAATAAAGAGATGGCATCCTTGTACGCAGACACTGCTTGCAACAAAGACGCTGGCATCACCACTTGGGAGGGTATGTTTAGTTTGCTTGAAGAAGAGAACCCAAGGGTAATGGATGTTTCAGCTACCGCGGGTTCAATTAATTCCTCTGAAGCATCTCTTACAGAGTTGGCTTGTTCATTTTTGCACCGGATAGCAGCAAGACCTAGAATTCTTCTGTATACAGACATGGTAAAATGGGTGCTGGATAGCACCGATATTACGGACAGATAGTTTAAAACTATAGATCAAGAGCTCATCGGGTCATTTACTCCAGAAGATTTGAGGCTTATGTATCATTTTTCGGAGCCTCTGGAAACTTACAACAAACAATTTATGGAGAAATTTCCAAAGGAAAATGCAAATTTGGCAAAATGCACTAAAGAATGGACCAGAAGAGATGAACCACTGAAGAAAGATAAACATGGTATGTACAGTACCGGTTCACTCACCTCTCCATATTTTTTTGCTACTGCTATGTTATGCAGGCTTTTTGGAAAGTATGACATTAATAAGATTTTTCCTGAATGGCTTCCCTTATTGAATGTTGCTGTTAACGCCACCATTGTAGACTGGGCCAAAATATTGTCTGATAACTTAGCCACGGCTATTTTCAATTACCGATCTAAACGGACTGTGTCTCAGAGGATTTATCCTCCTTTTTATCTGTCTTCCTATGTTATGGATTCAATCTGGTTTGTTTCTAAGTTCCCTTTAATGGGTTGGCAGTAGACAATTCAGGATCCCTTGCCTATTCATGTCTATCACAAAGAGTTGTGGGAATCAAAATTCATTCCTCATTTTTATAAAAATTTCCATGGCATAATGTTGCCTCTATACAGAGTGTTGTATAATAAGGATGCCCCAAGGTTGTCCCCTGAAGCAGAAGTAGACATTCTCCCTATCGCAAGATGGTTTGGAGAAGAATTGTTTACTTATGTGAGGGTTTTTGGAAGCTTTTCTTCTCCTCATGTTTTGCCCTTATATGTTCTGGATAAAATCATAGCTCGGGAAATTGCATATCAAACCTGTGGAGACGGAGGTTTGACAAAAGAATTAAAGGATAAAAAGAAAGCCATTTGGCCCCAATTTCCTGTATCCTGCGGAGCATTTTCATTATTTGATGTTGGTCACGCGTTTAAGGAAGTAAGCAATGTTACATGTTTAAAATTGTTTAAGTTTCTGAGAAGGCTATTTGATCCATATGATATTGTCAAGGATTTCACCACTGCAGTCAAAGTAAGAGTATTCTCTGGAGAAGAAGATATTTTTGATGATATGTTTCAAGAAAAATGTTCATTTAAAGACATTTTGAATTTAGCTCAAGCACGATTCTCCCTAGAAGAATTTCAAGAGTTTAAAATATACAGAGAAAGAAGATTGAGTACTATTCCTTTGGATAATTTGCATTTGGAACCCGCAAGGGAACCAACTCCCAGTGTCAGTCTCAGTGGAAGATCAGATTCAGAAAGGTCTAAGTCAAAGTCTGACAAAGAAGTTTCTGAACATTCTAAAAAATCTGATCAGGATAAAAGTGAAGGCTTAGTGAAGGGTACAGCTCAATCAAAAGATCTCTCATGACAACATACTTCAACTACTCCACAGTTGAATTTTCCACCTCTTAATGTACAACAACGATATATCAGCACTCAGTTAGATAAAGAATGGGAAACATTTAATGATTTGATTAATGTTGAAGGACAAAACATACAAACTCCTGTACAGACAGCAAAAGGTTTGGTTACAGAAATAAGTGGCAATGTCACAGAAAAATAACATATACCCATTACTCCCTCTGCCGAGCTTGTACTTAAAATAGAGTAAATTCCTCCTCTGGATATATTCTACAGCCTGCAACATAAAGCAGTAGTAAGGAAGCAAAGAAAGAAGAGAAAATTATAAAGTTTTCTCTCTACTAATGCAGAACAATTGGATGTTTTATGGAAAGATCATACTACAGATCCCACTGAAAATCTTACTAAATTATCTCAGATAACAGGAGATTATGCCTCCGCGACTATTGACAAAGCGTCTGAGGTAAGGCTGTTATTAAATGAAAAAGAGGATCAAATACAAGTTCTGCAACAACAATTGCAACAAGCACATGCTAACAGTGAAGCACAGATACGATTTGAAAAGTTACAGCAAGAGTTTCAGCAAATGAAGATCAGGTATCAGAAAAGCTTGGCCGAAAAAGAAAAACAAATACAGATTATGCAAGAAACACATAAAGACGACCCCAAGCTTACAGAGTTTATCTCAGAGTCTATTTCTTTGAATAATCAACTTCTGCAACAGCAAGATATATTATGCCAAAAGATTTCATAGTGGAAATCTTTTTGTCAAGAAAGTGATAAAATCACTAATCATGTCGTAGAATTACAACATGATTATGATTTAACAAACGAAAGAGTTACTAATTATTTGGCATGGCAAAAGACAGAGGAAGGAAAAAGAGTAGGAGCACCAATTATCAATGACAACCATAAATAAATTCTCTTCAATATTTGGGATGCACAGATCAGAGAGGCAGAAAAAGTAGCAGAGGAAGCAGCTACAGCAGCGAGCCACATTACTGATTGTGTAAATGAAAATTTGCACAAGGTTAATTTAATTTCAGAAACCATTCCGGAATACCTACCACAAGCACAAAAATTGCAAACAGAGTGGAAATAGAAAGCTGAGGAGAAGGCAAAATCAATTCAAGGATTGACAAAATTAAACTGGGATTCTTACTGGACCTGTCTAGGAAAACCACACAGTCAATGCAGTACTCTTAATTGCATCATTAATTTTGCTGAGAAGATCGTGCCAACACTTGCTGACTCCGTCTTTTCGGGACAATTAAAATCTGAAGTCGGCGAGCCCCCTCTTCTCAAATCAATGCTGGATGCTTGCAAATTCAAAGACCAAATTCACAAGTAGTTAGTTGTTAATTTTAGTTTTAGATTTAGTGTTAGTTTTACTTTATTTTTTCCTAGAAAAAGGACGGTCATTTAAACAATCCTAAAATTTTTGTAATAAATTATAATTAGATTTAGTTAGTGGTATTTAAACCCTTCTCATGCATTTAGAGAAGGGTCCAGAAATTTTTCAAAAACTTATCCTCAGAACATGCACTTCTGCACCCTCAGAGGAGGTTTTGATGAATGAATGGAACGATATTTATTGATATCTGTCTCTAATATCTGCTACTGATGTTGCATTTCTGTACTCTTAGTAGATGTTGGATTGAGAAGAGATAAATCATTATTGCTTCTAGCTCATGAGTAGAACCAGTTATAAATGGTACTTTTATCTCTTAACTTTTTCTGCTTCTGTGTTAAAAGTGATATTTATGTTCAGTTATTTATATATTGATGCTTGAATGCTTCAATTATCATTTGGCACTTTTGTACGGTGATGACTATTTGTTTATGCTTAATGTATGAATAGCTTATTATGCGATATGTTTTTCACAACTGTTTCATCTAACTTTTTATATGAAGTGGTTTATCTTTATTGAATTATTTTCTTATAGCAATTGAATGATCTTTATTACCGATTGTTATTCGAAATCATTTTAGATCGCATAAAAAATATCTTATCCCAGGTTTAGTTTAGAATTAGATATTTCTGTTTAAATTAGAATACAATTTGCATATGATTAGATTAGAAATAGAATAAAATAATTTCACTTAGGAACCTTTTTAGAAAGGAAATATCTATTCTCAACACACACACACAAATTGGGAAACTGGTCCCATTATCCCCAGTCGGACCCACTACACCAAACGGAAAAGGAGCTGCTAACCAAGGTTCGGACCGGGTGGGTATCCCCCTTGTTGTAGACCCGATTTTTGGGGCTTCAACATATTTGGTGCTAGAAGGAGGGCCTGAACCTTCGAATGGAAAGTAAATCTAAATCTAAATACCATTCTGAGAGTAAATCACCCTCACCATCTCCCCCGACTTCTCCATCGCACTTAGAAATTGTAAATCTAGAGCCAGAAGTCACAAGAAGAACAGACACTGCTACAAACCCTAAATTTTTAGAAGAATCTGCTATTGAACCTCCTGAATTTGAATCTTTGATTCATAAACTTCAACGATTTTCAATATCACCTCAAAGATCTGATAAATCTCAAGGAAATATAACTTCTCAATATAACCCTTCTCATCCTCTTACCAGATTACAGAGTGAAAAACTTGGCATTCATCCAACTGAGTTACCTCTACCTACAAGGAAAAGAGCAAGGAAATCACCTAAAGGGTCTGACAGCGAGACTCTTTCCTCATCATCATCCATCTCAACCTCTTCACCATGAAGTCAACCGTCCACCCCTCCACTTCAGACTATTTTCCCTCATTCCACTGGAACTTCCAAATCACCTTCTCAATCATCTATAATCATAATATCTTCATCTTCCCAATCACAGACATCTTCTTCTACACTTTCCTCTGTTAGTAGTTCAGTGATGGCCCAAATGCCATGGAATAATCCAGGGGTTATCTTAATGCCTGCACCCTTGAGTCAATTACCAGCCCATCCTGAAAAATGGCTGCCTAAGTTTAATCCTGAAGCATGCATGTTAGCAGAAGAGCATATAAACAATTTTATGCTGTCTATAAATCTCAATGGATTTATTAATGAAGATGTTGTTGTCCGACTTTTCCCTTATACTCTACAAGGAGCAGCTGGATCATGGTATTTTTCATTACCATCTGGATCTGTCACTAGTTGGGATATATTTCAAGATCAATTTTTGACTAAATTTGGTGATGAAAGGTCTACAGCAACATTGATCAATGATCTATCTAATCTTAGAGCTGACTCAAAAGAACTTGTCAAGGATTTTAATTCACGTTTCAATAAATTGTTAAACAAAATTCCTACTGCCTCCAAGCCTAGTGAAGAAGTGCGAAGTGAATGGTACATTTCTGCTCTACCATCAAACATAGCAATCTTCGTTGAGAGGGCTAACAAAACAACTTTAGCAAATAACATGAAGGAGGCAATAGCGGTAGAAAAATGTATCATTGCTTTAGACAAGAAAAATGCAATAGAAGAACGAAAATCCAAGAAAGTCACTTTTAAGGAAGACCCCAAGAAAAAGCAATCAAAAGATCCATTTGATTTAGAAGGACTGCAAAAATTTTTGAAAACCATGTCTAACGAAATGGTTTACATTAAGAAACAAGTGGCAGAAACATCTTCTAAAAAATATTTTAAGCCTTTTATAAGAAACCCTTCAACTGATTCAAAACCACCAAATGCCATTACTAATGCTTAATCGGAAGAAGAAGAAGAGGAAACTGCTACTGAGGAAACTATTGATGAAGAAGAAGTTGTAGAAGTACAAGGGATGTGGGATTTCATCCTTCCAGATGAGGAAGATCAAGAAGCATCCCCAGTTAGCACTCGAAGTAGAAATCAACTTGATCCTCCTCAATCTACTCCTAAGTCAAAGAGCGCAAGCTCATTGAAGAAAGATAAATTTGCACCCAAGAAAACAACATCTAAAGCAATTCAAACTAGCCCAGTCCAGACAGATTCATCAACTCCATCAAGAACACTGATTGTCCCAGATGAAATGGAGTATAATATCATAGAAGACATGAAGAAGAATAGGGCTAACATCACTTTTTATGAATTGAGCAAGTTAAAACACCAACAAAAGGTACTTTTGAAAGAATTACATGTTGTACCAGAAAAACCTTTGCCCGATCCTGTGATTTCTCAAGATTCCAATGAGATGGGAAGACCTCCAGCTAATGCGATCAGTAAAGTTGATCTAGAAAATATCGCTTTAATTGGAGGAAGGTCAAGATCTCATACTCCTCCATTTCTTCTTACTTATGAAGTTTTCAATAAAAATTTGCATAATTGTTTAGTGGATTCTGGAGCTTCATCTAACATTTTACCAAAATCAATGTGTGCAAAATTGAACATTCAACCACAAAAATCTGTTGTGCGCATAGTCCAGCTCGATCGATCACAAGTTGAAGTAATTGGTGAATTAAATCAGGTTACCATAAGATTGTCATCAAACCCAAAGGTATGTCAAGTCATTAATATTTTAGTTGCAAATATTCCAGAATTTTATGGCTTAATTCTTAGCAGAGATTGGTAAAAAAAAATTCATGGATATTTCGCAACTGATTGGTCGCATATGTGGCTTCCTTACAATGGTAAAACAAATCAGATAAAGGTTGAACGAGAAAAACATCAGAAATACATAGTAACAAAATTGGAAGGAGAGAATGAACCAGTTGCATACAGCAGTAATATCATTGGCAATTATTCAGTTGATTCTTTCTTAGGAAATTTCAATGCTCATACTTCACCTTATTTAGAACATTCTGTTTTATCCCAAATAGAAATTTTTTCTCAAACAGATAGTTCTAAATGTATTAATTTTGTAGATACTCCTGTAAATAAATCTTTATTTTGGAAATTATTTTTTGATGGTTCTAAGTCTAATGAAGGAGTAGGAGCAGGATGCGTTTTGGTTAGTCCAGAGGGAAACAAAATTATGCTAACTTGTAGACTCGAATTCGATTGCACTAATAACACCACAGAATACGAAGCTTTAGTCCAAGGACTATACAAAGCAATCAGATTAGACATCAAATATCTACAAGTTTTCGGAGATTCGGAAATTGTAATCAAACAGGTACGCATTACTATACATTGTTTATCAGGTCATTTAAAGCATTATCAATCTTTAGTTCAAAATATGACTGAACATTTTATAGCATTTAATATTTCATCAATTCCCAGAATTCAGAATGCTAGTTCAAACCTCCTAGCTAATGTAGCTTCCAAGCTCATTCCTGCAGAAGACTTTAGTCCTGATCGATTTTCAATCGAATTAATATTTACACCCTCGATTCCTGATAACATTATCAATTGGAGGATTTTCAATGATGATCCTGATATTGTAAACTTTCTCACATCTGAAGGATCTTATACTAATCAGATAATTGATGAAGACCAACATGACAAACAATTGCTCCAAGATAGCACCAATAATGCTATGCCAAAATCAGTAGTCAAGTTAGAAGACCTTTATGATTTGAAAGATCGATTTAAAAGATCTACCAATTCAAAATTGCAAAGTTCAACTTTGAATTATGAATTACTAAATCTAGGAACTGATGCCAAACCACAAAATATAAACCTAGGCCTTGGCCTAGCTCCTGAAGAAAAATTAGCGTGCATTCATCTTTTGAAACAATATAAAAGTGTCTTTGCTTGGAACTATGATGAACTGAAAACTTCTGACACTTCTATCATCCAACATACTATCCAAATGATCAATGATGAAAAACATGTCCAACAGAAGTTGAGAAAGATCCACCCCAATCTAGAAAACCAAATCAAATCTGAACTCAATAAGTTATTGAAAGCCAAGATTATTTTTCCCGTTCGACATTCTAAATGGGTTTCCAATATGGTTCCTGTTAGAAAGAAGAACGGAGATATTAGAATTTGCATTGACTTTCGAAATATTAATAAAGCCTTCCAAAAAGATAATTTTCCTTTGCCTCTTATGGAGAAAATATTACAGGCAGTTGCAGGATCAGAATTAATGTCTTTCTTAGATGGTTTCTCTGGATACAATCAAGTGTTGGTCCATCCTGATGATCAATTGAAAACTACATTCAGAACCAAATGGGGCACTTACGCATATCAAAAGATGCCTTTTGGTCTGATCAACGCTGGTGCCACATTTCAGAGAGCTATGGACATTGCTTTCAAGGGATTAGTTAATAAATCAGTGGTAATTTTCTTGGATGATATAACTGTATATTCTAAAAAACGAAGCAATCATCTTAGAGATCTGAAGCAGATCTTCCAACGCTGTCAAAGGTATGGAATTTCACTTAATCCAAAAAAGTCCTTTTTTGCATTAAGTGAAGGAAAAATTCTTGGATTCATAGTATCAAAATCTGGAATTCATATTGATCCTGATAGAATCAAGGAAATTTTTGAAATATCTTTACCTCAAAATAAAAAAGCTATGCAATATTTTCTTGGCCAGATTAATTTTGTAAAAATATTTGTGCTAGATTTTTCGAGAATTGTATCACCCTTGCAAGAAATGATTAAAAAGAATTCAAACTTAAAATGGAGCAAATATGAATATGAGGTATTCAATCTGATCAAACAAGAAATTATCAATGCTCCATCTTTAGCAACTCCAAATTTTTCCGATCCTTTTATTTTGTACACATTTGCCTCTGATAAATCTTCTGCTGCAATACTCACTCAAGCAAATCAAGACAAAGCAGAAGCTCCAATTGCCTTTTTCAGTTCAAATTTTGCAGGGAGCTGAATTGAATTATTCAGATGTGGAGAAACAAGCTTATGTTGTTTTCAAAGGAATTAAATATTTCAGACCCTTTCTACTCAAAACCCATACAAAAATCATAGTATCGTTTCCAGCGGTAAGAAATATTTTAGTTCAAAAATATGTGGGTGAGAAAAGAGCCACTTGGGTTAATGGCTTACAAGAATATGATGTGGAAATCAAACCAGCAAATATTGTAAGAGGTCAAGGTTTTTGCAAAATACTAGCTGGAGCATCACTTATTTCTGAAAAAAGATCTAAAGAAATACAAACATATGAGGTAAGCCTAAACGATGTTGAATCATTATATGCTGATATCATATTTTATCTGAAGAATGGATATGCTCCTCCAAATCTCGATCACACCAAGAAAAGAGCTCTAAGGTTGAAGGCTAGACAATATCAACTTGTAAATGATGTTCTTTTTAGAATTAATTATGATTATGTTCTTCTTAGATGTCTGGAGAAATCTGAAGCTGAAAAAGTCTTGCAGGAACTTCATAATGGGACAGCAGGTGGACATTATGCTGGAGATGCTACTGCACATAAGATCCTCCGTGCAGCCTATTACTAGCCCACATTATTCAAAGATTCACATAACTATGCAAGGAAATGTCAAATTTGTCAAACTGCAGCCGGAAGACAAAAGAAACTATCATTACCACTACAACCAGTCAACATTGAGCAGCCTTTTGATCAATGGGGATTGGATATAATAGGTGAGATCGTTCCTCACTCTTCTAAAAAACATAGGTATATCATTACAGCAACTGATTATTTTACGAAATGGGTAGAAGCAATCCCTCTCAAGACTGCTAATGCTGAACATATCATCGAGTTTATAGATCAGTTCATAATCACCAAGTTTGGTTTACCTTCTGCTTTAATATTTGATAATGCAACATATTTTTCTGGTAATGCTATGACTGAATTTGCACTCAAGAGAGGTTTCAAACTTAAATATTCTACCAATTATTATACACAGGGAAATGGGTTAGCTGAATCCACAAATAAAAATTTAATCAGAATCATTAAGTGAACCATTGATCAAAATCATAAAAATTGGCATAAATCTTTAATATATGCTTTATGGGCAGATCGAATAACGCAGAAGGCTTCTATTGGCACTTCTCTCTTTAATTTAGTTTATGGGAGAGAAGTGGTTCTTCCAACTCATCTAGCGATTCCTTCTCTAGCCTTAGTCTAATATATTGATGAAGAACCAACTTCTTCTTTACAACTAAGGCAAATGGAAATAATTAAGTTAGAAGAACAAGGAGAAAAAGCCAAAGTAACTCATGCTCATCATCAAGCATTAGTTAAAGCTTCTTTTGATTCAAACATGATAACTAGGAAGGATTTTCAGATAGGAGATCTAGTTTTAAAATGGGACAAGGCTCATGAGGAAAAAGGAAAACATACAAAATTTCAACGAATGTGGCTTGGTCCTTTTCAAATTGCAGAGATCATAGGTCCATCTACTTTCATGTTACAGGATTTAACAGGGAAAAGAGAGTCTTTACTTGTTAATGGATAGATCCTTAAAAAATATTTTCCATAGGAGATCATTCTTCTATTTTGTAAATTAGTTTTCTTTGTTTGTCATAATAAAACCAGTTGTTAATGGTTACATTTGGAATTCATCAAAAATATGCTAGTTCTCTTTTTAGATTTTATTTATTCACTTATATAAATAGAATTATTTTCAGAATGTTGATCATTATTATCCAAAGATACAGTTAAAAGTTTTTAATCTAGAAATGATATTAATTTCAACTTTGAAAATTTTGATGAAAACAACTTTTGGTGAAAGATTGGTTTATATCAGTCCAATGAAAGGTATCTATAACAAAAATGAAAATTCTCCGTAGAAAAGTTCTTTCCAAAAAACTCTATTATTGTCGTCTAGAGCTATCTTAAGGAAACAATGACTTCCTCCCCACCTAGAAAATTACAAAATTCAGGGAATAATCCAATGATACACTTTTAACTTAAAGAGTAAGAGGTCTCATCACAAGCTGACTTATCATGATCATAGATATTATAGCTTGCTGACTTTGCCAATACTGCATACCACAACACGACAATGACTTAATATTATTGCAATCAAAAGACAAGGGGTCTCATCACGAGCCAGCTTGTTCAGCAAAGTTATAAATCAAGTGAATGACACTGTCATAAATTGGCTACCAAACCAAGACATTGTTCTTTAAGGATAAAAGAAAAAGAAAATAAAAGCAATAAGTGTGAATATGGATTTCTCTTTGAAAATTGCATATTTTTCTAAGTAGGACATAGGATCATTGCTGGGTAACAGGTAACCCTGTCGAGGCTATAGACGCTTGCTGGCAACAGTGGATCTACCTACGACAAATGAGCATATTTAAAAACTGATTTACAGAGAAGCCTTTTGTTTTTATCTTTAAAACCAAGTAATGACTTATGTAGATACAAGGACTAGCTTGAGGAGGTGAATAGTCAAAGTTGATCATAGAAGAAATGAAATATCATTCATAGATTAAAGCATAATGTACTTTGTCTTTTTATAATAAAGGTTGATTTTCTGGAAAATTTTCTGTTTTGAAAAGTTTAGAAAATTCAAAAGAAAAGCAGAGATAACTGGTTCTTCCAAGTGAATCGCCAATTTTTGTGGCCAACAACAACCCCCCTTCTTATTTAGTATTAGTAATAATACTAAATAAGTGGGGACCCTTAGTTTAAAAATCCAAAAAATTTATTGGTGTTTGTTTTCGTTTTTAATAAAACTTACTGTCATTGACTTAAAGAAATTTCTTTGGAAAATATTTAAAATAAACTTAATTTTATGATAGATTAGAATAAAACCTTTCTTTGAATATCACATCCATCGCACGCGATCCAAAAAACTATGCAGAAAAATATTTATCGCAAATCGCATATCGTAGAAAATATATTAACGGATATTTTTTCATATGTTATATTTTGCGATATTGCGATTTCACGATATTGTGATATCATGATATTACGATTTCACGATGTTACTGATTACGATTTGTGAAATTTGCAATTTGCGATATTGCAATGATGCGAAAGTTGCGATTTTCAATAATTTCGATTTGTGAAAACTGCGATTTGCGATATTGCGATTTTGCGATATTGCAAAGCAAATCGCAGATCGCACTATCGCAGATTCTTAAAAACGTTCGTTGTACGAAGAAAATATTTTCGTAAATCGAGACCCGTTATGCGCCTTAATGTCAAGTTAATGAATGGATTGTCAATTATTAATGGAAAAGGATTTTGTTTTGAACAAAAGGTTATTTCACGATTAAATAATATATTTCATATGCCTTTAGCATTTAAAACTATCTCGTCACCTTTCTCATATCATTATTCTCACTTAATTCGTAAAACTGCAGGCGCGATGAATAGGAGACTATACAAAGCAACATTCAGAGCATTATGGGAAAGAAAGAGAAAACTCCTAGTTTTAGAAAGAAAGAGAAAGCTCCAAATTCTGAAAATAAAGAGATGGCATCCTTGTACGCAAACACTTCTTGCAACAAAGACGTTGGCATCACCACTTGGGAGGGTATGTTTAGTTTGCTTGAAGAAGAGAACCCAATGGTAATGGATGTTTCAGCTACCATGGGTTCAAGTAATTCCTCTGAAGCATCTCTTATAGAGCTGGCTTGTTCATTTTTGCACCAGATAACAGCAAGACCTAGAATTCTTCCGTATACAGACATGGTAAAATGGGTGTTGAATAGCACCGATATTACGGACAGGAAGTTTAAAACTCCAGATCAATAGCTCATCGAGTCGTTTACGCCAGAAGATTTGAGGCTTATGTATCATTTGCCGGAGCCTCAGGAAACTTACAACAAACAATTTATGGAGAAATTTGCAAAGGAAAATGAAAATTTGGCAGAATGCACTAAAGAATGGACCAGAAGAGATGAACCACTGAAGAAAGATAAACACGGTATGTACAATACCAGTTCACTCACCTTTCCATATTGTTTTGCTTCTGCTATGTTATGCAGGCTTTTTGGAAAGCCTGACATTAATAAGATTTTTCCTGAATGGCTTCCCTTATTGAATGATGTTGTTAACGCCACCATTGTAGACTGGACCAAAATATTGTCTAATAACTTAGCCACGGCTATTTTCAATTACCGGTCTAAACAAACTGTGTCTCAGAGGATTTATCCTCCTTTTTATCTATCTGCATATGTTATGGATTCAATCTACTTTGTTTCTAAGTTCCCTTTAATGGGTTGGCAATGGACAATTTAGGATCCCTTGCCCATTCATGTCTATCACAAAGAGTTGTGGGAATCAAAATTCATTCCTCATTTTTATAAAATTTGCCATGGCATAATGTTGCCTCTGTACAGAGTGTTGTATAATAAGGATGCTCCAAGGTTTTCCCCAGAAGCAGAAGTAGACATTCTCCCTGTTGCAAGATGGTTTGGAGAAGAGTTATTTAATTATGTGAGGTTTTTTGGAAGCTTTGCTTCTCCCCATGTTCTATCCTTGTATGTTCCGGACAAACTTATAGCTCGGGAAATTGCATATCAAACCTGTGGAGAGGGAGGTTTAACAAAAGAATTAAAGGATAAAAAGAAAGCCATTTGGCCCCAATTTCCTGTATCCTATGGAGCATTTTCATTATTTGATGTTGGTCAAACGTTTAAGGAAGTAAGCAATGTTACATGTTTAAAATTGTTTAAGTTTCCGAGAAGGCTATTTGATCCATATGGTATTGTCAAGGATTTCACCACTGTTGTCAAAGTAAGAGTATTCTCTGGAGAAGAAGATATTTTTGATGATATGTTTCAAGAAAAATATTCATTTAAAGACATTTTGAATTTAGCTCAAGCACGGTTCTCCCCAGAAGAATTTCAAGAGTTTAAAATATATAGAGGAAGAAGATTGACTACTATTCCTTTGGATAATTTGCATTTGGAACCCGCAAGGGAACCAACTCCTAGTGTCAGTCTCAGTGGCAGCTCAGATTCAGAAAGGTCTAAGTCAAAGTCTGACAAAGAAATTTCTGAACATTCTAAAAAATCTGATTAGGATAAAAGTGAAGGCTCAGTGAAGGATACAGCTCAATCAAAAGAGCTCTCACAACAACAGACTTCAACTACTCCACAGTTGAATCTTCCACCTCTTAATGTACAGCAACCATCCATCAGCACTCAGTTAGATAAAGAATGGGAAACATTTAATGATTTGATTAATGTTGAAGGACAGAACATACAAACTCCTGTACAGACAGCAAAAGGTTTGGTTACAGAAATAAGTGGCAATGTCACAGAAAAATAACATATACCCATTACTCCCTCTGCCGAGCTTGTACTTAAAATAGAGGAAATTCCTCCTCTAGATATATTCTACAGCCCGCAACATAAAGCAATAGTAAGGAAGCAAAGAAAGAAAATAAAATTAGAAAGTGCGCTCTCTACTGATGCAGAACAATTGGATGTTTTATGGAAAGATCCTACTACAGATCCCACTGAAAATCTTACTAAATTATCTCAGACAACAGGAGCTTATGCCTCCGTGACTATTGACAAAGCATCTGAGGTAAGGCTGTTATTAAATGAAAAAGAGGATCAAATACAAGTTCTGCAACAACAATTGCAACAAGCACATGCCAACAGTGAAGCACAGATACGATTTGCAAAGTTACAGCAAGAGTTTCAGCAAATGAAGATCGGGTATCAGAAAAGCTTGGCCGAAAAACAATAACAAATACAGATTATGCAAGAAACGCATAAAGACGACCCCAAGCTTATAGAGTTAATCTCAGAGTCTATTTCTTTGAATAATCAACTGCTGCAACAACAAGATATATTATGCCAAAAGATTTCATAGTGGAATTCTTTTTGTCAAGAAAGTGATAAAATAACTAATCATGTCATAGAATTACGACATGATTATGATTTAACAAATGAAAGAGTTACTAATTATTTGGCATGGCAAAAGACAGAGGAAGGAAAAAGAGTAGGAGCACCAATTATCAATGACAGCCATAAAGAAATGCTCTTCAATATTTGGGATGCACAGATCAGAGAGGCAGAAAAAGCAACAGAGGAAGCAGCTACAGCAGCGAGCCACATTACTGATTGTGTAAATGAAAATTTGCACAAGGTTAATTTAATTTCAGAAACCATTCTGGGATACCTACCACAAGCACAGCAATTGCAAACATAGTGGAAACAGAAAGCTGAGGAGAAGGCAAAATCAATTCAAGGATTAACAATATTAAACTGAGATTCTTACTGGGCGTGTCTAGTAAAACCACACATTCAATGCAGTACTCTTAATTGCATCATTAATTCTGCTGAGAAGATCGCACCCACACTTGCTGATTCCGTCTTTTCGGGACAATTGAAATCTGAAGTCGGCCAGCCCCCTCTTCTCAAATCAATGCTGGATGCTTGCAAATTCAAAGACCAAATTCACAAGTAGTTAGTTGTTAATTTTAGTTTTAGATTTAGTGTTAGTTTTAATTTATTTTTGCCTAGAAAAAGGACGGTCATTTAAATCGAATCCTAAATTTTTGTAATAAACTATAATTAGATTTAGTTATTAGTATTTAAACCCTTCTCATGCATTTAGAGAAGGGTCCAGAAATTTGTCAAAAACTTATCCTCAGAACATGCACTTCTGCACCCTCAGAGGAGGTTTTGATGAATGAATGGAACGAGATTTATTGATATCTGTCTCTAATATCTGCTACTGATGTTGCATTTCTGTACTCTTAGTAGATGTTGGATTGAGAAGAGATAAATCATTATTGCTTCTAGCTCATAAGTAGAATCGGCTATAAATGGTATTTTTATCTCTTAAATTTTTCTGCTTCTGTGTTAAAAGTGATATTTATGTTCAGTTATTTATATATTGATGCTTGAATGCTTCAGTTATCATTTGGCACTTTTGTACGGTGATGACTATTTGTTTATGCTTAATGTATGAATAGCTTATTATGTGATATGTTTTTCACAACTATTTCATCTAACTTTTTATATGAAGTGGTTTATCTTTATTGAATTCTTTTCTTATAGCAGTTGAATGATCTTTATTACCGATTTTTATTCGAAATCATTTTAGATCGCATAAACAAGATCTTATCCCGGGTTTAGTTTAGAATTAGATATTTCTGTTTAAATTAGAATACAATTTGCATATGATTAGATTAGAAATAGAATAAAAGCATTTCACTTAGGAACCTTTTTAGAAAGGAAATATCTATTCTCAACACACACACACAAATTTGAAAACTGATTCCATTATCCCCAGTCGGACCCACTACATCAAACGGAAAAGGAGCTGCTAACCAAGGTCCGGACCGAGTGGGTATCCCCCTTGTTGTAGACCCGATTTTCGAGGCTTCAACATGTTCACAGAAATCAAAGAATATATTTGATATATATTTTCCTCCTCGGTCAGATCTAAGACATATGATTTTTATATTTAATTCATTTTCAACCAACTCTTTTAAGATCTTTAATTTTTCAAATGCTTCAATTTTTTGTTTCTGTAGACCGATCCAACACATTATAGAGAAGTCAACAATAAATAGAATATAGTATTTTTCTCCACGAGGTGACTTTTTCCTTATATAACCACATAGATTAGTATGTATAAGTTCAAGAGGCTTACTTGCTGATCCTTCTTTGGCATTGAATTGCACCCTGGTTTTCTTACCAAATTGGCATGATTTTCATATGGTACTTTCAGGAAGAGTGATATTGGGAAGATCACAAACAGCTTTGAGTCTGCTAAATTTTCTTATTTGAGAGAAGATCAAATGTCCCAATATTCTATGCCATAACAAATTTTCTGTAGATTTACCTAAGTAGCATTGCTCTTGGCCACCTTTATATATATATATATATATATATATATATATATATATATATATATATATATATATATATATATATATATTTCTTGGTGTTCTAATTCCTTTTATTGTCATTTTTCCTATGTCAAGTTCACGTTTTACACATTCTTTTGAACTAAAGACAACTTCATTTCCTTGATCACACATTTGACTCACACTCAAAAATTTATGATTTAATCCATCCACATACATAACATAGTTGGCTTTCACCTTTTCTTTTAGAAAAATAGAACCTTTACTCTTAATGACTGCAGGAGAGTCATTTCCGAAAGTAACATTCTTTTCTTTCTCTAATGCATTGTATGAAAGGAGTTTATTTTTATCACCTGTCATGTGTTTTGAGTATCCGATATCAATGTACCATTGATTTTCTTCCCCTTCTGCAAATAAATCTATACCACAACTTTCAACTTATAAGTCCTTCTTTCTCCATACCTTGGAGTTTGAGGGTATATGTTCTTTTGGTTGAAGTTTGCTCCTGGATTCAGATTCTTCATGTCCAAAGTTATTGAAATAAGAACATTCAATTTTGTTTTGAAGAGGAGAAAAGTTGTTATAAGTATTCTTCTTTATTCCAGTCTCATTTCTTTGCTTTCTTTCTTCTCTTCTCATGACGGTTTTGTATGCAACACATGGAGTAGCTTTATGACCAAAGTTATGACATGAGAAACATTGTCCATTAAATAAGAAATTTATGCAATCATGAAACCTTCTATATATGTTTACCTGTTGATTGATACTTCTGTTATTGAATTGGTCATGTTTTACCTGGGTATTCTCTTTGTTCTTTTGCTGAGTGATGAAGTGTTTTTGGTTGGATTTAGTTGCATTTAGATAGCTTGGAGCTGAAGATTGAGAATATTCTCTGATATATCCAAGACCTGTCTTTATAAGAGGAGAGAATTGAACCTTGATAATTTCATCTAAGGTTTCAGATCCTTTAGAATATCTAAGATTTAAGGTTTTCACTTTCCCAATTTCCTTTCTTAGACTTACTATTTCACATTCTAATTTCTCATTGTGCTTCTCCTTTTCTATAAGTTGATTCTTTAGAGTATCTATGGCTATTTTATTTTCTTCCAGATATATTTTGAGTTGATTGATATCTTCAAGAAAATCATTTTCTTCTAAAGCATCCATAAATGTATCTTTAGTCTCACTAGAGTTACTTTCAAATGACATGAGTAATCTAATATCTTGAGCAGATTCTCCTTCTTCACTATTTGATAGACCATCACTATCTTCATGAGTATAATAAATTTTTCTATTGATGAAACGTTTCTTATTTCCTTTTCACAATTCCTTTCCCTTTTCATGATTATCTTTATGAGGAAACTTAGCAGCATAATGACCAACTCTTCCACAAGAAAAAAATTTGAAAGGAAGCTTACCTCTGAACCTCCCAGTGCCAAGTTGTAGTTTCTTTACAAAATTTATCTCATCTTCTTCTGAAACATACCCTGATTCTTCTTTCTCTTCTATATCCTTGCCTTTTGTAGCAACTCTAAAGACACCTTCTTTGACTTTAGATGGACCTCCTTTTCTCATTTCACATGTAGTCAAAATCCCATGAAGTTGAACAATAGTAAGAGTTTGTAGATCTTGATTCTCTTCAATAGTAGACACTTTTGACTTGAATTTGGAAGTTAGAGATCTTAAAACCTTTTCTACAAGAGTAGTATCAGTTATAGTTTCACCAATATTTCTCATACAATTTACAATCTCATATAGATGTAAAAAGAAGCTAGCAATGCTTTCATCATTATGCATTCTGAGTTTTCCATATTGAATTCTGAGAGTTTGGAGTTTAGCGCTTTTTACCTTGGCATCACCTTCATAGCTCATAATGATTTTGTCCCATATTTGTTTTTCTTTATTCAACTGCATAACTTTGACAAATTCAAATTCAATCAAACTCCCTAATAATGCATTGACCGCCTTTGCATTGGTTTCATAGTTATTCCTTGTTGTTGGATCTGTTGGAAATGAGGTTGGATATTGATAACCTCATTCAACTATAGCCCATACATCTACTCCAAGAGACTAAAGATAGGATCTTGTCCTTGTCTTCCAGAAGATTAAATTTTTTTCGTTGAAGAGAGGAGGCCTGATAGATGTTGTCTCATCTTGATTGCTCATCTTAGATGATATTCCTTATACTGATTAAGCTTCTTCCAAAGGATCTGCTTTGATACCAATTATTGGGTAAAATACTAAGAGGGGGGTGAATCATTATTTGCAATAATCACAATAATTTTGTTTTTACCTTTACTGATTTCTATACGCAACTTTGATTAGCAAAACTAGCGTATGTATGAAACTTTCCAAATAGAAAATAGCATATACACAGATTTCTTTACTGTTTAGGTAAACATTTAGAAGCAATATTTAACCCAGACCATCAGTTATGCATCAAATTTTCATCTAATAAATAAGTGCATTAATAACAGAATAAATCATCACACAAGAGCATCACACATGAACCCCAAGATTTAAGGTGGAAACCCAATTCAAGACAAAACCTCTGCTTTTTTCGTCTCTATCTTCAATATTTATTATATGGGAAACTTCTTACAATATTTTACTGATGTAGACTCATATCATTACGCAGGCCTCTACCTGCACAAGGCTGTAACCTTCTCTCGTTCTCTAGCTACTACTAGAAGGGAGATCCAACCCCCTAATCTCATTTAGTAACCTCTACTGGAAGGGAGCTACAACCTCGTTATTAGAATGCCAACTTCTACTAGCAGGAAGCTTCTACTTCCATACTAAAGGCTTCAACCCTCAAACCCACTGTAGACCATGTTTCATCAATTTTCACACTGGATCCCAAAGCTTCAACACAACTCAACATAAATATCAACACCAATAAACTTCACCCAAACTTCAATCAGAATAGTGAGATCATTGTAACCAGAACACAGTGTTAAACCTAGATTTCAGAATCAACATGCAAAAAAAATCTCAACCCTGATCATTCATTATCTTAAAATTCATACACCACTTTACTTTACTAAACTTGCATGTATACATGCTTTTCTTCACACCAGCCTGTGTATAGATCTGAGAATACTGAATTTCAGAATATAATTAGTCTTAGAACCAGATCTGAGGCTTTTAGTCATATATCATTTCAGATTTGCAGAACCCTTATTCAGTCAACATCACTAATCATATTTAATCACTCATTGATCAAATTTTCTCATATTCAACTTAGTAGCATATACAGTATTCAAACAACCTAGATCTACATGAAGACTTCATTGACAGATAGCAAAAATATAGGAGCAATAAATAGATAAATTCTCCATAAAGCTTTAGAAACACTAACTTCCATATGCACTTTAATTGAAACAAAGTCATGTATATACATGCTTTCACCGAGAAAAACTAGTGTATAGATCTGTAAATATTAATTTTGCAGAATGTTTTAGGCCTATAGACTTATCCATATTTCTTTACTTCACTTCAGCAAACATGCGGCATGTTATAGATCCAATCATCTCATTAATAGATAAAATACATAGTCATTTCAAGTCTAGAGATCCTAATTCATCATTGTATCCTAGGGTGCATCATAGTTTTATAAACAGAGTCCATCCCATGCAGATATACTTCAGAGAGAATTATTCAGTAACAGCCCTTATACATGCACACCTTTCACAATGATCTTCTTCTTCTTATATATGTTTAGCCTTTGTCAATACCATGAGCCAAAACAATACAATTTCCGATGGTATTCTTGGATGGAATCAAATAGAAAAAATTGCACTCAATATTGTGGGCTAAAACCACGGTAATTCCCCTTGGTATTATATTTTTATAGCGCAAAAGGCATATGCGACTTGGATTGTTCTTCTCTGCATGTATACGCAACTTGGTCCGTAGTAACCCACGTATAGAACCTTCAATTATGAATATGAACCATCTTCTGTCATAATTTACACATTTCTTCTTCTAGACCTTCGTGCTACTCCAGAAGAGATATACTTAATTATTTTTCCAGAGAGTTTCCATCAAGGACAACATATGCGGCCATAAGAACCATATTGCCAAAAATTATTACAATATTTACAATAGACATGTTAGTTTCCTATAGTCATAGTGGTTACAAAATAAGATTTGTCTTTCAAGTTTATTTGAAAAATGTATAAAGGTTTGCTATGATTTTGTAGAGATCAAGCTATGGGTCTTTGTTTAGAATAAAATTTTCATTATTCAATAAAATTATGTCAAAGTGTGTGAAGAGTCATGAATATAGTCATTGACGTATTGAGAGGTTGAGTTAAGTGGGTCTATACTCTAGGGTCAAGTTTCATCAAAAGATCATGAGTGAAGTCATGTTTTTATGTCTCATCATCATTGGCGTAGAGTTGTAGGGTCCCTTAAGTCCATTAGAGTGTACAATTTCAATCAGTCATGACATTACTTTGGTACAATGGTTAGAAGGACATTGCTACATTTTTTACAAGTGTTTCACATTCATAATTCAAGTTCAAAGTTGCAATCATCACCCTTGAAACCCACATTTAGCCACCTTGGGAGTTCAAATGTATGGTTAACCTCAATAAATTCCATAAAGGCTTCATTTTTTCCATTCGAAGCTTGCTATATGGTGATTGGAGGTCGTTGCGTAAAGGAGGTAGGGGAAATGTGTTACACGGTATTTTGTCACACTCTTAAGTTATTATCCTATGTGTCATTTTTTTTGTCGCTCAAGCCACAAATGTCGCAAAGCAACAAATTCTGTGAAAACTTGTTCATCTTGGATAACATGCTTAAAATATCCCTAAAGACCTAAAAGAGAAATTCCTTGAAGCCTTTCTACAAAAGTTTGTAAAAACCTAATTTACAAGCTCGACGCATTTCTCCCCTACATTTCACCGTGATTTTCACCATGTCCTTAACCTATGAAAAGCATTGACATCACGGGAATTCGGTAATAAATTTGTGATGGTCCTCTTCAAGAAGGTTCTCAAAAACTAGAGTAGAAGCTTCATCTTATCTCCCATTTTTGAATACTCCCATTTTTTACCCTTGATCTTATCTCCAAATATTTTCCCCTTTTGAGATAAGGCATTTCCCCCTCATTAGTGGATCCATAAACTCCACAGATCTTATATAAAAGATTGTCATCCTAGTGGGTTTGGGTTGGTCATTGTCAGTTGCCATTATTCTACTTGTTTTTGCCTATATGTTGTCTATTTGATGAGAAAGGAGAAGAGATTGAAGAGCTTGTCTTGGACTTGGATTTCCATTCCAAAGGAGGCCTCCAACATCAAGGCACCACTTGTAATATTCCCTTTGCTTATTTAATAATACAAATTATGCTTTTATTCCCATGAACTTTTTAATATTAATTGGTTTAGCATGATACTCCTTGATCTGTCATGTGGTTTAATTTGAAATATATATATGCTATGTCTCTTTCATTTATTGTTGCATGATCTTTCTTGCAAGTATTCAAACGCAGAAGGTATAGCAAGGAGAGAGCCTAGAAGCGAACGGATTGACATTGACATTGAGGAAACAAGTGAATAGGAGTGAGGTAGGCCATCTCCATCTCTCATATTATTTCAATGTTAAACTAGGAAACCTTGCATTATTTGTCACGATTGTTACTAGACCCACTCATTGGTCTAGAGGGACCACTTCTTTCTGAAGAAGGGATTTTCCTGCATAAAAAATTTGTGGCTCTACTGGGTAGCATACACCCTTTTCACCCTCTTATTTTTTTGTCTCCATGCTTAGTTTGGTGAACCAGTGAGTAATATTTGATTGTGATTGCTTTTGACTCTGTACTTTGAGTATTTTATGGTATAGAGTGTCAGTTCTAGGTATTTGCTTTATTTTTTATTGCTTTTCCAAAGAATTCCTCGACCAACATGTCTTTATTCAGATAAATTCATGTTTCCAGTGTGGATATTACTAAGTATATTCATGTTGAAAACCTTGTCTTCCATCGGTTGCCCGCGCTGGTGCAGTTTTGTAGACCAACACGGGTTTTTCTATGTAAAGTAGCGTTGAAGACCCTGTCAGAACGGGTTTTCCATGTAAAGTAGCGTTGGTCCTTAAGTTTGAGAAATTTTTTTGTCTGCTAAAAATCCTAATTTGTCCTAATCCCTCAGATCATTTTCCTACTCTATATGCATTCATTTTTTTTGGTTGTTGTCAATTTCTTTGTGGTGTAAAAGATTCTCTCCCACACTTGAAGTGGTGAAAGTATATTTTGGTTGAATTTCGTATTCTTTGAATCCCTTAAGTTATTGTTTACCGCTTGTATGATTGGAAATATTATTGTTTTTTTATCATTAAGCATCATTAATTATTCACATTCCATTAAATAAAATGAGTTTTTAAATTCATTTAGTTTTTATTTATCGCAAAAAATTATTTTTCGTAAAAAGTGCATTAGATTACATTGCATTTGAAAATTCATTATTTTGATTATCATTAGACATTGATTGCATTTTTAGTTATTTAAAAAATAAAAAGTGCATTGGGTGCATTATTTTTCATTGGGAAATGTATTAAGTAGATTCTCATTTCATTGAAAAGTTTATTGAGTGCATTCTCATACATTAAAAAGAAAAAGGAATTTGTGCATAGATTACAGTTGCATAGTTTTAAAAAAGGAAATTTTGCATAATTTGCATATTTGAATTTTTTGACTTGAATTGGGATAGTGAAAGTGATCTAGTTAGGAAAATCTTCATTTTTTGCATTATTGTTTGTTGCATCACTATTTGAAACTCTTCCCTAAAATAGATAGCATTCATTGAATTGAAAGAATCCCTTTCCCATGCTAGTTGCATTATAGGTATTTAGGTGACATCATTTTGAGCCTTCAAATTCAAAATTTAATCAATATCAACATTAAAATTAACCTCAATTAACCTAAGGATCATTTTAAATTAACGCAAACATCTAGAGGTCTAGGCTAGAGACGTGTTCCAACATCGTTAAGTGTATCATCTATCATTAACAACCTGTGTTGCATCCTGGGGGTGATATCTCCTCCCATGTATGGAATTATATAGGACTATGCTCCAAGTATGGTAATTATATGGGATGCTCTCACCGAATTTTTACTCATTAGACAATGCTACTACAGACTAAACTCCCACGTACTATCGCGTATATTTTTGGAGACCCCACTAGGTTGAAATCCTGCCATAGGTAACCGAGTTGGTCGCCTTTTAGACATTATACACCAAACACAACATTCAGGGAGAGTGGTTGTCGTATGTCAAGTCCTTGGTTCTCCAAGGTGTATATTTCAGTACAGAGATACTTGGTAATCCATTTTTCCTAGATTACCCATTTTTTACTTTTGTTGTTAAATTCTAAAATTTGTTGTCCACGAAAAAACATCTTACCCATGCACAACTCCTTAGCAGATATTAGGTTGGGAGTAATGGAGATAGTTCTTGATTTTACCAATCAAGGAATCCCCTCATATTTGAATCTTAGTCCTTTTCCTTCTTTTGGAAATGTTTTCGATCCCTATATGGAAACATTGTCCCTCCTGGGGTTAACCATTGGTTTTCCAGTTTGTTTATTTTCAGCCCCCATGGTTCCAAATGTCCAAGTTACTTCCAAACCAACTTCACCTCCAACTGAACAGTGTAAACCTCATATTTATCCTAAAGTTTACCCCTCGCCTTCTTCATCTATTTCTTCACCATGTTCTTCCTCTTCACTTGGTGAAAGTTTGGATTCTAGTAACCAGGAAGCTAAGAATAAGAAAAACAAGATGAATATGAAGAAGAAGAAGCAAAATACGCAAGGGGGAAACCAAGCGACCATTGCTACCAATGAAACTAATGTTGAAAAACCTTCCAATCAGTCTCACAGAGTCAAATTCCCTTACAAGTTATGTAAGGGTGACCACCTTCTTAGGCATTGTCTTAGAATTCCCAGGATAATAGAAGTATGGTTCACAGACTCAAACCAGCCTTTGTCATTGGCCTCTGGAGATCATGCTGGTGATAAACCCACCACTAGTGATAATAAGGCCCATGGGAAAAAGTTAAAATTTGAATTTCCCTGTAATTTATGTGAAGGGAATCATCCCATTCACCTTTTTCCTTATATGGATGAAACCTCTAAAGTTTTGGAAAACCTTACAGCTTCTCAGCCTTGTATTCCTACTAGTTACTGGAAGCTTTCCCCTAATCCTCCACTAGTTGATCAGGTGATTGAATAGAATTCATCTCTCTTCAATCCCACTCTCTCCAAACTGAATCATGTGAGTCCTTTCCTGATCAACCATTGGTTGAGAAAATGTTTGACCTGATTCTACCTTCATTTGATCAGGCTTTTCCTATAGAGAGTCACACCACATACCACGCATGTTCTTTTTGTTTCGTTATATTCCCATGAATTGGAGGGAAATACTTATGTTCACGTGGTACAGGAGGGTGATCCTCTCGTTCCCGTAACATAAGGGGGCAATTCTCCCGTTCCCATGACACCCCCTCTAAGTAGTTTATCCGCTTCCTTTGATTGGATTTGACTAGAAAGATATCGTCCTCCTTCCCTTTGGTATCAATGTATAGGCCTATAAAGTGGAGGTACCTAGCACAATAATAGATGAAGGTGCATCTGTTAGTATTATTTCTTCAACTACTTGGAAATCTTTAGGTTCTCCACAACTTGTACCTGTTACCGAGAATCTGATGCAGGGGAATTCGACCCTAGCCAGCAATGTAGGAGTTTTGTCCACATGTTGTGGCTAGGAGGGTTTGAAAACAGTCGAATTATCACAGCTAGGTGTCAATACCTTAGCTGATTGTATTATTAGATCAGTTAGAGTCGTAGAAGTTGAATAGCTCAGTTAGTCTAGCTGTCATATTCCAGTTAGTTGAATTGTTTTAATTAGACTGTTGATTTCCCGAAACGGTCCTCTTAGAGGAACCGAAGAGTCATAGGTTTATGTATATAATTGTAACCCTTGGATGTATGAGAGGGAGGACAAGAAGAAGAGAGGAGATTCTGCAATAAACTCTGTGTGTTACAATTGCTTCCAATTAAATAGTTTCTGTGCGCATTTACCCTAGAATCGTGTTGAATCCTTAATTGTCAAGAGGTTGTTTAATTGTGAAGTGATGAACTCTGTGCATATGTATCTACTGGAATGAACTGTTGTATAGATTCTACATGTCTCTGTCTATTGTTTCCTTCAATTTGCTCGAGTAGGGAAGCCTGTGAAACCATGGTCATTTAATCTGGTTAATGGTAATAGAATCCCGCTTAACACAGTAAGTTACAATCGGTTGTCAACCAGAGTCTGAAACTGGGTTAACAATCGGGGTATACAAAGGCAAACACAAACCCCGATGTGAACCCTAGTTAGCCACTATACAAAACCGCTAGTGGATTTGTGAAAGCGGATTGCCCATATTGCATCGCTTTTGGTGCGAAGGCGGTATTTCTGGGTCGAGGAGCGATTCCATAGAGAATTTGACGCATGGCAAGGTGGATCCCCAAAAAACCACTGTTCAATCATGCCATCGCGTGTTAAACTTCGACGTTGGGCGCCAAGAGATATGTGTATGAGCCGTTGATCTGGGCGAAGGCCATCGAACAGTGTTCGTTCGACGAAGATGCACGAAGATTAAACAAGGTACGACGCGTGCATTTGATTGGGCCATTGACATATATGTGGGTTGGCCAAAGGTCTATTATAACGTCGGTTAGTTATAAGGTGTCGAGATATTATAGAAGGCGCAGAGATTTATTTAAATTACAAAGGTTCGTTATAAAGCCAATATTAATATATAACGCACGAAGGTATAAACTTTGATTATAAAGTTGGAAATAAGATATAATTCGGGAGATACCATTTGATATTAAAATTTGTTGAATATAGTTATTTATCAATTTTCTCCAAAATAGACAAATAAAATTGCCAAGGAAATGTAAGTAGACCACGTGGAGCCAAAGAACGAGGGTTATGAGAAAAGGAGCTGACTTTCAGCTGTGTGACTGCGTCATTTGTGGTATCAGAGCAATTATGAAGTAGTTTTGCTGACATGGCAATCCGAGTTGGTAGAGGTGCTGGCAGAAGAAGACCTGTTGCCAACGCAGAAGTGTTGGGGATGTTGCAGAGGGTCGAGGCCAGAATGGATGCCATGGAGAAAAGACAGCCCAGATATCTTGAAGACATCAATGGACTTGAGACAGAAGAAACTGTTTAGATTCCTCCTGACATGAGGCTCCTTACAACTGTTCTGGGGTCTGCAGTTAAGCCCAGAATTGAAGTGTCGAGTTATGCAGGGGGACTGAATCCAGAGGAGCTGGTGGACTGGATTAATGAATTGAACAAGTGCTTCGATTATGAGGAAATAAGCGAAGATAAGAAGGTCAAGTTTGCAGTAACAAAGCTGAAAGGGCATGCTGCACTTTGGTGGGATGGAGTGCAGGAAGAAAGGAGGAGAGTTGGCAAGCAACCTATTAAGAGCTGGACCAGAATGATGGCTAAATTAAAAGGTAAATTCTTGCCTAGTGATTACCAGCTGACATTGTATAAGCAAATTCAGAACCTGAGACAGAGGTTGCTGACAGTAAAATAATACACAGAGGAATTCTACAGAGTAAGCATAAGGGCTGGGCAATTCCAAGACACACCTGAGAAGACTGCCAGATATGTGAATGGTCTCAAGCTGAAGATCCAAGATGAGATTGGTATCCTGTCTCCTAAGACAGTGGAAGAGGCTTATCAGATGGCCTTGAAAGCAGAGGAGAAACTCCCGAGGAAACAGTCTGCCAAGAAGAGAGGTACTTTCCGAGGAAAGGGAAGTCAGGGTGGTAGAGGAAAGCCTGCTACACCCAGGGATGGAGCTAACAGTAGCTCACCTCAGAATGCATTTGCAGAGGATGATGCAAGGGGAAGAAGGGGTTCTTACAGAGGAAAAGGAAGAGGAGGCAGAGACAGAGGTAGAGGTAGAGAATTGAGGTGTTATAGATGTCAGCAAGTGGGACACAAGCACTATGAATGTCCAAAGAATGTAGGTGCTAGTCCAAGGAATGTTGTTGTTTCCCAGACTGGAGAAGAGGCAGAGATTGAAGAAGAAATTCTTCCAGAGAGGGGAGAATCCTTGGTGGTGAATAAGGTCCTGTTGAAGCAAGCCAAAGAGGTCACTGAGCCTGCACAAAGAGAGACTTTGTTTAGGAGCATATGAAAAGTCCAAGGGAAATGTTTCCAGCTAGTCATTGATAGTGGTAGCACAGACAATCCAGTTTCCACTGAGGTAATAGAAAAGTTGAAGCTGAAGACAAGGGAGCATCCAACTCCCTACAGGGTGTCCTGGCTGCACAAAGGGCACCAGCTAGTTGTAAAAGAGCAGTGTGAGATAGAGCTGCAAATGGGAAAATATAAATACAAGGTCCTGTGTGATGTAATGCCCATGGATGTGTGTCATATACTGCTGGGTAGACCTTGGCAGTTTGACAGAGCAGCAGTGCATGATGGCAAGAAGAAAACTTACAAGTTCTTCAAAGATGGGGTACATCATATATTGATTCCCATGGAAGAAGGAGAGCCATCCAGCAGAGTGATTGATCCAAAGACCTTGTTGCTGAGCGGGAAGGAATATCTGCAGCAGATAGAAGAAGAAGAGGTAAGATTTGCTTTAGTTTGCAAACCTAAAGTAGTTCTTACTTCTACAAAGATTTCTGATTTGCCAGTAGAAATCCAAGAAATGTTAGATGAGTATTGTGACATTGTTGTGGATGATTTACCTGATGAGCTGCCACCTGTGAGAAAGATCAGCCATCAGATAGATTTTATCCTTGGTTCAAATCTGCCAAATAAGGCAGCCTACAGAATGACTCCCAAGGAAAATGAGGAAATCAGGAGACAGGTACAGGAGTTGGTGGACAAAGGACTGATCAGAGAAAGTCTGAGTCCATGTGCAGTACCAGCAGTTTTGAGCCCAAAGAAATATGGAGGCTGGAGGATGTGTACTGATTCCAGAGCAATTAATAAGATCACAATCAGGTACAGATTCCCTTTGCCCATAATTGAGGATTTAATGGACTATTTGAGTGGTGCCAAATATTTCTCAAAGATATATTTAAAGAGTGGATACCATCAGATTAGAATAAGAGAGGGTGATGAGTGGAAAACTGCCTTTAAAACAAATGAAGGGTTATATGAATGGATGGTAATGCCTTTTGGGTTGTCAAATGCACCTATCACTTTTATGATACTTATGAATGAAGTGTTGAAAGAATTCATTGGTAAATTTGTGATAGTATATCTGGATGATATATTAGTTTTCAGCAGAACTAGAGAAGAACATTTAAGGCATCTTAATCATGTTTTGAAGAAGCTGCACCAAGAGAAAATGTTGACAAATCTGAAGAAATGCTCATTCATGAAGGAAGAGTTGGTGTATTTGGGGTTTTTTTTTTCTGTAGAAGGATTGAAGATGGACCCAGAAAAGATTAAGGCAATTGTGGAGTGGCCTTCACCCAGGAATGTCTTTGAGGTAAGAAGTTTCCATGGACTTGCTAGTTTTTACAAGAAGTTTATAAGAAACTTCAGTAAGATTAATGCACCCATAATTGAGACAATAAAGAAGAGAAAATATCCATTTAAGTGGACTACTGAAGTAGAAAGAAGCTTCAAAATTTTGAAGCAAAAGATAACAGAGAAGCCTGTTCTGATTCTGCCTGATTTTACAAAACCATTTCAAGTAAAATGTGATGCCAGTGGAGAGGCCATTGGAGCTGTGTTGAGTCAGGATGATAGGCCTGTGGCATATTTCAGTGAGAAGCTGAATGACACCATAAGAAATTGTTCCTCTTATGAGAAGGAATTCTATGCAATTGTTCAGGCACTAAAGAAGTGGAGACATTATCTGATGTCCAGGGAATTTGTATTATATTCTGACAATCATGCTTTGCAGTATATTGTACAATAGCCCAAATTGAAACATAAGCATGCTAAATGGGTTGAGTATCTCCAAATTTTTAATTTTGTTTTGAAACATATAAGTGGCCAAGCCAATAAAGTAGTTGATGCTTTGAGTAGGAGGCACATGCTTGTTCAAGAAACTAATTTTGAAGTTTTAGGGTTTGATTTTCTGAAAGAATTGTATAAAACAGATCTAGATTTTAAGGAAGCAATTGAGGCATGTAGTAACACTGTTTTAATAGATAGAAGCCAGTGGCTGGATTATTTCTTGCAGGAGGACTTACTATTCAGAAGAAGCCAACTGTGTGTACCAAAATGTTCCATGAGGGAAAATTTGATCAAAGAGAAGCATAGTGGTGGACTTGCTAGACACTTTGGTACTGATGAGACTTATGAGAAGCTGAGTCACTTTTATTTCTGGCGCAAGATGAGAGCAGAAGTGGACAATTTTGTGAAGAATTGCAAGATTTGTCAATATGCCAAAGGAAGGAGCCAGAATACAGGATTGTACACTCCCTTACCTATTCCAGACAGGCCTTGGGACATGGTGAGTATGGATTTTGTTCTAGGATTGCCCAAGAATCAGAGAGGGAATGATGCAGTCTTTGTTGTGGTGGACAGATTCTCCAAAATGGCACATTTTATTCCATGTTACAAAACTAGTGATGCCACCCATGTTGCTAACTTGTTCTTCAAGGAAGTTGTTAGATTGCATGGGTTTCCCAAGAGTATTGTTTCAGACAGAGATACCAGATTTGTGGGTCATTTTTTGAGGACACTATGGAAGAAACTTGGTACCAACCTAAGTTTCAGCTCAGCTTATCATCCTCAGACTGATGGACAAACTGAGGTAGTGAATAGGAGTCTGGGAAATTTGTTGAGATGTCTTGCAGGAGAGCATCCCAAGCAGTGGGATCATATTTTTCCCCAAGAAGAATATGCATACAATGACTCACCGAATAGGAGCACAGGGCAGAGTCCATTTCATATTGTTTATGGAATGCACCCTAGAGGAATATCAGAATTGAGAAATCTGGGGAAGACAGAACTGAGAAGTGCAGAGGGTGAGGAATTTTCTTCAGAGATCCAGGCCATACATGAACAAGTGAAACAAAAACTACAAGGCAATAGCATCAAGCACAAAAGCAGAGTAGACTTAAGCATAATAGAAGTTCATTTTGAAGTAGGAGATCAGGTTTTGGCACACTTGAGAAAGGAGAGATTCCCAAAGAAGCAGTACAACAAATTGAAGTTCAAGAAGATTGGGCCATGCAAGATACTTAGGAAGTTTTCTGCAAATGCTTATGAGATTGAATTACCTCCTGATGTTGGAATATCTCCTATTTTTAATGTTGTTTATTTGTACAAGTATGAAGATGATGGTGCAGAAGAAAGAGCAGCAGACAAGGAACAGATTGAGTGGAGAGAACAGCTACCTCCAGCACAGCCATTGCAACCAGAGAAGATATTGGACAAAAGAGTGTTCAGAAGGACCAGAGGACAAGAGTAATTTCAGTACTTGATCAAATGGAAGGATAAGCGAGAAGAATATGCCACTTGGATGACTGAAGAAATGTTGCAGAAGATAGGCAGATCAGTGGAAGAGCTCATGGACAGGAGCCCATGAAGAAAATTTCCCTCGGGAGTCTGATGTAGGGGCATTAGACCCTAGCCAGCAATGTAGGAGTTTTTTCCACATGTTGTGGCTAGGAGGGTTTGAAAACAATCGAATTATCACAGCTAGGTATCAATACCTTAGCTGATTGTATTATTAGATCAGTTAGAGTCGTAGAAGTTGAATAGCTCAGTTAGTCTAGCTGTCATATTCCAATTAGTTGAATTGTTTTAATTAGACTGTTGATTTCCTGAAACGGTCCTCTTAGAGGAACCGAAGAGTCATAGGTTTATGTATATAATTGTAACCCTCGGATGTATGAGAGGGAGGACAAGAAGAAGAGAGGAGATTCTGCAATAAACTCTGTGTGTGCGCATTTACCCTATAATCGTGTTGAATCCTTAATTGTCAAGAGGTTGTTTAATTGTGAAGTGATGAACTATGTGCATATGTATCTACTGGAATGAACTATTGTATATATTCTTCATGTCTCTGTCTATTGTTTCCCTTAATTTTCTCGAGTAGAGAAGCCTGTGAAACCGTGGTCATTTAATCTGGTTAATGGTAATAGAATCCCGCTTAACACAGTAAGTTACAATCGGTTGTCAACCAGAGTCCGAACCTGAGTTACCAAACGGGGTATACAAAGGCGAACACAAACCCCAACATGAACCCTGGTTAGCCACTATACAAAACCAGTAGCAGATTTGTGAAAGCGGATTGCCCATATCGCACCACTTTTGGTGCGAAGGTGGTATTTCTAGGTCGAGGAGCGATTCCATAGAGAATTTGACGCGTGGCGAGGTGGATCCCCGGAAAACCACCGTTCAATCGTGTCATCGCGTGTTAAACTTCGACGTTGGGTGCCGAGCGATATGTGTATGAGCCTTCGATCTGGGCGAAGGCCATCGGACGGTGTTCGTTCGACAGATATGCACGAAGATTAAACAAGGTACGACACGTGCATTTGATTGGGCCATTAACATATATGTGGGTCGGTCGAAGGTCTATTATAATGTCGGTTAGTTATAAGGTGTCAGGATATTATAGAAGGCGTGGAGATTTATTTAAATTACAAAGGTTCGTTATAAAGACAATATTAATATATAACGCGCGAAGGTATAAACTTTGATTATAAAGTTGGAAATAAGATATAAGTCGGGAGATACCATTTGATATTCAAAGCTGTTGAATATAGTTATTTATCAATTTTCTCCAAAATAGACAAATAAAATTTCCAAGGAAATGTAAGTAGACCACATGGAGCCAAAGAACGAGGGTTATGAGAAAGGGAGCTAACTTTCAGCTGTGTGACTGCGTCAGAATCTGTTGGCTTTTAACAGAGGAACCAGATAATAATTGGGGATCCTTCCTAAAATACCTATTACTTTAGGAGGAAATACTTTCTATATAGATGTGATGGTTGTCCAAGGACCTTTTGACTTTAACTTACTCCTTGGGAGTGACTATACTTATGTCATGGGAGCTCTTGTCTCTTCTCTCTTTTGTCTGATGTGTTTCCCACGTGGAGGAAGAATTGTGACCATTGATCAATTGTCATTCATTGGTCCTAATATAGATCCCAATAAACCATCATCCCTTAATGGTCCTTACATACAAGTGGTATCATCCCCACCACACGCTAATTATGTGGCAGCTTGTTCCATGCCCGTGTCTACTGATGATATGGTCAGCAATATAGTGCATCATGTACTGGGGGTATTGGACCCTGATTTCAAGAGTGTTGTTCTCCCATCTGATGAGAACCTCTTGGAACACATGACCTCTTATTGGTCATGAAAAAAGGTTTCCAGATCAAAGTTCCTTTTCTTGTGTCAAGCTCCTTAAAAAATGAAACGTCTCGGGAGCAAAGTTCCTTTTCTTGTGTTAAGCTCCTTAAAAAATGAAACAAGGCCTCCAGAGCATAGTTCCTTTTCTTGAGTCAAGCTCATTAAAAAATGAAACAAGGAGTCATGAGGAGAGTTCTTTTATTATTTCAACCTTTTTAAAAAATGAAATAGGTCCCTATGAGCATATTCTTTTACTGTGTCAATATCATTGAAAAATGAAATAAATCCCCTTTCAATTCGAGTCTTTGATTAGATCTCATAAATTCTCGGTCAAGTCTTTCACTTGATATCATAAATGAACCTTCATTCCATCCACCTATTAGTAACCATTAGTCTACTTAAGTGAATGAGTTGAATCTTAGGGGGCATGTACCTTGAATTGATTCATTATGTTGGGGGCATGGAAAATTATTGCAAGAATAATTTATCTCTTTTTCAAGATTGTATAAAAATGAAACCATTGTTAAGAATAGTTTTTTCTTTGTTTCAAGCTTGTATAAAAAATGAAACCATTCCTATGCACCTCTCCTGATTTCCATTTTGTCTGCATATTTTTCGAGATGAACCTTTATTTTTTCATTCCATCATCACCATCTACTTGGCTGATCATACGCTCTCACTTGGTTGTTTTCAACCTTGCCTAGGGAACTGTTGTGATGAGTGGTCTTGTTAGACAGTCTCTTGACCTTTAATTTTTTTGAGCAGATTCACCATGACTGGAACCAGTCACTACCCTTTACACCACTCATTCCTCCAGGAGGAGTCCTCTTTCAGCTCTTTTCAGACTCCCAAAATATGAAAATATTTTTGAGCACTTTTCATTTTGAGCTCGCTAAATTAAATGAAACGACGTCTACTCAGTATAAGTTTTACCTTTTTTTCAGGTTGAGGTTGACTATTTACGAAAAAGGAACACCTTAGTCAAACATGACTTGGAAGTTCCCTCGGATATTTTTTTCTACCTTTTCGAATTCAACAGACTATTTATGAAAAGGGACAGTCGGTGTTTTATTTTCCATTTCTTTTTCAAAATCCATAAACATGAAAAAGATGTCGAGTTACCCCTCCGTCAAATTGTAAAACTTAAACAACAAAGGATTTGTCACCATGATGAGACCGAGTTACTCCTTCCTAGGACTCATTAAACTTACTAGGATGGATTCATCCAAAGGATGAAAATATATGCTAAGCATATGGTATTTTCTTCAAGCTTGCTATCAAAAATAAAGAGGTACTCGCTAGAAATACCGAGGGAAAATGGAAGTAAAGCATTCTTTGTATTTTGTACCAAAGCCAGCATGTCGCTATTGAACATGACACTTATCTGCATTTCGTGTCGGGTTGGGGATATCCTTCATTCGTCATTTTCCTTCCTGGGTTTTGGAAATCCATTTGCCTCTCATTATATCATCATCTATTGTAACCATGACTTTTGATCCCATTTTGAGTCAAATGTTTCCAAACTCTGGATTCGTTTCGCCGATATGTTCAATCTGTTTCGTGTCGATGATGTGGGAATAATTATGGCCCTCCTTCCATGGATCACTTCCTGTCGACTTCAGCTCATTATCCAGGAAGGTGATTTAGAAACTCCTTTTTAGTACCTGTTAGCTTGATGGGGCCTAGACCCAATTTCAAAGTGACTACACAGTACAAAAAAACCCACTATTACTGGCCCTTTAGATAGTGATCTACTTGTGCATATCGAAGTCAAATAGGGGGATGCTAGAACTAGGTTTCTGCATCCATAGGGACACTAGATTGTGGATTTAGGGCTTTTTCTTCTTATCAGAGCTTCGTGGGTCAAACATATTAATATTACCAAATTTTTTCAAAACAATTGTTTAAATTACTCACAGACTATGCAATATTTCTTATTCATGCATTAAACATAGTAAATAACTGATGCAGGAGCATCAGAACTAGCCAGCAATGTGGAAAATTTTCCACAAGTTGTGGCTTGACAGGGTGAATTTCATTACTTTTTGTTCAATTTCAGTTTTACTGAGGAGGTCGATTCCTCACATAGTTTGTTATTATTGTGATAAATTCAACTGTTTTATTTGAGATTTAGTGATAAGATTTATTAAATGAGTGTAACCGTGAGTGAGAAGATAGGAGATTTTCTTTAAAAATAGGAGATTATGTTAGCTGTTTGTTAGAGAAATTAGTGGAGGAAATATAGAAAAAATGTAATAAGTGAGGAGATCCTTCGCAGAGTAAGGTGGTGTGTTTTTTTTAGATGGGCGAAAAGCTCAGAATAAAAAAAAGAAAAACACTGTGTTTTGAAAAAGCCGAGATCGGTCTTTGTGAAAAGGGATCAAGGCAATTTTCGGTTCTACTACTGTTTATGAATAAAAGTAGTGTTTGCGCCCAATGTATGTTGGCTGTGAAGATTGATATGGGTGTTTTTTTTATGAATTGTTTGAATTGTGGCAATTTGTGTATTTTTGTTAAATCGTAATTTCCCCATGATTGAGGCAATTTGGGAAAGGTGAATTGTGAGCTAGAACAGTGTCTAACATGGAACTTGTGTAAACAACTCCACAGAAATTTTGAACAGTTCGATTAATATTAATTAGTCTTGAAACTGTCGGATCCGCTTGATTCATCTCGTCGGAGCAGTTGAATGTCAGTTGATCCGATTGTGAAGTGTTTTAATTGTCAGATCCACTAAATCGGGAGGAGTGGAAATAGAATTATCCCCTGCTAGCAAACAGTTCAGAAAGTTTTATTTAATGAGCGATATCACGTCAGATTTGATTAATCTGTTAAATGCTTCTGCTGCGTAATTTTTGATCGCATTGGAGCGCGAGAGATCTCCATATCTCACCATATCACAATCAACTGGACGCAAAGGAATATCAATCCAGTTAGAAATTAATTCGTGTCCAGAAATTTATCGCGTCGGCGCTGAGTTAGAATTAACAGTTTGGGTGTTAAAGAAATTTGCGATTCCGATTTCCAACTAGATCAGATCGGAACCTTTGGAGCAGTGAAGTGATAATGCATTGTAAGAGGCTGATTGGTGACTTCCGTCTGGATCGGATCGGGAGTTTGGTATCCAATTCCTGGTGATCTCTGATTGTAATCACAGCGGAAAGTGCATATTTGCTTTGTATCAGAGTGATCGGAATTTGATTGTGTAAGAAGTGACATCAATCAAGGCAATTTGTAATCGCCGACAGGAATATTGCATCGGGCTGTGTAAAATATATCGGATCGGACTATTGAAACAACGATGGTTGGAGAGCACATTAGAGATGGCCAATTAGCAAAATGTGTTGAAACATTAGAGCAAACTAGATCTGGGTGCGGTCATATGTGTCGATGTTGACAGAGTAAATGGTTTTAAAAGGCGTTCAACGCTATCAGATTGAGAGCGGTTTTATATTGTTAAATTCTGGTTAAATGTTGATTGTTATGAATGTGCAGAGATTGTTTAACAACATTGAATAAGGTGAAAGACTTCGGCAAAAGCATTGAATGCAGTTGAACGTTTAACTGTGAGCCCAGCACGTGTTTTTTGAGCCTGAGTTCTGTAATTGCGAAGGTCGAATGAAGAATTGAAACACTCTGGCATTGTTGGTGAAATCGACTATGGTTAAGTAAATAGTTATGTCGAATGAGTTGATATTTGATTTTAATCAAATTCTGTACACGACATAACGACAATTGAAGCGAGAGAGCGTTGGAGAGGGCGCACCCTAGTTTGCATAGATATTCATGGGTAAGGATTTTTATATTTACTATAGCGAATCTATTGTAATGTTGAATGGAATGAGCAAATGCAGAGGCGGAATTGAGGGTACGATTTAGATTTGCCTTTGTAGAAATAAGAAATTCGTTGCAGCGTTCTGAATTTAAGAGGGGTGTAATTTTCCAGTTTGAGTTTAAATGCAAGGCGCATTTTGTTTTATTGTATTCTAAGATGATGGGCGCTTTGTGCCAATTGAAGTATGTGTTTGAAAAAAATGAAGAGTTTGATTATTGGGTTATGGATTTGAAACATATGTGGAAGATAGCTTCTGCATGATAAGGGCAGTGGGTGAATTTGCATGGTATTTAAAAGTGTTGATGCTGAGATGCATGTGAATTTGCAAGGTAGATAAGATTCTGGGTGTTGCAGGTTTGTCCCTGCATCATTTTTGGTATCAGATCTTGGCTCTGTTGAATTGAAGACTGCAGCAATATAAATCAAGAGAAGATGTGAGAGAAGAAACAGATGCGTTCTTAAAAGCAGAATAAGGGAAGTCCCTAGAAGTAGTAGTGAACCTGAAGAATCCAACAAGAGTTTGGACAGAGGACAATTGAAGTGTTCTCGAAAGAGAAAGTGAGAGATTGCAGAAGCCTAAAGGGAGCAAAGGTGTTGCTGAAGAGAAGATTCCGGATAGGGGATCGTGCTTACCAAAAGACTGAGTGAGGAGAGCTTAGTGAGGTAAGATTGCAGTAAGAAGGACTTGTTGTTCAGAGGCTTGTTGCAGAGGTGAAAAGATCTCATGGAAAGAGAGGAGCAGAAAATGACTATATATAGTCATAGCAGAAGTTCACAAAGAAGCCACAGCAGAAGGGAAGATGCCAAAGCAAATGGCATGAGGATGAGTCAAGAAGAGTTTGACCGAGAGAAAGCTGAGATAGATTTCCAGATTGGAATATTGATGAAGATGTTGCAGAAAAGTGTTTGGACCATGAGGAAAAGAGTAAAGTGGCCAAGGCTATGAGAAAGGAGAAATCAGCAAGTGAAGTCAGAGATAGTAGAAGAATTGAGAAAGATTGAGCAGATATTGAGTGCTCAAGAGGAATCAGAGAAACTCAGAGAAGCAGAGGAAGAATTGGAAGTTTCCATTTGCAGACCAGAATAGGGTGAGATGTTAGGGAAAGAGGATAATGAGAGGTCAGCTGAAGATCTTCTGGACTACTGGCAGAATTCAGAACAATTCGAAGATATGTTGACAAAGGAAGCAGATGAGGCAATGAAGCCTTGTGATTTTGATTCTTATAGTTTATGTATGTTTGCAGGATATGCAGAGGATGATGGACAGCCTGATGAAATTTTCACAACCAGGAATGAAGCTCTTGAGGTAAAGTATGATGGTGAATCTCTTTTAGAGGAAGAAGGCGTTGATCTATTGAAACAGAAGGAGTTCATAGATGAAATCCTGTTTGGTGTGAAACAGTCAGATGAGGTTGATATAGACCAGCAGTCTGAAGACAATTCCATAGTGGAACTACAAAAAGGTAAACCAATGAATTTTTTTAATGGAATTGATGAAAGATGCTTGCAATGTGATAATGTGGAAAACAGGTCAACTCAGGAGGATTGCCAAGAAAAGAATGAAGCTGAGAATGGAAATTGTGACGATCTGCTAGAGAGATTTCACAAGGAGATAGAATACTTGGAGAGATTACTCAAGGAACCTAAAGGAGAAACAAAGCTTATAGAACTTGATGGACGAAAAGGTGTGAGAGACAGCATTAATAAATATGATGCTGAAATCAGAGAAATTGAGCAGCGATTATATGAAGGTGAGATGAAAGATCACGAGCAACAAGGAAGTTATGTCCTCAGAGGCATGAAGGAGACAGAAATATTAACTCAGCAAGATGAATATGGAAGTAACCAGAACTTTGGAATGAATGATCAGCTACATGAGAATGAATTTGAGGAAGGCATCAAATTGCAGAAGTATAGAAGCTGGCAGCAGAATGAAGAACTAGAAATTGGTCTGGCTGTACAAAGGAAGATAAGTGAAGACCGAAGATACATATGGAAACTGAAGAAAAGGGTGAAGTGGAAGCTATTGCAACAGAGGTTGAATGGCAAGCTGATGAAATACTTCAGGGAACTTGAACAAATTCATATTGATTTGTTGAAGAAGGAAAGACTCAGAGAAATGGGGTCACAGCAAGAAGGATCCGCTGAAATCCAAAAGATCTAGGATGGAGGATTGGTTCTTGAAGCATCAAAATAAAATGGAAGGTATTGTATTTTGAAAAATGAAGGTTGTTGTGTGTTTGCAGGTCACATTGACTTGAGGAAAGACAAACAGTTATTGAAGACTGTTGAAGAAATGACTACTTATAGTCACATGCAGAATAAGGAGGATGGTAAAAGAAATTTTGAATTCAAAGGATATACTGAGTCATTGAAGATCATTGATCTTGAAGAAAGCCAGAGTGAAGGAGGATTAAAGACAGATATTGCAGACAATGCAGTTAGTAAAGATGGTGCAGAACGTTTGAGAGAACTTCCAGATGAGATGGCAGATTTGTATAAGTCGAATCTTTTGATGAGGAAGCCAGGTAAAGCATTTGTGTTTATTGAGTTGATTAATTTTGATGAAGATTTACATGCAGGAAAAGGGCAATGTGAAGTCAATCTAAACCAAGAAGAACAGATTGGATTAATGGAAGGTATGCTGGAATTTGAAGCAAGGAATGATGAAGTCATGAATGAGAAACCAGAAGAAAAACCTGGGAAAAGGCATTTTTACATTTCATAAATGTATATGGAAGATTTTTGGCACAAAGATTATGATGTTCTAATTCAAGAACACAATCAGTTGCAGCAGAAAAGTATTCAGCACACGAGAAGTGAAATGGACAAAGAATTGGATGAGTTGTGGAAACTCATAATACAGCATTCCAGTAAAACAAATGCAAGACAAAAGAAGAAAAGAAGATTGGCTGGAAGAAATCGTACTGGCGAAGGGAATGGAAAATTGCAAATTAGAGTAAGCAAAGCAGTAGCGAAATATGTAAAAAGGACAAGAACAGATAGTGAGGCATTACCGCATAAAGGATGGAGACTTGAAAGACAAACAACAACAGTAGTAACTAAGAACAGACTATCAAACCAAATATGGGATCCAGGAGGACACAAAACAGAATTGCATGATCAGGAGATCATGGTTAATTTAAACTTCGGGAGTCTGATGCAGGAGCATCGGAACTAGCCAGCAATGTGGAAAATTGTCCACATGTTATGGCTTGACAGGGTGAATTTCATTATTGTTTGTTCAATTTTAGGTTTACTGAGGAGGTCGATTCCTCACATAGTTTGTTATTATTGTGATAAATTCAACTGTTTTATTTGAGATTTAGTGATAAGATTTATTAAATGAGTGTAACCGTGAGTGAGAAGATAGGATATTTTCTTTAAAAATAGGAGATTATGTTAGCTGTTTGTTAGAGCAATTAGTGGAGGAAATATAGAAAAAAATGTAATAAGCGAGGAGATCCTTCGTAGAGTAAGGTGGTGTGTTTTTTTTAGATGGGCGAAAATCTCAGAATAAAAAAAGAAAAAAGAAAAATACTGTGTTTTGAAAAAGCCGAGATCAGTCTTTGTGAAAAGGGATCAAGGCAATTTTCGGTTCTACTACTGTTTATGAATAAAAGTAGTGCTTGCGCCCAATGTATGTTGGCTGTGAAGATTGACATGGGTGTTTTTTTTATGAATTGTTTGAATTGTGGCAATTTGTGTATTTTTGTTAAATCATAATTTCCCCATGATTGAGGCAATTTGGGAAAGGCGAATTGTGAGCTAGAACAGTGTCTAACACAGAACTTGTGTAAACAACTCCACAGAAATTTTGAACAGTTCGATTAATATTAATTAGTCTTGAAACTGTCAGATCCGCTTGATTCATCTCGTCGGAGCAGTTGAATGTCAGTTGATCCGATTGTGAAGTGTTTTAATTGTCAGATCCACTAAATCGGGAGGAGCGGAAATAGAATTATCCCCTGTTAGCAAACAGTTCGGAAAGTTTTATTTAATGAGCGGTATCACGTCAGATTTGATTAATCTATTAAATGCTTCTGCTGTGTAATTTTTGATCGTATTGGAGCGCGAGAGATCTCCATATCTCACCATATCACAATTAACTGGATGCAAAGGAATATCAATCCAGTTAGAAATTAATTCGTGTCCAGAACTTTAACGCGTCGGTGCTGAGTTAGAATTAACAGTTTGGGTGTTAAAGAAATTGGCGATTCCGATTTCCAACTAGATCAGATCGGAACCTTTGGAGCAGTGAAGTGATAACGCATTGTAAGAGGCTAATTGGTGACTTCCGTCTGGATCGGATCAAGAGTTTGGTATCCAATTCCTGGTGATTTCCGATTGTAATCACAGCGGAAAGTGGAGATTTTCTTTGTATCAGAGTGATCGGAATTTGATTGTGTAAGAAGTGACATCAATCACGGCAATTTGTAATCGCCGACAGGAATATTGCATCGAGCTGTGTAAAATATATCGGATCAGACTATTGAAACATCGATGGTTGGAGAGCACATTAGAGATGGCCAATTAGCGAAATGTGTTGAAACATTAGAGCAAACCAGATCTGGGTGCGGTCATATGTGTCGATGTTGACAGAGTAAATGGTTTTAAAAGGCGTTCAACGCTGTCAGATTGAGAGCGGTTTTATATTGTTAAATTCTGGTTAAATGTTGATTGGTATGAATGTGCAGAGATTGTTTAACAACATTGAATAAGGTGAAAGACTTTGGCAAAAGCATTGAATGCAGTTGAACGTTTAACTGTGAGCCCAGCACGTGTTTTTTGAGCCTGAGTTCTGTAATTGCGAAGGTCGAATGAAGAATTGAAACACTCTGGCATTGTTGGTGAAATCGACTATGGTTAAGTCAATAGTTGTGTCGAATGAGTTGATATTTGATTTTAATCAAATTCTGTACACGGCATAACGACAATTGAAGCGGGAGAGCGTTGGAGAGGGCGCACCCTAGTTTGCGTAGATATTCATGGGTAAGGATTTTTATATTTACTGTAGCAAATCTATTGTAATGTTGAATGGAATGAGCAAATGCAGAGGCGGAATTGAGGGTACGATTTAGATTTGCCTTTGCAGAAATAAGAAAGTCGTTGCAGCGTTCTGAATTTAAGAGGGGTGTAATTTGCCAGTTTGAGTTTAAATGCAAGGCGCATTTTGTTTTATTGTATTCTGAGATGATGGGCGCTTTGTGCCAATTGAAGTATGTGTTTAAAAAAAATGAAGAGTTTGATTATTGGGTTATGGATTTGAAACATATGTGGAAGATAGCTTCTGCATGATAAGGGCAGTGGGTGAATTTGCATGGTATTTAAACGTGTTGATGCTGAGATGCATGTGAATTTGCAAGGTAGATAAGATTCTGGGTGTTGCAGGTTTGTCCCTGCATCAATAACCATAAAACAGACTATGTTATTTAGTTACAGAACAAAACCCTATTCATAGACATTCATAAATAGTAAGCAAAAAGAAAACACATCATTATAACTCATATTTTCTCAACGGTTTATTCATTATCATCCATATCTATCTAATACATCCAATTTCCAACCTGTGCACACAGCTTCATGGGCCCGTGCACACAGTTGTAGTCTTTCCTAATGTCTCTGCACACACAGTTGTAGGAGCCTTTTCCTATAAATCAAAACACGGACTCTAACTCAGTCTGACATCTAAATGCACCACAAAATGTATCTCATTCATAACTTACCTATGACTTCTATCTAGAATCCTTATATAGATTTGGCTCTTACAGTACCATGGTCCCAACCATGGGCAGATTCCAACGTTCACAAAATATCCCATCACGTTACATAATAAGGGGCTTTAACCCACCCCAAAGCCCCTAAAACCAAAAATATACTCCACGTTATGTGCTCTGCTCCTTGATCTATGGAGTATTTCCTTGCTTGCTTACTTTGTGGGGATCCCAGCTCCAACAGACCCCCAACACAAAACTATGACTCATCCCGAGTCACAACCATGGTGCGCCATCGATCGTTGCCCTAATACTGCTCAAGGAATCCTTCAATGGAGGAACTGTATCAATGCACTACTTATCAAAATCCCAGACTTCTCCAAGAAATGGTTCTGTGATGGACTTGGTTTCCTTCGCTTCCAATCCCCTCTAAGTTGTGCATAGCTCCTTAAGCCTCTTCTCCACATTTTTGGAAATTTGACTTTCCTTAGCTTCCCATGGCTTCATCCTGGCAATGACTAGCTACTCTTTATAGTGCAACTTTTCAATTTATTCTAGTAAAAACTTACCCACTGGGAGATGGGTAATCCTCCAAATTGGCACCAAGGTCTTTGCAGTGACCTTGATTTTATCTAGCTGCTCTTGTTTCTCGTGCACCTTGGTCTCAATCTTCTGTACTTGTGGGTCCTCATGTAGTGAGGACCAGACATCTAGAGCTTCGCCAAATATGCTCAGACACTCCTATATGTGAGATTCGATATATCTTGTGGTGGCCTTAAACTCTGTTGTGCGCTAATCACAGACTTTTGGCGAAGTAGCAGGCTTTAACTGCATCTATAGCTCGACGATTTTCATTTCCATCTAGATCCATACTTCATTGACTTTGGCCTTGGAGTCTTTGACAATTGTGGCCAGTTTTGCCACTTTCTCCTCAGGTGCAGCTGCAACCTGAATTTCGAGCTTTGGTAACTCATTACATGCCTTAGAAATATCTTCTTCCACCTTCTTCCACTAGGCTGCCCTAGCTTTTTATTCCTTTGAGGGTTTCTTCTGGGGCAAGGACCATACCGCTAGTTTCTTAGGCTTCTTATACAGATTTGCGCCCGTGGTATTCTGGCCTCTTAGAGACCTCGACCCTGTGGTTGTTACTAGTGGTGTAGCCATCATGATGTACCCTAAGCATCGGTAGATAAGTTATTGCTCGATCTCTTCGAAAGTCTTCTCGTAAATGTAGAATCTTTCTTGTCTCTCTCACAGACAGTAATTCTCTCTTAGCATGCAAAGTGTTTGAATTGGGGGCAGGATCCTTGATTTATAGCAAATTTAAAATTTGAACCTCATCATTACCCTTAGACACTCCTCATAAATGCCTATTTGGTGGCATGTTTTGCCAGATATGCCCATTAATTGCATTTTTCTTGCTTCTTCTAATGGCCAGGTCATTGTTCAATCAATTCTTATTATTCCAATGGTCATATTTTGGATGAAATCTGCAAGAATCACCCCTTCATTGTAGTCCTGCCTCCTGTGGTGTAGTAACCTCCAACTATGCCTTGATTTTGTGTGCTACGTAGTACCCCTACTACGTTGGATCCATCCGTCAACATAGTTAGTCTACATCTATTCCTCATGAGATCCACAGATATCCTCCCCCAACACAGTCTTGGGAACCATGTCTCTCCAAAAAAATTGTGGGTAACTTTCGCGATTCTTTTCCCACTGCACAACCCGATCCGGCTGCATTAGAGTCCTAGTTTCCTAAGCAATGCGGCAGACTCCTCTTGGGACTTCCTAAAAAACCTCATTAATGCATTCCAAACCATCAGAGAAGTTATACTTCAAAAAGAAACCTTCTACCATCTCATCCAAATCTGTAGTTCCATGGCACAATTCTATTTCAATATACCATCATTGAGGTATCATCTCCAAATAATGAAAGAACATGTGCACCCATTCTGGCTGAGGTTTTTCTCCCCAAGGAGTGGTCCAATGAGCTAAATGCTCGCACAAATCCTTTTAACCATCATACTTCTCTGAAATTTTTGTGTTAACCTGACCAAACCTTAACCTTATAAATTTGTAGGACTTCATCCAATCTCCTAAACGTTCTTATTGCACACCCCACCATCGGACTGGAGTGGACCTTAATGCAAAGTCTAAATCCTCATACATTTGTTCCTATGGGACTTTCTGCTCAAATTCCTCCAATAACAAGACAACATTCCCTGTTCCATCATAAAAGGGAAAGTTGCACACTTATTACTTGACATAGCACAGATATTTTGTAACCCTGTTATGTAATATATTATGCCAGTGCTCCAAATCTTCATCGGAATCAGACATGCACGAACTATCACGCTCCCAACATATTCTTCCATCTATGGTGGGATTAATATAGTCTTCGTCCTACGCAGTATGCTAATAAATCTGATCAATCACAACATTTCCATACTCATTTTGGACAGGTTCTATATATCGCACACCCTCGGAAGGATCTAAGGGCACATCAACCCGAGTACCATTCTGCTCAGAGATCATCTTCCTCTTCTTCAGGTTGATTATAGTGTCCATGTCGTAAGCCCAATCAAACCCCAATAGCACAAGATATGTGTTACTCTCATCAATTATCTCAATCACTTCGAAGTTGACCAACATGTCAGTGCCATAAATATCTACGCTAATCCCCTACAATCCCCCCATAGGAATAATATTCAGCTAATTTTCCATCCGCAGTTCAATTGGCGACTAGTGTAGCTTCGTCTTTCCAATCTGCTTCCATGTCTATTTTGGCAGAACATTGGCATCTAATCCTAGATCCAAAAGGACTCCTTCCGTCCCATGATCTCCAATTTTTGTAGTCAACCGCATGTCCTGGTCAGTTCTCTTCTTATTCTTGTACACATTTTTTATTGCATTTTGTTCCATCTGTAGCTCTTATTTACCAGTGCAATTATCAACCAACTCCTGCAATCCTTCTACATCCCTATGTTCCCTTAACAGCTTGATGCATGTTTGTAATAAAGATGCTAAAATTACGGATTGACTCCCTTTACCTTTGCATTCTCTTCAGGATTATTTTCTACCAGGAACAATTTTCGCTACGTAGTTGATGTCGTAGCCTTAAGAGTCATAAATGATTTCTTCGCTGCCATAAATGTCTCTTTTTCATGATGTACATCAAACCCAGTAATATTATCTTCAATCTTTCTTACCCATGTCTTTGATACAGACCTCCATCCATCTGTATGGTTTCCTCTATTATTCATACCACTGCATGTGACTATGTTAACAAATGGATCTCCTTGGCATGGTTCAGCCTTGATCATCTATATGTTATGTGTTGGCTATTGGTTGCACTTCTCCTACAATTTAGCTAACAAAATGGGACAATATTTGACTTCATGACCAAATTCTTGACAATACTTATAGGAAACTGCAATGGGATTCTGACAATCCTTGGCAAAATTTCCATTCTTTTCACAGTTGTAACATATGATTTGACCTCATCCACATTAGAGAACTTTTGAGGTCTAAAATCAGCCTCCTAAGAAAAATGTACAATAGAAATAAACTTTATAAGAACCAATAGGATTCAAGATGATGATGCCAACCATGGGGGATGATTCACCATTTTTGGGGTAAAAAAGTAAAAAGATTAAAAAAAATAAAATAATAAAACTATTTTTCCAACTTGTATTTTCAACTTATCTCCCTAGTTTTTTACTCAAACTTCAAGTGGAAACACTCGTTGGATGCAAAATTTAATTCCTCACCCAAGGAGTACCCATGTTTCATACTTTCGATGGACCCTGCTACACGAAAAATGAGAAATACATGAAAAAACATCATTGCAATCACGTTTTTCATGTATTTCTCATTTTCATGTAGCAGGGTCCATAGAAAGTATGCAACATGGGTAATCCTTGGATGAGGAATCAAATTATGCATCCAAGGAGTGTTCCCTCTCGAAATTTTAGTAAACCCATAGGTAGATAAGTTGAAAATACAAGTTGAAAAAGTATTTTTTCTTTTTTCCCTCTAAATTTTGATGATTTAATCCAATATTATTTTATTATTTCCACTATTATTTTATAATTTCCTTAGGATTCCCATTTAGACCTCAAAATTAACCTAATGTGAATTGCACCTCCTTGTCCACACCCTCGACATAGGAAACCTCTTCGCACAATCAGCGAACCCGAAGCCTCGTGCCCTTCTACCTGCATCTGATACGCACCAGCGTTGTTCTTCATCATTAGATCATAGCTCTTACAATGTTGTTCTTCGTGCCCTACAGAACTGCAAAAGCTACAGAACAAATTCTTTGGCGATCTGAAAAATTTCTGCAATATATGAAAAACGTTTGTGGAATGTTGACCTACAACTTCATAGAGACTATGCCACACACTAGGCCCTGCACTTGGCCTTGCACTCGATATCGGTTTTAATGGACTTGGAATCCCAACACCCAAATAGTCTCTAAAAACAGGGCACTGCTCCTTGTAGTGACCCTCAGTTTTGCACTTGATACACTAGACCTTCGTTCTCATCTCTAGGTGATCCTCCTATCCCTTCTTTAGATCCTGGAGCTCCATGTGAAAACTTTCCAACTGAGTCTAAATTTTTTGCACCATTATGCTTGCATCGACTACTAATGAAGCCTCCAGCTTCATCGTTATCTCCAACGCTTCAGCTTGAATCGTGATCTTCTGTTGTGACAATGGAAATCTAAGATGTGACAACAGCGTAGCAATAAACCACTCTTTATGTTGTTTTCCAGGGATCTTAAAGCTAATCTGACTCAACAATGTCTTAAATCTTTGATCTACCTCCCACACAGTCTTAGTGGTCAGCTGCTTGATCTCTTTTACCTCAGTGATACACTGGGATTGTGACTTCGGTTTCTTGAATTCAGTGTTCAGTGAAGTCTTTGTTTCCACCCGTGAAGCATTTTCATTCGTTGTAACATATTTCATGTACCGGGACAATGCTCCATATTACAACATTTTAATCAACTGTTCTTTATTCATATCTTCATCTATAACATTCTGTGAACTCCATATCACTTCTACTACAAACCAAAATTGCTTAGGGTCATATGTTCCCTTGAACACAGGCATCTTCAGGTGTTGTACCATGGTGAATGGGGTAGGTGGAGGTCGAGGGGGGTGGACATAATTAAATGGAGTGATGATGGGGGTGGAAGGTTGATGAATTTCCTCAGCACTCTGTCAACTTTACGATCTTAATGACATACTTCGCGAAGTAGCGGGGTTTCTTTCTCCTCCTTCAGTCTCAAACAACAATCTATACTCCCTTTAAACATATGTTCCCCAATTGGTCCTAAACCATTTTCTACTTTGTGTGGCACCAGGTTATTTGTCTTCAAACATCAATTTGAGTACAATCATAGTATAATATTTTCACACAATAGCATTTTAATCCAAAACTTTAGTGAATTCAGGTACTTACCTTGTAGACCTTTGAAAAAATTTTGTTCTTCTTCACTATATGACACAGTGGTCTCAATCGTGAGCTCAATAATGAATCCCCCAAGGATTTTATTAATCCAATAATCAATATATCTCACGATATTCCTATCAATGTTTTTTAGTTTCTCAATCAGATCTAGGGTCCACACAGTAGGTCTATTATTAAAATACCTTGTTTGTGTAGCTAGCCTTGAGATCCACTCGTGCTAATCCTTGTTTGTTTGTTTGCATGTGAGCTTTAGGAGCTAATTGTATGACCGAAGTACGTTTTAAGAACTCAATCAATAGACACCTAAGGGGAATTCAAAGAGAGAGAGATATAAGGTAGACCGAAGTGCTAAAGGACTAGACCCTGAGGAGGCGAGACTTACAGGTGCGACAAGTCTATTTTATGAGTAATTACCTGTGTTATAAGCGGCGAGGGAGGCATACTTATGCCCACCGAGACAAAGTAAAAAGAATAATGCATCCAGTAAACAAGGGACTGAACAATATAGTACATGTTTCCATAAACATGAGCCAGGTAAAAACATGATAATGAATCCCACATACATATTGTGCCTGGGATAACAGCCAGGACTTATAAAATAATATTTGAGTACATCAGATACAAATACAACCCAAATGCCCCTGTAAACAGGAAAGGGCTCTGAAAATCTGACTGATACATGCAAACAAAAAGGTGTTGCAAGCAGCTGAGGCTGACATCATCAAATATATGGAGCTGCATCAAAGGCTGTAATGAAGAGGTCATCTAGGCATGTGGGGGGCTACCAGTAGGGCCACCCCCTCATGAGGGATGAAAACATCTCACACACACTCGAGAATCACCGATATCAGTTTTTGCATCATTGAACCATAAAGTATACAGATCTCAATCATGCTAAAAGGAGCTAGAGCTAAGAAACAATCAAGTCAAAGGGAAATAAGGAGTCCCTTTGCCTGATCCGAGGCACCGAACAAGAGTGGAAGCTGGAAACAAGGTACACCACCCTCTAGACCTATCTTCTGGAATGAATGATCTGATGTCGAAAGAAGAAGTTCCGCCACAGGTGAGGCAATAAGGGGTCCTCAACTAAGGCACTAGAGAAAATACTAGAGTGACTGACAGACTAACACCAGGGATGATGATGAAATGGGGGGTACTGAGTAGCAGACAGACGACTTCCCTTGTTAGAGTATAAAGGGCATGGATGACCTAGAAGCAACTGACACAATATCATGAGCGATAGGGGAAAATAGTATTGGAGGCCATAAGGTGCGACACGAGAGAGGAACCAAGCAATGAAGGATGGAGGACTATGGCAGGATACAAAGGGACTCGAGATAGACTCCATGAATGCGATAATGACTCAACTTGGATGCTCTAAACAAGGGTGAATCGATGATTTTGCCACACAAAAAAGGTCCAATGGGGACCATAAAAACATGAATACATGATGGTGAATCATGACACAAATCGACACGAGCATGGACAAGTATGAAGGAAAAGTGGTGCCCCAAGTACAAGTGTTGCAAGTGAAGAAATTCGATTTTGAAGAGTGGTGAAGTGACTCTTCTTGGAGAAAATGTGTCATGGTGAAGTATCAAATCACAAAAAAATAATAGATACCCATTTAAGGGCTCGGTGAGAGCTTTCCAACAATACAGACGGTTTGTCAAACTGAGCTACGGTTTGGTCGTAGCAGGTGAAAGAAAAATCAGGAGTTTTCTTTTAATAAGGCATTTTCCCTCCAAATTCACTCATTTGCATGTGGAGCTGTGGTGAATGTAGAGAGGAGAGAAGGCCCTAAATCTAGTGGTGATCATAGCGAACAAACCGATCATTGGAATCGAGATCCGTCAGTGGCAGGAAAGAGGCCTAACCCTACTCTTTCATTTCAGTGGATTGAAAGTTTAGTTTAGCTCCCCAGAGCTTAGGAACAGACCCCTATTCCTCTTCACGGTCAGGTCGCACTTTTTGGGGAAAAAATTGTGACCTAGGTAGTAGGTTTTGGGTAGAAAACTGCAACCTATCCTAAGATTGGGCCTGAAAAGTGTGACCTGACAGTGAGGGGTGTTTCTATGCTGTGTTTTGGCTGAGAACTAGGTTTTTGTTTGGATACAGTATTTCCTATCCGTACACTGACAAATATGATGGTTTTGTGTAGATATGGTAGAATTACAGATCAACTGGAGAGAGAGAGACTTGGGCACATTATGTTCGAAGATTCGAGAGGATCAGGGTGTCCACAGTGCATTGGCCAGGTTTGGGGTTCTGAAGTTTGTGGAGAACCCTGTGATGAGAGATGGAGAGCCCTCATTGGCCCAGATTGTCAACTATTGGGATCTAGACCATGAGGTATTTATAGTGCAGAGGCACCAGATCAAGTTGAAGGTCGAGGATATATATTTCCTAACTAGTCTTCCACCACTTGGGATTGTTGGGAATACTCAGCCAATGTTACTGCGAGGGTAGAACATCATGGAGTTTGTAGAGCACCATTTTTTACCAGGTCTCCAAGTCAAGGGGACTTGGATACCCATCAGGGATCAAGAGAGGTTAGTGACCCGTGCTGTGGCTGCAGCGGTGCTACAGATCCTAGGCAACCCGACACTCCACCACATCACTAGAGGGAAGATGATGCTTGTGGAGAGTGTGTTGAGTAGAACCTACTATGGGTGGGCCCAGATGATGTTGTCGTCATTGAAATTACAGCTATTGCTATGCAAGCGGCAAGGCAACCATGACTATGCATATGGTACGGGTTTGTGCTCGCTCTTCTTTGAGAAGATCCCGACACTTCGACCTTGTATACAGCTCCAGGATGGGGGCCCGAGAGAGCCCAGGATGCACCGATGGGGGTGACTACTCTGCAGAGGAGGAGGTGGGGGAGTCAGACGGGTGTTTTGACCCGAGTTCTTTGCTCATTGGGATCAGATGCCATTGTACATAGATAACTATCCCTATAGTGGGATGAGTTATCGTGGAGACTCTGACTTGCCACTACCGCCTGGTTGAGTATGGGGGCCCGATGGTAAGTGAAAAATTGCTAATATTTTATGTGCATTGTAAAGTTTCAGAATATTGTATATGGTACTGATTCTTTCACTTTTGGTATGCAGATACAACACCAATAAAACTGGCCGGGTATATGGGATGGCCTGCAATATCAGGGGTTCCAGGATCGAGTGGGTTGAGGGTGCCACAAAATGAGGATGCAGCAGCCCTCCTGGAGGACATCCATCGTAGATTTGGGAGGCTTCTGACCGGTGTTTCAAAGTGCGGCTGGCAAGACTTAGAGGACCAGTACATAGAGCCATGTATTGGTCTACCCTTAGAGTGGCGAGGGGTCATGCGGCGCATGGTGATGGCCGGACAGGGGATGCACGATCTATGAGTTGCGAGAGTAGAGCCATTGGCTCGGGATCCTCCAGATAGTGATTAATGTGTGAGGGCAGGTGTTGCCCCCAGTTTTTAAGTTTTTGTAACATGCTATGGGCATGTCATATGTATTAGAGTTGATGGACTCTAAAACATTTTTATACAACACATATTATGGATATGCATCGTTTTTATGGTTTATGTTATTGTCTTGTGTTAAATGCATGTGCTAAATGCCAATCTAGAATATGGTTTGCAATGCTATCTACATAATGATTTTGTGCTCTAGGTACATGAATGAATGTAATGATTTCAAATTCACACATCAAAAGCTTCACTCATAAATATCTTCTAAAAAGAATAGGATTATGCACATGATAGACACCATTCAATTGCATGACAAGAATTAGGGAATCTAAAAAAACATGAAGGTGGAGGATGCGATGAGAAAGGGCATCAACTAATAAACCTCACATGACATCGTATTCAGTTTGATTATTGGTAGTAGTACCAATGCATACACCATTTGAGAGAACAAGCGAATGCAAGGGGGTAAAGATGGCCCAACCTGCCGAGGCTAGATTCCGGGAGTAGCGACTTGCACCATCGACAAAACTGATATAAGGTGTAGATGGGAGGTCTATCAAAAAAGTGCCACAAGACAATAAATGGGAAGATGATGGACATTGCTGGCAACCTAAGCACAAAGTAGAAATTGAACGCACACCGTGAGAGGGAGTGTTCTGGGTAGGATGTCTACTACTCACACGCCGACTATGAGGTGGAGTGTGGGAGATACCAGAGCTGTAGCTTGTGCTCAGGTTGTGAAATTCACCATAGATACAGATGGTGCCATCTCGCTTATGGGCGAGAAATATAAAGTCAGTGGTGGACACGGCTTCCATGATGTCATCATCACAATAGAAGATGGGGTGACTGGAGGAAGGGAGACCACATGACATGGTGAAGCTACCTGACTCAACATCATGAGAATAAAGGTTCACATGTGCATCATCACAGGGAATGATGGAAGAACAAGCAGATAAGGGATCTACCGATGTTGATCCCAATGTGATCCCTAAAGGGAGGTCAAGTGAAACAACAAGGGAAGATGTAGAGGGAACTTCCACTAAGGGTCTCATGGATGATGATAGGTAGAGGATGGTGGTCTTAGGCTCTGTCATCTCAACATCAGGAGGGGGAATGTCAACGGGAGCGGGTAAATCCCCAAGTTGGCCCGCAACATACTGCTCAAGTACGGGAGAGGCGGATTGGTTCTGTTCAACCTCGTACTCCCGAACTACCTCCAAAGAGGCGCAGTAATGCGTAAGGCGGGGACAATGGTGGGACTAATGGCCATGGAGATCACACAAAGCATAGGGTTGATTGGTGTGAATAGTCTTAGGGTTCTTGGCTGCAGTCGAGGAAGAAACATAGGCTTCAGGGACCATAGACTTAGGGAACACAAACTTAACCATGGGCTTGATACAGGGTAGTTCAGGACAGTTATGGATGGCATGTTCGACGACATCACACAAAGCAAAAGGCTTTGGAGATGGAGGAGGTGCAGGGTCAATCGAGGCAGCATTGTCTTTTGATGCCCTCTTGCGAGCTTTTCCCTTCTTACCTGAAGCAGTCATAACAAGAGGTGGTTCTTGTTGAGGTGGTTGAGGCACTGTAACAGTGGGAGAAGTCATGGGGATCGGTTGAACTGGGGTCAAAGAAAGATAAGGTTTGGGTTGACTAGGCGGGGTAGCGGCTAGAGGGTCAAGGTAATAGATGGGAATCCCAAGGGTCAAGTTAGGGAGAGAGAGGGTAGCCATGACACGTACCATGTACACTCCTAGGGGGGGAGCTAGGAATGGTATTTGACTAAAGGGGTAATGGCCAGGCGGGATGGCTCCAAGATGGTTAAGGCCAGGAGGAACCATTCCAGGAGGGTAAAGAGGCTCACAAATACTAGTTTTAGGTGAAGGGCCAGGAGGAGGAGGTACAGAAGGCTGAATCGAAGGGCTAGGAGTAGGCTATGGAGGGCGAGGAGGCTGTTGACTAGCCGAATCGGGCTGCTTGAGGGCAGCCCGAGATGATTGCATCATGCAAACATTCGATGAGCTGGGATTAGAGATAGTAAGAGGAAGACCAGGGAATGTACCAAGAAATGAGGAGTCTTTGTAGACTCTGGGTGAGACATTGGTCAAAGGATCGATGGTTTGCTTATTGGCCATCGAAGAGATGATGGACTCAAGGGAGGTCTGAGACTTCAATTCGTAATATGTCAACTGGTCAATGGTAACTATCTTTCCATTATGAGGGAAGGATATCTTGTTGTGAACCCATTAGGGGAATTTTGAGGTCTAAAATGGGCCTCCTAAGAAAAATGTACAACCAAAATAAACTTTATAAGAACCAATAGGATTCAAGATGATGATGTCATCCATAATGGATGATTCACCATTTTTGGATTAAAAACGTAAAAATATTAAAAAATAATAAAATAATAAAAGTACTTTTTCAACTCGTATTTTAAACTTATCTCCCAAAATTTTTACTAAAATTTCGAGCGGGAGTACTCGTTGGATGTTGAATTTAATTCCTCATCCAAGGAGTACCCATGTTTCATACTTTCGATGAACTCTTGTACACGAAAAATGAGAAATACATAAAAAACGTGATTGTAATCACGTTTTTTTATGTGTTTCTCATTTTTCATGTAGTAGGACCCATCGAAAGTATGAAACATGGGTACTCCTTGGATGGTCATAAAACATCAAGTACTCCCGCTCGAAATTTGAGTAAAAACTTTGGGAGATAAGTTGAAAATATGAATTGAAAAAGTAGGTTTTTCATTTTTCCCTCTAAAATTTGATGATGTCATCAAATATTATTTGATTTTTTCCACTATTATTTTATAATTTCCTTAGGAGGCCCATTTTAGACCTCAAAATTCCCCTAATGATAGATGGGACAACAGACATTACATAGGTGTAGGTGTGTCTATGACTTCTACGTCAACGCAAACAGTCTTGCTCGCAAGAGTAATAGGACAATTGCAGAATAGGCCAATGGGCTAGGAGGCGTGGCCATCCCACGCTCAAAGAGTGATTGTGGAAGGAGCCAACTCAAGTGATCCGAGTTGCTTCCAAACCGAAGTGGACATCACACAGGTGGATGCCCCCTCATCAATAATGCACTTGGAAACGTTGGCGTTCCAGATCTTGACTGGGATTTGGAAGGCGATGGAAGCAGAGAGAGGAGGATGTTTTGACCAGTCAAAATGAAAGACAATCAATCGATCATCGAAAGAATCTACAGCGCCCATGGCAGATAGTAGATCTTTTTTTTGTGAAGGGCACAACTTGAGGAGTTCCAGCGTTGAAATGGCAGTAGGATATTGTGCCAAATCATCTACTATACTATATGAATGGCTAGCTTTGCCAGAAGTAGCATTTCGGTGTAGTGGTCTGTTGGTGAGGTAAGTCCCCTCTTTGGATAGAGGAGATCCCACTAGCCGTAGAGTGGGTCTAGCCACAAATGAGACAAGCTATAATATTGATTCCTATTAAACGAATGAAAAGAGATTCGATAGATGACTTACCGGAGGTCATATGCTGTTGTTGTCGTCAGAAAGAGTGGCTGCCTCATGCTCCTAGTTTTACAGATCACTATCCACTCGTTCTCATGCTCGGATACTTGCACACACACAAGAAACAACGATGATATACAACATACTATTTCACATTCGTAACTATTAGTCAGTCGAAGAATACTAAATCAATTGCATCGAGATAATCATAACACAATGATGGAACCAACACCATAGTCGAGTATATTAATAAATGAAAGGAAGAGTACAACCAAGCTTTGACGTTGCGGTCTCCTTTAGCAGGGTTCAATCGGAGCACGTCTCACAAAGGCTCATCGGGAATTGAGATGGGACTCTCTCTATGGAATTCTCCTTGGTTCTACCTTCTTGATAGAAATTACTTAGCTATAGTATTCTTCTCCAAGTTCAGCTCCTTGGCTATATGTTCAACTAGCTTTCATAAAGGGAGAAGGCTTGTTTGTATAGAGGGAGAGGGAGAGGTTAGGATCCCTATAATCATGAAAGGGAGGCCTATCTTTAAGGAGTGTTCCATGGGAGGTAAAAACCATTACCTAAAGAGAGAGATCTGCTCTCTCAGCTTAACATTATTGTGACTCGTCTTCAGGGTAGTTGAAGGAAAATTCTACCTCTATGTTGTTAAAAAACATTCTACTAAAATACATTATGAGGTCTTTAGATACGAGGCTCTGGGTCGAGCGAGGCTCTAGCTAAATCCTCCCATATTGGTGCGAAGAGGTGCAAATGACTCTACTGCCTTCGGAAAAACCAAAACATGAGTTTTTGTGTACTTTTGTTGGAAATTTTTAACAGAGGAGGCTGATGTCCTTATGCAGAAGGATGCAAAGAAGGTGTTTGTAGAGTATGACACTGCTCACAGGTCACGGGAAAGACCCTCCAATATGCGAGGCAAGGGATTGCAGGGGCGGTGAAAAATTTTTGTGCAAGAGATGCCCCCTAAAGCATGAGGTCCGAGAGAGGGAGGGGTGAAATGATTTATGAGAACATGTTCGACCAAAACACTGCTGTCGGAAAACCTACAAGTAAAAGTACAACTGATACTTCTGATACATGACATGTGGCATGGGTGCAACCATCCATAATAGAGTACATAAACAATAAGATATGAGGTATGGACACAACCATCCAGCAATAGGGATCAAAAAATAGACTCAGGTATGGTCGCAGCCATCCAATCAGAAGAGCCATTCAATAAGTCACAGTAATCCACAACAAACCCATAGCCTAGATTTCCTCAGAAAAAACCGAGGGTCTTGCACTCCATCTTGACTAGAAAAAAGTACAAATTCAAGCATGCGAATATGTGAGCTGAAGTCGAACATGCAAGAAAATCGTCTGATTACGACCCGATGAAAGTTGTGGATGCGAGAGAAACCACAATGATTCTGATATGGATCTCTCAAGGTTACAAAAGGTACAATCCAAGATGTGAATAGTGATGCGATGTAAACACACAAAGAATTGATCAAGATCGAAGAACGATAATGTGGACCTTTCGTCGAAAGAGAAGAACTTGATTGAGGCATGGGGCTCTAATTTACTTCGAATGGAGTCTCTAGATCAACTTACAGGATAATGAGGCGGAGTCGACGGAAGTGACCTAATCAAAGGTGAGCCATAATGTTTCCACATCATCGACATGAGCCAGAGGAATATGATTTTCTTGTGCAGATATGGAGAATCAAGGGAGATTGAAAATTGCAGAGGTAAAACTTCTCTTGAACATATTGGTGGCACGACACTGGATTTGGCAGTATTTGACATCAAGGGATGTGAGGTCATGGTGACATGGAAAAGAGCAGATGAGTGGTCAAAAGAGATTACAAAACCACGGAAACCATTGACAGAGAGTGAGGATATTCACATTTGAGCACAAATCTGGGACAATTGCCATGTTCCAGGCAGCATCTTTTCTTTCTGACTACAATAGAAGTTTCCATTTTACACATTTGCAGCGAGTGCGCGATTATTTTTGAAAAACCGGAAGGGGATAGCATATGCTTGCGATGTAAGTTTTTCCTTTGGAAAAATCCAACCTAGTACATTTTACGAGTCCTAGCAAGGAGGAACTCTAGTAACGTCATAACAATGGAGTTCGATGTCATCAGTTTTTAACGAGTTTGAAAAAGGGAGAACTCGACATTTTTTCATATTTAGAGAGTTTTAAAAGAAAGTGGAAAATAAAAATCCAGTAGTCCCTTTTCGTAAGTAGTCTCACAGATCTGAAAAGGTAGAAAATTGTGTCTGAGAGAACCTCTTAGTTGCCACAGGCTAAGGTATTCCTTTTTCGTAAATAATCTATCCCAGCCTGAAAAAGGGGTAAATGTATACTGGGTAGATATCGTTTCACAGCCATTTTAACGAGTTCAAAATGACAAGAATCTATACAATCTTTTTAGTTTTAGAGAGTCCGAAAAGAGTTGAAAGGTGACTCCAGTAGTGAATTTTTCATGTTTTTACCAAGTTCGAAAAAGTATAAAATACATTTCATTTCTTCATCATAACCATGTGAAAACTTGTCACTGCACAAAACGACGTGTGTAAAACTTATTCCTCAAAAATAATATGATAAAATAATCGACAAATATGTTTTAAAACCTAATTTAAGATTTTGAAAAGTTATAAAATTCCATAAGTGGTAAAAATTATTTAATTTTCACTTTTACTTCTTTGTAGAGCAATAGTGACCCATTTTCCTTGTGATCTTGTGGTGGCGATTGTGATTGATCTAGTGAACCAATCTTGATTCCGTCAGTTTCAGTAAGAGCCGACATCATTTTCCATATTTTGAGCTAAATTTCATTACTTTTATCTGTCATTTTGAGTCCTATAGGGAAGGATTTGTCAAAACTAGGGCATTGTGGTTGGCGCGAGTTTCGAGCATGGACCCACGCCAATTTCCCCTTTTTTACACAGGGGTCACGCCCATTGGCAAAATTGTTAGCGAAATATTTGTGCCAATTGCGCAATCCACCTAAATTTAAAGAAAATGCAGCCATTTGCTTGCAAAGTTCGATGCCTAAGGAGACTTACAATGCTCATATGAACAATGTGTGCAGGTACCAAGAAGAAAATATGGTAATTGAGTGGAAAGAGGGATAACACGATGAGGAGGATGAACAGGCCATGGAGAATGAACAATGCATGAACACCCTCAGAAACTGTGAGCTAAAGGAATTCTTCCTGACACTGTGCCTCTAGGCTCAGCCTAAATTGCTTCAATATTTGATAAGCATTTGGGACGAGGATCAAGAAAGGTTTGTGCTTCGGGATCGGGAGCTTGAACTCGAAGTCTCTAATGTGTATTTTATCACTGGATTGTCACGTAGGGGTGCAGTCCCCATCTTGACTAGTACCCGTCCTTCCGGGGAAAGCATGGCAATGGTGATTGACAGGGTGTGCTAAGGGGCACGAAAAGGAACAGGGAGTGGAAAGGTTGACATCCAAACCATCCCTAATCTGGCCCTAAAATTAGTGCTGCACACTATCACATAGGCTGTAGGATTGCAAGCACCGCATGAGGCCACAAAGACACAACTACTTCTTGCCTCAGAGTGCATGAGCCTGACTCTCTTCAACTAGACCGAGGCTGTGACTATTAACATTAAGCGGAAACTTACCAAGTGAAAGAAGAAAAAAATAAAGCAGTTTGGGTATGGATTGATTTTGGTATCATTCTTCTTGGAACGACTACCCATATTCCAGCGTTAGGAGGTCATTGTCCCTATGCCACCACCCAGAGAACAACGAATGGCCCGATGGGCTACATTGATGCCTAGAATAGGGGGTGGCCAATAGATGTCCTGGAGGCCAGAGTTTTTTGATTGGCTCTGTTGACAACTTATTGTCGTGGAGGATTGGCCCTATGCTGGCATAGACTTTACTGGTGATCCAGACCTCCCGCTCCCGAAGGGAGAGGATTGGGACGAAGAGCTAGGTGAGACTCATTTTTTATTTTCATGAGTTTATTATTTTTTGGTATATATACATGTTCTGACAGTTACTCTTATATGTATGCAGATGTTGGCCCAGAGCGACCTACAGGTATGTCGCTGATAGCGAGGCAAGCTCCTCGTGATTTCGATCCTCATGGTGAGGGAAGTGATGAGGAGATAGTGCAGAACCTAGAGGGGATCACCCGTTGGATTCTAGACTATGCTCGTTTTGATGATGTTCCTTGGGCCTACCAGAGGCACACTGTAGGATTACCAAGTCGTATCCACCGCTTGCTGAGGTGATTGGTACGGGCGGTGACGTGTTATCATGAGCACCACACCGATTAGGCACTTAGGCTTTTATTTCCGCACATTTTTTAGAGACATATTGTCTCGCGATGTAACTGAAACAAACATATATATATATATATATATATATATCTATTTTCTACATGGGTCTATTTACATATGATGATGTTTTATAAATTGAGAAAATGTCTATCTAGCACAATGTTAGCTATTGCATCAGTTAATGTATTCATTCATCTTGGTATATGTTAATATGTGATGAAATAAAAATGTCTTTCAAGTAAACGAATATGAAAATACAATCTCAAATGCATGGGTTTCAAACCGAATAATGATCGTTAAGTTGAAGAACAACAAGTTGTGAATCCAAATTCACAAGCAACGCGCGTATGCCAAGGTTAACTGCCTCGGTTAATAGTTCCAAAACAACACTATATTCAGCGACATTGTTTGTAGTTGGTCCTAGACAAATACCTTGTAGGTTAATCAACTCACCAACAGGATCATAAATTACCCAGGCTGCCGAAGACAAGTTCTTGGTACTGCGGGAAGCACCATCCGCGAAACCGACATAAGGGGAAATAGACATTTGCATAACAAACAAGACCCAATAAGCAGAAAAAAGCTCACAAAGCACATCAAACCAATGAATGCACAAAAATGAAAAAAATCACCTATGTACACATATCATGCATGAATGACTCAAGCATAATACTTTTTGAGGTACAACCCATTTCTGGGCTTTGCTAAGGGATAACGTTCATAATCAATAAGCTCATAAGCTCCATTTTGCAACACACGTTTGACGATGTAGGGCCCATGCCACATGGGTTGGAATTTACCTGCCCCTAGCTTGTCATGAGCTTGGTCGTATAGGAGAACGAGATCGCCTTCGATAAAAGAACGAGGGGAAACTGTTTGGGTTAAAATGAGCTTTGAATCGCTTCTTCTGTGCTTCAATGACCAAGGCAGCTAAGCGACAAGTTTCATCCAATCTCTCTAAGTAGAGGAGACGCTCTTCTTCAGGCGAAGTATTAGGCAGTAATTCCACAGCTAGTTTGAGTGAAGGGATTTCACATTCAATCGGAAGAGTAGCTTCCAGACCGTACACCAATTGAAATGGGGTAAATCTGGTCGCCCTCTTAATCGAGGTTCGGTAAGTCCAAAGAGCTGAAAACAAAATGAGATGCCAATTGGATTTATGGATCCCAATTGTTCGTTGAAGCATTGTAACAAGGACTTTGTTTATGGCTTTGAATTGGCCATTAACTTGAGGGTAATAAGGTGTTGAGCTGTCATGATGCAGACCCAACTTAGACGTCAGCTCCGCCATCATGTAGTCCCGAAAATGTGGACCATGATTAGTAACTATGGCTTGAGGGACACCAAACCGAGTAATAACATGATTGAATATGAATTGCGCCACTGTCTTACCGTCTGCAGCCAATGTAGGCATTGCTTCGGCCCATTTTGTGAAATAATCGATGACGACAATAATAGAGGCATGCCCCCCAGCCGAACGAGGGTTACACGTCATAAAATCGATGTCCCATTTGGAAAAAGGACCAACAGTAATGATATGTTGTAAAGGAATAGGTGGTGCATGCATCTTGCATTGATATATTTGGCACGCATGACATTTGCGTACTGCAGCAATGCAATATTTAAAAGTGGATGACCAGAAATAGCTAGCGCGAAGGATATTCTGTGCGGTGGCATAAATAGACATGTGAACACCATAGGCGCCACTGTGGTAGTCATTTAAAACTTTCTCAGCTTCCTCGAGGGTCAGACATCAACAAAGTACAGAATCAAATCCAACACGATAGAGGGTATCTCCGAAAATACGATAAGGTTGCGACTGATGCTGAATGCGGCGTCAGGCATCTTTCGTTAACTCAAACCTAAAAGTAGAAGTTTGGAGATACAAGATGATATCACCGTACCACGGATCGAGGGTGCTAATCAAGAAAAGAGTTTCGTCTGGAATATGATCCTCAGAATGAGAAGGAGTAGAGTCGACGGGGAGAGAACAAATAAAATCAACGAAAATGAGTGATTTCTTTGATTTGGCAGTAGTGAAATCCAAATAAAACTCTTGGAGGATAACGATCCACTTCGATTACTTGCCCCCCAGCGACTGCCATGATAGAATATAGGTCATGGGGTTACAATCAGAAATCATGGTCACTGTGTGTAAAAGGATATAATGACGAAAGCATTAGATAACCTGGAGCATGACCAACATTACTTTATAACATGTGCGTAATGCATTTCAGGGTCGAGAAGGTTCTGAGACAAGTACTAAATGACATGCTCATTATCATCATCTTCATCTTGAACCAAGACCATGGCGATTGTACTGAAGGTGGCAGCTAGATAGAGGGTGAAATCATGATGGTAATTCGAAGGATGTAATAGAGGAGCGTTGACAAGAAACCTCTTAAGCATATCAAAATATTGTTGAGCAATCTCATCCCAACAGAAAGGGACGTCATGTTTTAAAATTTGTGTGAATCCTTTGGCTACTTTAGCGTAGTTCGGGATAAAATGACGTAAGAAATTTTCTTTCCCTTGGAGACTCTGAAGCTAGTGTAACGAGGATGGGGAGGGGAGATTAACAATAGCATCAACCTTAAGCGAGTCAAGGAAAATTCCATCTTTAGATACGATAAACCCTAAAATTCTACTGGAATCGACGCAGAAGATGCATTTATGCAGATTGAGCCGAATGTTGTAGTGTCTGCAACGAAGAAATATCTGGCGAAGATGGTCCGGTTGGTCTTTTCATGCAGCTAAATGAGCCGAAAGGTCATCCAAGTATGGTTGAACAATATGATGAATATCATGAAAGGCATAAGACATCACGTGCTGGAACGTTGCCCCAGCATTATTCAAGCCGAAAGGGAGTTTCTTATATGTGAATGTTCCCCAAGGACAGATAAAAGCGGTCTTGTGTTGATCATACGGGAGAATTTTGATCTGATTGTAGCCAGAAAAACCGTCCATAAGGGAAAAATTCACACTCCCAACACAATCATCAATGATCTAATCGATGAAAGCGGTGGGATAGTTATCCTTAAGACAAGCCCGATTGATATCATGATAATCAACACAGACACGAATTTCTCCCTACTTCTTATCCATAGGAAAAATTTTAGAAACCCACTCTGTCAGAGGAATCGAATAAATGAAACCCACTTTGAGAATTTTTTCAACTTCAGCTTTTATGGCGGCAACTTTCCAAGGATGCACTGAACGAAGACACTAGCGAATAGGCTTTGCACCTGGGTAGGTGGGAATCTCTCGCACCACAATACTGGGGTCAATTCCAGGCATCTCTTCATAACACCAGGTGAAAACATCACAAAATTCACGAAAGAGACTAGTATACACTTGGACTTCATCGGAAGAGAACGTGACTCCCACATGGATGTTCTTGACAATTCCTGGTTACACGGAAATTTCAATAGGCATCGTTTGAGTAATGTTACCCAATTTACCTTCAGTAAAGACTTCATGAGTCAAGATAGGCATTTGAAGTGGCAGAAAAGGAACTTGAGACGTAAAACGCTCAAGACAGTTAGGCATTGCCCCGAGGCTAGGCATAAACAAGGAACGATGATGCCCATCGCTCCATGGTAGGTCTTCGAGAGACATGGTTTCGATGATAGCCTCATCGGTTGGAAACACTTATTTCAAAGGATCAGGCGAATCTATATCGCCGAGCCAAGGGGATTGAGAATAAACGTCGAGAGACATGCTTAAAGGAGCACCTTCAGAAGGGGGAGAATCAGATGGAGGTGTAATCTCACAATAATTGATTTCGATTGGACTAAGTGACATCGAATCCCCAAATGAAGCAACCTGTTCAGGTAAAGGGACGATCGATGGGTCATCCAACTGAGAGACCATATTAACTTGAATGATATTTGGTGGTGGAAGGGGAAATATACCCATGAGAGCAGGATCTTTGAAAAGACCCAGCCCTACACTATCAGGGGGAGAAGGAATCTGATCCACATATGGCACATTGTTCTCAGAAGACTAGGTAAAGAACGACAACTGGTCGACAGTAATTATTTTTCCCTCGTGTGGAAAATTCAAAAGATGGAAGAGGGAGGATGGAACGCATGGCATAGCGTGAGTCCAACTGCGATCGAGTAGAAGATTGTAATTGCGTTTAGCATCAACGACTTCTACTTCAACATTGACCATCTTTCCTTGCAACATGATCAGCAAGCTAGCGATAACACCTAAGGGTTTCGATTCCCTTCCATCAAATGCCTCAAGGGAATTGGGTGACGAACTCAGGGCTGGAGAGCCAATAGCCTTCCAGCAAGTAGATTACATGACACAGGTAGACGCACCTTCGTCCACAATGGCTCTATGGATGTTGAGACCGTTAATGCCGACTTGTATGACAAGCACAATCTGGTGCGGAAGTCGGGGGACGAAATTCTCTAAGTCGAAAGAGAGAATGCTAGAATCAGCAAGATCAATCCTGTCGATTGAAGATCATAATGCTTTCTGTTGAGAAAGACAACTTTGAAGCACTTCTAATGTGGATATCGGAGATGGCACCTGTGCTAAATCCTCAACAATATTGTAATGCTGAGAAGCACAGGCGTTAGGGTTATAAGAAGATTTCCAGAGAACACCTTTAGAAGGTGGTCATACAATGGGTTTAGCACTGGGCCTTTCAAACTCAAGAGGACCATAGGCAAGTGGGGGAGGATTACCATTGGCGATCCCTTTCCCGGCTTCCTCGCATGATCCAGCATAATCTTTCGACTGAGTAGCGATGGAAATGGGTGTAGAACTGTTCATCATGAATACTTGAGAGCCAAACAATGCAAATGGCAGAGGTTGCTCAACCATCTGTGTTTGCTGAGATGGGAAAGGTTCTTTAAGGACCACTGGAGTTCCCTTAGTGCCTTTGAGAAGTTGACTAACCTCGGATCGTCTAGGACAATCCTTAGTGTAGTGTTCCTCTTCACAAATTAGATAGGGATACTTCAGCTTTTGTTCTGAACCATCATCACCACGAGGTTTAGAAGATTATGGTTTTGGGGCATCGGCTTTGGCCTTGCCTTTGCCCTTCTTTATCCCCTTGGAAGTCTTGTCTGCAGGATTGGCCTGAACGGTGTTGACCTCCAAGGTTTTACCAGAATCCGGGGTAGGCTGAGGAGCAGAACCATTGGAATAATTTGATTTCTGCTTCCCATGGGAAGACTTGCATGAAGTCTGAGACACGGAACCAATAACATCGTCGACTAATGGGGTAGCCAACGCTTTATAGGTCCAAGGTCGTGGAGCCTCAGTCAAGATGTCATACAATATGCCCGATTTAGAGTACACTAAATCAAGGTACTAGGCATGAGAAATGGCTTGTTCCTTTGTTACACATGCCCCCATGGCAATTTATTTCACAATCTGATTGACAAAAGAGGTAGTGAACCAATGAGTAAGAAGTTGATCAGGAATTTCTAACTTTATCAGGCGACGACGCCGTCTCCATTCATGAATGTGGTCTGAGATATGGGTAGCCCGGTCCTGTTTCAAGGATGTTAGGAGATGCATCCCAACTTCATATCGAACCAACAACTGGAAATGAGTAAGGAATGCCATAGAGAGAGTGTTGAAATCTTGAAAGATACCATGAGGAAGTTCAATGTACCATTTAGCAGCAACTCCGATGGGAGTGCGCTGGAAAATACTAAGTCGAACACCCAAGAATTGGAAGAACACCATAAATGGTATGTCATGACGTGTGCTTGGGGGTCTTCTCCAAACTTACCCTCAAACTTTAGACAATCACCAAGAACATTCATTGGAACCAGAGGCCAATATGGATTATGAAGAATTGGATCATTTGTCAATTTTGACACATCTGGTAACTCCAACATGGCAAGAAAAGGTAATTTAGGGTTAAAAAGCATAGCAGGTCCTCGATAAGGACCTGTACCCATACTCCATCCTAGTTGAGTATAACTCTACCCCCATTAGTTCTGTCCCTGAGGATTCAGACCATAAGGGGTATAATCTATATAATTTGGCTAATATTGCGGCTGAGGACCAGGATACGGGGGTTGAAAACCAGGATACTAATTCTAAGTATACGAGGGTCCCGATTGAGCAGCATAAGAATTTTTTTGCGGAATATAAGTATGGCCTGGATTTTTAGGGTAACAAGCATGACCTTGAGGCACATTGTAAACCGGTAGATATTGACCTTGAGGGTAATAACCGAGTTGGGGTTGAATGGGCTACTGATAAGTAGGGCCCTGCTGAGCTGGATAAGTCGAGCACAGAGGTTGATTTGACTGCGGCATATAATAGAGCAGTGGTTGAGCAGGCTGGATTTTTTTTGCAAGCTGGCCCGGCTGAGTAGGTTGACCTGACTGATGAGGGCCACTAGGTTTTCCCTGTGAAGCAGGTTGGCCTGACGGCTGTAGTAGGCCAAGTTGTGCCTGATAACCAGGTTGACCTGGAGCAGGACCATAGGATAGTCCTAGCTCTGCAACATTTGGACCAATTGGAAGATATGGCTGTTGTGGTTGCACCGAAGGTTGTGATGGATAGATTTTCCCCCCAGGACCATATGAAGGTCCAGGTTGATATACCAGTTTCCCAGCTAGTCCTTGAGGTTGCCCTGGTTGGACCACAGGTTGAGATTGTAAAGTTTGACCTTGAGGATTATAAGGCTGCCCTTGTGGGCCGTAGAAATAATCCCTGCTGGACCGAAGGTTGTCCCTGTAAGGGTTTCCCTTGTGGATCATACACATACCCTTGCTGCACCGAAGTTTTTCCCTAGAAGGGTTGTCCTTGTTGGTTATAAGGTTGCACAGGAAAGGTAGGTCTAAAACCGGAAAGGAACTGATAAACCTTAGGAGCAGGAAAATAGATAGGGTTGTCGTGCTCATCATATTTAAACGGAAGTGAATAAATCGGGGTACCATCCGCGCCATAATGAGAAAAATAATACCGATAAGGATCCTAAGGGGACTGATTAATCTGGGAGCTCTGATGTTGAACATCTAGCCCATACTCCTCAAAAGAAAGCCCTTCAGGGATTTCCATGGAAATCGAAGTATCTACCATAAACGAAACTCTTGACGACTGAGCAGTGACGACCAGTATTGATGCAGCCACGCAGACAGTAGGCCTAGTGGGGACAGACATAAAAAAAGACATCGACGAGACAGGTGTCGTCAGCGACATCCCTAATGATGGGAGAACCAGCCCCCTTGATAGATTTGATGTTGCCATGGAGGCAATACCAGCTATAATCTGACCCAATTAAGACCTATATCCGACTGGAAGCGACATCAATGGTGAATATTGAGCAGGCTCTTGATGGATATCCTTCGGGAAAAGTTGGTATTCTTCATCATAAATAGGAATACCCTCACTGCAAATAGGACCAGACGAGTCCATGTCTGAATCCACCATGAGATATTATAAAAGACTACGGGGACTAGGAGGATGATAGCAGCCAAAAATGGTGATCCCGATATAAGAGGGGGAAAATGTTCCCCAGCCCCAAACCCAAACCAAGTGTTTGAAAGAGGCCAATGGAACTCAATCGGTTCTCCAACGGGGTACTCTGACGAGGATAGGTTTCTGAAGCTTGGCAGACCTAGAGGTTTGAGAAGTTTTAGATGAATCGTCCGAGAAAGGAATGCCAATATAAGAAATAGATGGTTCTGCCATTGTGACTATAGCACACCATAAAAGGGAAAAAGAACGGAAAATAAGACTCTTGGATCAAAACCAAGGCAAATAAAGACAGGCCAAGTAACCAAAATTTAATGGGCGTGTAATCGTAGCTAGTTTATTTTACCACATTGAAACCAAAAATTTGTTGTCTCATGTTTTAAGAGTCAAGAAATAGTCAAATATAACTCTAGTATCTTTTAGTTTTAAACAAGCGCAAAAGGACAAGTTTTCGATGATCTTTTCAAATTTATGGAGTCAGTAAAGATCGAAAATGACTACTCAGGTAGTCTAGGTAAAAGGGTGTACCAGGTTCCCGTGAACAGCCATATACACCTTGGTAATAAAATGAAAAAACAATTAACCAAGGACTTGACGTACGTGCAGGTTGTCTCCCTGAATGTTGTGTTCAGTGTATCATGGTTACAAGGCGACAAACTCGGCTCTCTACTGATAAAAGGATTTCAACCTAGAGGGGTCTCCCTTTATATACTTAACGATACAGGGAGCGCAAGTCCGTACTAGTGTTGTCTGAAGCTAGATGGTGAGCGATAGCTGCTAGGTTTAACGACACCGGAACACGTCTCTAACTTAGACCACTAAATGTTTCCATTAGGTTTCAATGTTTCCTTAGGTTAATTGAATAAATTTTAAGTTGATCTTGTATTTATGTTCGAATTCCAAGGTCCTACCGAATGTTCAATCTCACGAATCCCTAAATGCAAGCTACATGCCATAAATACCATTTTGTTCGATGAAAACCTATCTACGAGAAATTTTAGGAGTTTTCAAGCGATAGAAAATAATGAGAACACACAGAAGCATCCACTACAGAATCTGATGCAAGCTAATGAAAATGAGAAATCTTTCCTAGAATGTCCAATGCTAGATATGCAAAAGACATTTCAATTTCACAATGCAAACAAGAATGCAAGCACAAATATTTTATTTTTTATTTTTTAATGTAATAAAGAAATCAATGCACTAAATGAAATGAAAAACAAACCAAGAATGCCATTGCGAGAGTCGAAACAAAACAATTTCAATCAACCCAAAAGAAACCAAAACAAAACTCAAACCAATGTTGCAATATCTCAAAGCGAAGAAATATGCTGAAATAGACCCATACAAGTAGGGTAATCTATGCTTGGAGTGACAAGAAGCACAACTGAATGAAAGAGACAAGACTTATTTCACCATATGAAATCACTCAAACAGATCAAGGGAGCCGAATTCAATCAAGAAAATAATGAAGGTTACCGCGAAACAAAATACCCAAACTCCTACAGGAGTCTCAGCATACCAAATCACTTAAAAAACTCTAAGGCTATGATGCTGATAAGAAATGGACAAACAACTGAAGGAATGAAGGCCAATCACAATCACAAACCATCCCAAAGCACTCAAAACATGCCAAAAAATAACCCAGAAGCATAAGCACTCACCAAAAAATTCCAAAACAAGGAAAACCCTAATACCTACAAGAAATGCATGTCTATTTGGTTGTAATCAGCGCCAAACAGGGGATGGCGCGGGTGCTGAACTAGAAACAAGTGCTAGTGGGCGTGACTGTTAGATCGGAAAACGTGCCAATCAAGCCAACCCTGGTGGAAGGAAAATTTTGAAGGAAAGAGGTCAGATTTGATCCTCTGGGGCTGAACATGGGTCTTAGACTCAACAAAAATAATCAGAAAAGGCAAGCTAAGAAAGAAAATACCAAAAATAAGATCTAATGGATGAAAGACAAACTCGCACTATTCCCCAGTGGAATCACCAATTTTTTGGTGAGGTAAATCCCCTCTGCAGATAGAGGCGATCCCACTAGCCCTGGAGTGGGTCTAGCCACAAACGAGACAAGATATAATATTGATTCCTAGTTAACAAATGAACGGAGATTTGATATATGACTTACTGGAGGTCCTACACTGTTTTTGTCGTCAAAAAGAGTGGTTGCCTCTCTCTCCTAGTTTGAGAGATCATGATCCGCTCATTCTCACGCTCGGATACCTGCACACACACAAGAAACAATGACGGTATACAACAGACTATTTCACATTTGTAACTATCAATCAGTCAAAGAAGACTAAATCAATTCCATCAGATAATCATAACACAATGATGGAACCAACACCATAGTCGAGTATATTAATGAAAGAAAGGAAGAGTAAAACCAAGCTTCGACGTTGCGGTCTCCTCCAACAGGGTTCCAATAGAGTGCGTCTCACAAAGGCTCATCGGGAATTCAGACGGGGCTCTCTCTATGGAATTCTCCTTGGTTCTACCTTCTCAATAGAAATTACTCAACTATAGTATCTCTTCTCCAAGTTCAGCTTCTTGGCTATATGTTCAGCTAGCTTTCATAAAGGGAGAAGTCATGTTTATATAGAAGGAGAGGGAGAGGTTAGGATCCCTATAATCATGGAAGGGAGACCTATCTTCAAGGAGTGTTCCATGGGAGGAGGAAACGACTACCTAAGGAGGGAGATCTGTGGCTCATCAACTTAACCACTTCCTGTGACTCAACCCTGAGGTGGTTAGAAGGAAACTTCCACCTCTATTTTGTTAAAAAACATTCCCAAAATAGCTGGCACAAGCACAACATAGAGACAGAGTGCCAGGTGGAGCGGGCTCTAGTGTAAATCCTCCATATTAGCACGAGGGGTGAATTGGATACCCGTGCCAAGGCCAAAACATAGGTTTTTGTGTGCTTTTTGAGGAAATGTTCAACAGGAAAAATGATGTCATTATTCAAAAGAATGTAAAGAAGGTGTTTGTAGAGTATGACAATGCTCATAGGTCACGAGAAAGACCCTCCAATATGCGGGGCGAGGGATTGCAGGGACGGTGATAAAATTTTTTGTAACATGGTCCCTTGGGGATCTTGGTATGAACCTCTACCTTAGGCTGAGGGATCTACAAGGGACCATTAGGTGTCGAAAGAGGCTCTGTAGGGATTGAAGGAGGTGGCTCGGGGACAGACGTAGCGGGAGGCTTATTTTACTAACGGGACTGAGTCTGAAGATTGATGTTTACGGTTAGAATTTGGTCAGAATTCATCATGAGAATCTGGTAATCAGAGGTAACAGATGGAAGAGGTTGAGTGGCCACCTGACCTTCAAGTGGTTGGGTAGCCACAAATCCTTGTTGAGGGAAAGGATTAGTAAACACAGCCGGCTGACTAGGCGCAGCACTGGGAGGGATGGAAGGGGAGGCTTGTTGTCCTCGTAATGTTTCTTTATACTCCCACATCTACGTCATCTGTGGTAAAAGAGGACAATCATGCATGTAATAACCATAAACAACACAACAAGTACAAGGCTTGTTTCTGCGAACATGCATGTCCTGCTTGGGCTGAGTGCCCTATTGCTGGTTAGTATTGTTAGGAGAATTATTTTGCAGATTAGGTCTAGGATTACTGGGAGCAGATTGATTTTGAGTTCCTTTCCTCTTCTTTTTGGAAGGAGGAGGATTAGTCATGCCCTGCTGTGCATACACATGCCGCTGAGGGGATGGTGGCTTCTGTTGTGGGGGTTGAGAAGGCAAGGGAGGAGGAGGTGCTAATGTTGGAGGAGCTAGAGCACCAAGCTATGGATACAGATAATAAGGAGGTTGGGTAATAGTGTGGTAAACAGGAGGTTGGGAAAAAGGAGGAGGCATGTCGTATCTTGGATACATGCTACCGGGATGGAAAAAAGTGCAAGAGGTGTTGCCCCCCCTCCCCCCTCGCCCCCTGAGGAAAACCATAGCCCATGGGAGGTTAAGCGTATGGATGAGAGAGAGCTACAAGGATACCGTCGGCGGCATGAGATTCCCCCGGTGCATTGGCACCACCGGGTCTAGGAAGATCAAGTAGAATAGTATAAACATAACCCGACTGAGCGTAGATCAGGTCACATTTTAATGCAATTTGGAGAGCATCTTCTTCAGTTTGAGGGAAATGTGATGCGACATCTTTGCCGATAGTAGGCAAGAGAGATCTAAGGAACCAGTCCATGTAGACACAGTCTTTGAAGGTAGCAGCTCGACATAGTCTCTTTATTCTCCGCCATTCCTGGACATGATCGGAAAGGCGAGTCACAGACGATTAATGGAAAGAAGTCAAAAGTTCGGTACCAGTGTCCTAACGAAGGGGAAGCTAGAAATAAGACAGAAAATCCCAAGCAAGAGTCGCAAAGGTGGTATGAGAGGATGAGGCCTGATCAACATACCACTTAGAAGCTTCACCTATAAGCGTATGTTGGAACAACCGAAGACGGACAGAGTCATCAGTAATGGAGTTAGATGAACACCACATGTGGAAAGATAAAACATGATTTGTAGGATCTTCTCCAGCAAGGCCTTCAAACTTGGGGATGTTCGAAGGGAGCTTGGTCGGCATAGCAGGCCAACTAGCATCATGGTGTATAGGGTCATTGATCAACTGGTTAAAATCAGGAAGACTCAGGCCTGCCATATAGGGGAGCAAGGGAGCAGCCGGAGTAGTTCCCATTGCAGTCCCACTAGTAGTATTCCCAGCATTAGGGCCGGGGCTACTACCAGCGTTAGGTCCTGAACCAAACATGGTGAAGGTGACAGGAGGAGAACCAGGGGCATAACCAGAAGGAGAACCCAATGAACCAGAAAAGGAGTCAAAGTGTGGACTTGGTGGAGGAATAACTCAAATCCTATGTAGAGGAGTAAGTCTTCCTACCGGAAACTTAGGATGAAGGCCTTAGTGGCACAATGATGACGACACAAACACGACACAAGGGGAAGAGAGGCCAACAAGAGTGGAAAGGTGTAGGATCAACTGATTACAATGTCAAAACAAGGGCAAAGAGGTGCAGGATCAATTGATTTTAATGTTAAATTCTTTGCTTGGCGGTGTTAACCGGGCTCTTCTTCACTTTAGGGTGTGTGTGTAAAGTGTGTAAATTTTAATTTTTAAACCTAGATGGTTGTAGAGAAAAAGAAAATGTGTGTTGTATAACTATAAATAAACCTGTAGATAACAGTATATGAAACTGAAATAACAGTAAATAAATAGCTAATAATACAATAATATAAACCCAAGGAGGCGGGCCTCTCAACAAGTAGTTTGTAGGTGGGAAACAAAAACTAGTCAAAACACACCAAAATAGCCAATAAATCTAAGGGAGGGACAAATATCTAAAGGTAAGATCTGCTGGAAAGTGGTGCAGAAAAACAGAAAAAAATCAGAGGAAAAATTGTTGTAAATGAGGTGGCGAAAGGCTATCTCCTAGAGGGAAACGGAGTGGACCCTAGAGGAAAACCCAAACAAAACTCTATGAGGTCATTTGGATGGATAAATAGCCAACCTGAAGTGGATCTGAAGGTGAGATATCAGATCTGAAAAATGGTTGAAGACTCTGAAATTTCAAACAACCTGTAACAGCTAAAACTCTTCCACCAAAAGTGGATGGTACTAAAGCCCTAGGGGGCTAGGTTCCCACTTATTCGAGTAAAAATTAACAAGTACAGGTCCAAAACAGGTAGAGACGGAGTCATACAGCCCTGAACGGAGGCCCATACAAACCCAGAAAACTTTCAGAAAAGCTCTCGCGAAAAGTCCAGGTCGTATTTTCTGACCCATTTTCTGTAGAGGTCATAGTTTTTGGGTTGAAAAGTGTGTCCTGAAGGTCCAGGTCGTAGGTTTAGGGCCAAAAAGTGCGACCTCTACTTTAAGCACTCTCGATGGAATATTTCATCAAAATGTGTCGTCTCAGCTGCGGTTGATGTCTGAAACCTGCGCAATAGGTCTGAAAACACACAGAAGTTAGAATTTTTAATGCTTTATGGTTTTATAGGTTAAAAACAACATCAAGAAAAGAAAAACAAGAGGCTGAAGATAAATCATAGGGTTTGAATCAGCTAGATATGCAGGGATCAGAAAAACGATAACAGTCGTAATCTTAAACTCGTGTGGAGTCACCAATTATTAGTATGAATCTTAGTTACAAGTGTACGAGAAAAATACCACTTTATCTATGCATAACAAATGGCCCTAATAGCAAATATGGTTGTCAATATATTCAGATTAAGCAGTAAATAAAAACGAGATTTACTCTGTGCATCCAATAGACAAGACAAGAATATGTTGAATTAATTTTATATTAAGGGCACCTGGGAGGAAAACATAGAAGGATGTTACCATTTCTCCTCAATGGGATGGGTTCTTGTAAGCCCTTAGCACTTCAGATCTAAAATTCCTCTCTTAATGGTGTAGAAAACCTAGACAAAAATGGAACTCAAAGGGAGCTCACAAGAAAAAATATAGAAAAATATCACAATGATGGTGGGTCAAAGTCAAACCAAAAGTATATATCCAGAGTGATCTTTAGGCAACAAAAGGTGATGAATGAATGGAAAAACCCTTCTATTTATAACAAAATATTGAGTTATTCTAGATATTGGTGCATAATTAAAATATTATTAACCAAATCAAGATCCAACTTTTATGGAATATTTTATTATTTTTGTTGAAGGGAAAAGGAATTTGACTTGGGTCAAATCCCTTTATTTGTAAATAATAAATAAATAAATGATTTATTTATCATTTTAAGGATGTGGTTGAGTAATAATTAAATAAATAATGATTTATTTAACTATTTATGAGTGACTTAGTCAAATTTAACAAGGAATATTATTTAAATAAGGTTTAAATTATTAATCCTAGAAAATAATAAGATAAATAATAATTTATCAAATTAATTTTCTTGTTTTGGGTTAAATATGACCAGGAATATTAATTAAACTATTGTTTAACTAATTATTCCTTGAGGAAAATCAAACAAATGTGGATTTATTTAATATTTCCTCATGGGTTTCCTGTTTAGACCATAAACAACTTAATAAAGGTATTTTACTAAGTTATTTTTCATAGTGAAAGCAATTTTACTTAGGGTAAAATTGGTCTTACATGTTGTACGTAGGTCCATCTAATAGTAACAGGTTAGATGACCAAAAAATGGTGTAACATCTTGCTAGAAAACAATGCAAAGAAAAGCTCATAATAATCCATATAGATATACTTCTGTAACCAGTGTTCAGTATAGATATGCTAACTTATGTTTTCTTGCACAGAAAACTCACATTCTTTCAGATCTATCTAATCTTCAATATGTTTCTTAGACGGATGCCACATCTGTCTATCCCTCAGTCAGATCCTTGTCTCAGCATCAGAACCATTTGTTGGTTTTATGGGGCCTAGACCCAAGTTTAAAGTGACTGCATAGTCCAAAAAAACCCATTATTACCGGCCCTTTTGACAACGATCTACTTGCGCAGATCGAACTCTCACCTGAGGCAATATAGGGGGATGCTATAACTAGGTTTCTGCATCCAGAGGGAAAATGGAATGTGGATTTAGGGCTTTTCTTTCTTATCAGATCTCTGCAGGTCAGATATATTAATATTACTAGAGTTGTTCAACACAACCGTTGAACTTACTCATAAACTGTGCGATCTTACTTATTTATGCATTAAACATAGTAAATAACCATAAAATAGACTACGCTATTTAGTTACAGAACAAAACCTTATTCATAGAAATTCATAAACAGCAAGAAAAAATAAATAACTTAGACTTTCTCAACATTTCATTCATTAAAATTCAGATATATCTCATACATCCACTTTCCACCCTAGGCACACAACCGCAAGGGCCTGCGCACACATTTGTAGTATTTCCAAAGTTCTATGTGCATACAGTTGTGGGAGCCTTTTCCTCTAACCCAAAACATAGACTCTAACTCAGTCTGACATCCAAATGCATTGCAAAATATATCTCATTCATAACCTACCTATGACCTATATCTAGACTCCTTATATAGATTTAGCTCTTAATACCATGTGCAGAGTCCAATGATTACAAAATGTCCCATTCCATTACAGAATAAGGGGCCAGAGGGATCACTTCTTTCCAAATAAGGTATTTTCCTACATAACAAAATGTTTCACTCATAGAGAGGTGGCGTTGTGCTTTCTCACTGGCATTACGCTTTTGGTTTTAGTTGATTTAGAGAGTTTGGTACTTTGTATGATGAAAGAAAGTTTCTAAGGAAGCTGGTGATGTACAAGAATTTTCACACGTGTTGAATTCATCAAGGAACTCAAGGAGTGACCGGAGCTACTTCAACCATGGAGTGTTGGGCTTTTCTGTTTCATTTTTGGGTTTATGTCGAACTAGGATGTTGCGTAGCGCCGACGTTGCGCTTTAACACAATCATACTTTTGAGCGAGCTTTCCATGTAAAAACCTCTTGTATTTTTGTATTATGGTCATGGTAAATATTATGAGGCATCCAAAGACGCATAGGTTTGATTTGGATTGAAAAATAAATGTAAATATGCTTGGAAAGGATTAGTCAAACAATCCCTATTTTTCATAAAGTTGTTCTATTTTCATTGCATTAACTAGAAACAGAAAATCATAATTAGGAATTTGACCCCTAGATATGGGAACAAATTTTTTTTAGCATATTTATGATGTAATTGTAATTAAGAAAATGGTTCGTCAGGTTCAAAGGAAGAAACATTGTGTTCTACACTTACTTTTGACTTGTTTACATTGAATGAAAGACGTAGGTCGAATTTTACAGGTTTTCTTGTGTTAATTTCATTGGAGATGTTCTTATTTGTTTTGTAAGTTATATTTTGCTATCAATCATACTTTGAAATTTGTCTTCTTGTTTAGTTAAACAAAAAAATTTCTCATAATTCACTTCAAATGGTATTTTTTTTTTTCATTTTGATAAACATATATTGTTTATGCTAAAATTATATTTAGAATTCATCCTATTATTTGATGCTTTGTATGTCATTTTTCATCTATCTTTAACTCAACCTCCTAGAATGAAATTTACTGAAAAACCCCAAAAATATTGCCTATATTTCTCATGTTGCAAGAGATCTTCATTATCCCATTTATTCACTAAAAAAATTAGTTGAGAGTGACTCCATGCCTAATGTATTCCATCTCACACATACCATCAAACCTTTAAAACAAATTCGTTTCCCTTTGTCCTTAAGAACTAGCCTAAAATTTGAAACACTCGGTTATATAATTGACTCAAAAATCATATAACGAGAGCCCTCTTTAAAGCTATAAGGGATATATTCTATCCTACAAGTGGTTTGTGGTTACCTCTGGGTTACCTTATTGCAGCAAAATGAAATTACGGAGTGCTAACATAGTGGCACCATTTTTGGGGAACGAAAGGTTTCATCTTCTCTGGGAAAGATCATCAAAGTTCCAAATATTATTGTTGATGGTGGATAACAGTCAAACACAAGGAGGTTTTACCATTTACCTAGAAATTCCAATCAGTGTTACTTTCATATTCAAATCTTAGTTGACAGAGAAATGGAGGTATATTTCAGAAATATTTGGTATCAAAGCTTTAGTTTTTTGCAAGAAATATTATTATTTTTCATTAGATACCTCTTTTCCTTTTTCGATCATATTAAATCAATTTTCCTTTATATGTTGTATTCAAACGAAGACTACATATTGTTTGTGCTCAACCTAGTGTTCCTAAATTGAGTTCATTAATTGTCAACCAGGGTTGGTAAACTGTTGAAGTGTGGTGCACTATGTGTGCCTAGGTATATGTTTCTCACTACGTTGTGTTTAGTGTTTTATGATGTTTTTGGTTTTATGGTTTTGTGTTTGAAAAGGGAAAGAACTAAGTGCTGGTGAAAAGAGGCTATCGGTTATTTAAAACAGAACAAAGCCTAAACTATGGATGACAAAAAACAAATGCAAAGCTTGATAATGACTTCATTTCAATAAAATAAATCACAACATGAGCTTGAACTTATCCAATTCATTCATTAAAGGTGTGTTGGAAGATCTTGAGAAATGGACAAGTTAAGTGTAAATGAGGTTCTCCTAAATAAAAAATCAACTCACAATATTACAAAATGATTATTTGTAACACAGTAAGGTTTCTATTCTAGATTAACCTATGATTTTGAAGTTACCCTATTCTGAAACTTGACTTATCACTTCTAGGCCTTATTTATAAGTTTTGCGATTTTCTAAAATGATGCTTGGGAAAAAGGCTATAAGTGAGTTTGTAAAAGATTTGGAGAGTGATCAAAGCCTTAAACTGGTATTACTAACCCTTGTTCATGTGATGATGTATCAATATAGATTCAGAACAAAATTAAGTTTGTAAATAATGAAGGCCGAGAGACTAATTTTGACAACTAATACTATTTGAAATACAATGGATAACCTAGGCTAGAAAGTGGTCTATCAATCTTAAAAGACAGTGACTACAACTTAAACTAGAATGCCATTAATCTTTTCTTGAAACAAAATGAACTGAGACTGAACTAGAGTGCTTCTAATCTACTTGAAGTACAGTGAACAGATTCAAACTAAAATTACATTATCAAACTAGAAATGTAGTGACAGAGCTGAACTAAATGCAATCAACCTCCAGAGTGCTCTAACTAAATTAACATGCAACTAGTCCATGGAATTCTACAGCCCATCTCGTTCAATAGGAATGATATTTTGGAAGAGTTTGTAAAACAATTATGGCTGTATTATTCAGTGCAATTGAACATAAACATAAAATTGAAAGCAAATAAAACTAGAATCTAAGACACCACAACTGTTTCTTATTCATTGTTAATGATGTTTTGGAAGAGTTTGTAGGAGTAAGACCGGATGTGACACTTAGTGTAAACAAGCATAAATCATAAAATTTGAAAGGAAATGCAACTAAAACCTACAATACCAAAGCTATGCCTTATTCATCGTGATGATATTTTGGAAGAGTTTATAAGAGTAAGTCTAGCTGTGATAATTAATGTAAACAATTATGAACATAAACTTCAAAAACTTGCCTAAGCTAGAAATGAAAACGAGACTAAAATACTTATCTAAACCGTATAAACAAGGTTGCTCAGGTAACAGGGGCCCTCTACCACCGGAGTATCACGAAATCTACTTCAAGATTGACTCAACTCTTTCAAGGAAATGGTACTTCTTTCATTAAAAGAGAAATTACTTCAAAACAGAGTGTTTTCAGACTTCTGCAATCTAGCAATCAACCACAAAATCTAACCCTGCCCCTCGGTTTCTCGAGCCATATTTGTAAGAAATTTACATAATTGTCTTGAGATAGCCTAGGGATAATTTTCTTTCCAAATAAAAACCAAACTAGGACTTTGATGGTGGTCACGTAATATAATTAAGGACATCTGGACTGTCCTTGTCCTATTAGGAGTCTCTTTCCTAGTTTGAGTTCCCACGTACATAACTGCCTACAGAATTCCGTTCAAACTTCATGGAGAGAAAAAAATGATGAGGGAATGATGTGGAATACGAAAATATGTGGTTTCCTCTGAGATGACACCTAGAACCTGCGTAGACATGAAGACAGCTGCAGAATTGACAACTAGCTATAGAATGTCTACATTCTGTAGCTAGATCTAGTTCAAAAAGTACTACAATGACAAAATCATAAAATCATAGAAAGTTAGTCATGATATTAATTCTTAAAGCAATTTTAACTAATTCTACTGATCATTTGAGCCTGTGATTAATAATGGACAAAGGAAATGGAGTGGAATGTGGTGGAAGAAAGAACATCTTTGGAGCTCAACATACCCCCACTGCTAGATTCTTGCATGTCCTCATGCAACTATTCCATGAACTTTAAGACCTCTGCAAGGACATCCAACCCTCTTCTTCTGCTTTTCCTGGCAATTAAAGGCCTTGTGGGCTTCCTTATGACTAACTTGAATCTCAAATTTGTGAGTGCCCTGGTTAACTTTTTATTTCTCTTCTTCAATTTTTCACTGGTCTTGTGTAACTTTTGCATTTGTAAAGACAGAGTTGAATTCATATCAGTTTTCAGTTTAACTTGCTCTCTCAGAATTTCATTCTCATTCTTGATATGTCTGTTGAGTATTTCTAACTCATATTTATCCCTCCTTAGGATATCAACTACAGATTTTGGTGGACTAGGAGTTCTGTCTCTTCCTTCTTAAGCTCTTTTCTCTAATGTCTCAATATAGTTGTAAATTTCTTACTGTGTAGGGTCTATTTCAGGAGCCCCTTCATCAAAATCCCCCTCAGTAGGTTTTTCTTCGTCCTCTATGTTTATGACTCCAGTTTTTTTAACCTTTTTTTTCTTTAGTATCCCTCAAAGTCTGTGGCTCCTTCTCGATTGAGATGGCCCTTCTCCTTTCTCTCTGGCAAATTTTCTTATTATCCTCTCTTTCTTGAGCTGCTTCTTAATCTGAGTCAATTTCTCAGAAATCATTTCTTCACTGCTTTCTTGTATTGTTTTACCAGTTTCATTTTTGGAGGATTTCCATATTCTACTTCTTTTTGTAGGTTTGTCTTCAGGTGGAGGTTCCTTGGGTTCTTCAAAGTGATTTCTCACTAAGAACTCTTCCCAGTTATCTCCCATTTTTCTCAAATGATGTTCAATCAAAATTTTGACTAAACCATGGTGGTATAAGGTTGTTTCTAGAAATTGAATTCTCTTTTGAACACTTGAGGCCATTTTCTTTAAACTATGAAGCAAGAAAAAGGGCAAATTGAGTTCTTCTTCTAGGAAATGCATTATCAACCGAATATGATAGACATAGAAAGTACCATATATTCCTTCACAAGTGATGAATTTTTGCAAGATAAGCAACATGTTCCTCCATTTTTTCTTTAGTGCAGAGCTAGGGATACCCTTTTTAAAAATGGTGACATCCATACCTGGTGACTTGAGTATCTGCTTCCATGCTTCATTATGAAATTCTCTATTATTGAACCACCTTTCTCCTTGTCTGGGAAATTCGGTTGCTTCTGCAATGAAGGCTTCAGTAATGGTGAATTTGATATCTCTTATCTCGACCTCAGCTCCATTGAAGGATATTGCAAACGTTTTGGTCACCTCTTTATGAAACCCATTGAATTTTTCAAAGAATTGCAACCACCCTGCTTGTTGTAACATTTCTCTAACTTGAGGATAACCTTCCAAGTACCTAGTTCCAATCGGTTCAGTCCTCACTATAAGACCCATAACTCCTCTTTCTAGCCTTCAAATTGTTGCTCCTCTGTTCACGGTGACAATGGTTGTTACAGAGATGCCTCTGTTTCACAGACCGGAATGGTTAAAAATTGGCTACGGGAAAGAGTGATATGGAGTGGTTATAGAATGAATATAATGAGGTGAGGATGATGTGTATGAGTTAAAAGATATCATAGAAGAAAATACCGTGGAGATATTTTGTAACGAATTCAAAATCATCATTAAATGCTTTGGCCTAGTGACGTGACTAATCCAATCACTTCAGCACTTTAACCATTTATATTTTTAAATGATGATCGGATATGGGATTTGAAATGGTGGAATAGAAGGAGTTTTATCCAAAGTTTTTGCGGGAGGTTTGTTAGGCATGATCAAAAAAATTAATTAAAACAACTTTTTGAATTATTCATAACTTAACTATACTAAAATATTTCATGATATGTCATTATAATTAGAACTTTTACCTTTGCCTTTCCTCTGATTTTTTTTTTTCATATGCTTTGTTCTCTCCCTGAAAATCATTAATTTTTGAGTCTTCATAACCTTCTTGATTTTTCTTGTTGTCATGGATATGCAGGATCATTTTATTGCAGATCAGGTGATTACTAGATAGTGCCTTTAGGATCTCTGGCTGCAGAATGTCTATCTGGCTACAGAATGTCTAACTGGCTGCAGAATGTCTGATTGATTGCAGAATGTACCTGTAAAGAACTTGAAACATGAAATGGAATGGTTTGGAGCATGAGTGGAATGTTGTATGGAATGAATGAAGATGGATGATGAAATATGATGTAATGGAATATGAATGAAGTGAATAATGGAGTGGAATGGATCACAACTTATGAAATGGAGTGAAGTATGAGAAGTGGTCTATAATTCATGATATGTATTATTCAATTGCAGAAAGACATTAAACTTTAAAAATCTGGAATGGAAATGAGGTGGAACATGGAGTGAAATGAATGAAGTGTGTATGAATGAATGAAATGGAGTATGGATGAATGCAATGAAATGGACCATAAGTGAAATGGATATGCACTTATGATTTTGTAACAACTACTTGTAGAAAAACAAATTTGAAAAGCTAAAGTGTCAGAAAGATTCTGATTTTCACTCTACCTTTTCTATATAAACATGCTAATCAGTGATTTTCACTCTACCTTTTCATGTTTATACTTTATTTTTATTTTTTTTCAATAAAATGACTTCAGAAAATTCAATTAATTTAATGAAGAAGAAAGATTCTTCTTCATTAACTTCACATCATTGTTTTCCTGGAACTTCTTGACAAATTCTTCTCTTGAAAGTGGCTTATGATACAGCTTCAATCTATGACCATTCACAAGAAAAGTGACCTCTTCTTCATCTATTGTCCCAATTTTTATTGCTCCATTGTCAAAAAATTTCACAATTTCATATGGCCCAAGCCAATGTGCTTGGAATTTACCTTGAAAATCTTTGAACTTTGAATCAAACAAGAGAGCCCAGTCACCTTCTTTGAACTTCTTTTCCTTGATGTACTTATCATGCCATCTAGTCCTTTTCTGCTGGACTATACTTGTTTTCTGAACTGCATCTTGTCTGATCTCATCCAATTCATTAATTTGCTCCAATCTATGCTTTTGTGCCTCTGTTAGATCAAGTCCTAACTGAACTGCCATTTTGAAAGTTTGAATTTGGAACTCTATGGGAAACAAAACTTTCCTTCCATAAACAAGTTCATAAGGAGTATGACCTGTTGTGCTTCTCCATGTATTTCTATAGGCCCACAAGGCTTCAGGAAGCCTATCTGCCCAATCTCTTCTATGTAAATGAACAGTCTTTGTTAGGATCCCTTCAATGACCTTATTAGTAGATTCCACTTGACCATTTGCTTGTGGATGATAGGGAGTAGATTTTCTATGTCTGATTTTTTACCTATCCATCATTTGTTACACTATCCTTGATGTGAATTGAGCTCCTTGATCTGTAACAATTTCCCTTGGGACACCAAAAAGAGTAAAAATATCCTCAAAAAGAAAATTAACTACAGATGCTTCAGTAGCAAAAAGTAATGGCTTGGCCTCTACCCATTTGGTAACATAATCAGTGCAAACTAATATATATTTCTTTTGTCTTGATGGAGGGCTAATAGGTCCTACAAAATCCAAAGCCCATTTTTCAAAAGGTTCAATATGTACTTGAGGCTGCAATGGCATCTCACCTGAAGGAGAAGGTTTCCCTACCCTTTGGCAACTGTCACACCTTTTGACATACTCTTTAGCATCTTTAAAAAGGGATGGCCAATAGTATCCTAAATGAAGGACCTTATAAGCTATCCTCTTATCAGCAAAGTGTCCACCACAAGGTTCATCATGACATGCTTTGAGAATCTCAGGCATCTCATCTTCCCGAACACATCTCCTAATGATAAAATCTGGACATGTCTTGTACAACTCATTAGCAACCCATGAATATTTTGCACTGTCATAAATGATTTTTCTTTTATCTCTTGCATTCATTATTGAAGGAAATTTTCTTGAAACTAAATAATTAGCAATGTCAGCAAACCAAGGAGTTTGGGTAGAAATTGCAAAAAGATATTCATCAGGAAATTGATCTTCAACTGGAGTGTCATCTTTCATGTTTTGGAGTCTAGATAGGAAATCAGCTACTGTGTTTTGTTTACCTGGCCTATCTAGAATAGTAATGTTTAATTCTTGTAAAAGCAATAACCACCTTATGACTCTACCATTAGTAATTGATTTTTTCATTAAATATCTAATTGCAGAGTGATCTGTGTGAGAAAAAGTTTCATAGCCTGTTATATAGTGTCTGAATTTATTTATGGCATGAACAATAGCTAAAAACTCTTTTTCAGTTACAGTATAGTTTAACTCTGAAGGAGTTAAATTTTTACTAGTATAGTAGATGGCATAAGGAATCAGGTCTTTTTGTCCCAATACTGCTCCTAGAGCTGTATCTGAGGCATCTGTTGAAATATGAAAAGGTAGCTTCCAGTTAAGTCCCCTTAAAATAGGTGCTTCAGAAATATTTGTTTTCAGGGTCTCAAAGGCTAACTGGCAGTCAGAACTCCATTTGAATTCACAGTCTTTGGTAAGTAATTTGAAGAGTGGAGATGCTATCTTGGTGAATTTTTCTATAAATCTTCAATAATATCCTGTAAATCCTAGAAAACTCATAACATCTTTTTGACAACTTGGAATAGATAAGTTAGAGATGACTTCAACTTTTGACTCATCAACTCTAATCCCATCCCCTGAAATGTGATGTCCTAAAAAAATTCCTTTAGTAAACATCATAAAACACTTCTCATGACTAAGTGAAATATTTTCTTCTTTACATATTTTTAAAACTTTTTCCAAGTTTTCTAAGGCTTCTTCAAATGTGTTTCCATAAATTGTGAAATCATCCATATATACCTCTACACAATCATGTATTAGATCTAAAAAGATTCCTAATACTGCCCTTTGAAATGTTGCAGGTGCATTGCATAATCCAAATGGCAATACTTGGTAAGCATAGGTACCCCAAGGACAGGTAAATGTGGTTTTGTCTTGATCCTCAAGTGCTACTTGAATTTGATTATAACCACTAAACCCATCTAGAAATAAGAAGTACTTTTTGCTAGCTAAGGTATCTAACACCTGATCTATGAAAGGTAGGGGAAAATGATCTTTAAGAGTAGCTTTGTTTAATTCTTGGTAGTCAATACATACCCTCCATTTACCATTTTTCTTTGGCACAATTACCAAAGCAGAAACCCACTGACTATCTGAAATAGGATAGATAAAGTTGACATTCAACAATTTCTGCAATTCTTCTTTAACAATCTCCCTAATATTTGGATTCATTCGTCTTTGAGGTTGTCTGATTGGTTTACAATTTTCCTCTATGTATATGTGATGAGTGCAAGTCTTGGGGCTTATCCCTTTCATATCAGTGTACTCCCATGCATATGCAGAAGAATGTCTTTGTAAGATCTTGACTAGCTCTTCTTGTTGAGATTTTTCTAGGTTTTTGTTTATGTTTAAAGTTTTTCCTGGAAATATCTCACTTGTAGAGCTTCCAAATTTATCCATGGAATAAAGAGACATCTGTCTTGATGACAAAAACTCAATGCTGGATTCTTCTTGAAATTGTTCATGTTTGTATTCCGAAGAGGATTCAAAGTTTTCTAAAGTATTCAGAATTTGACTATCTTCACTAATTTCTGAAATTGTGAAGAGAGGTTATAAGTCTTCTTCATCATCTATCCATTGAGTATCATCTAAATCTGTAATTGTCCTTGCTGGAGGATACAAAGTGAATTTCTTAGTTGAACTACCATCAGAGATGTACATATCACCGGATCTACAACTAATGAAAGCATCAGCTGTAGCTAACCAAGGTCTTCCTAATATAATAGGATGTCCTCCTAGATTATTGTTAGGAGTTAGGATCATGAAATCCACAGGGTACTCCCAAGAATCTAGGGACACTAGAATATCTTCTATTACCCCATCAGGTTTGATCACAGATCTGTCTGCTAATTGTAATAATGTGGGTGTAAAGAGAAGATTAGGAAGTTTCAGTTTATCCATGATTTGTCTACTCATGATATTGATTGCTGCTCCTAAATCAATGAGTGTGTTTTGGATCTCAATTCCATTGATGTGAATTTTAACAACTAGATTTCTTGGGTCTAGATACTTTGGAATAGCAATCTTACCCATCATGATATCTGCTATTTTTCCTGCCAGTTGAATTTTCTTTGTCTCTCTTATTCTTTTTCTTGTTTTCTTCATACTCAACTCCTTTATTGTTTTTGCTAAAATTGGAATTTCCTTGATGGCTTGTAATAATGGAATCTTAATGCAAACATTTCTCAACTCATCTAGGAAATCATAATTAGGCACCATAATTTGTTTTTCTACACCCCTATCAATTTGTAATCTTTCTGGAAAGGGAGGTGTAGAAGTGGATGTTGATGGCTGCTCTAATACAGGAGTTCAAATTATTGGTTCTTTTTGTTTTAGTTTTTCAATGTTTGGGTCCTGAAAAGATGTGTCTTCTTCAAGACTTTTATTTTCCCGTAGAGAATCTTCCTCAGAGTTATCTTTTTCTTGTATGATCACATAAGGTTTCCTCTTTTCAAGTATTCTTCCACACCTAAGTTGAACATCACTAAGGTCTAGAGGAGTGATTAAATAGATTGGAAACTATTGGCCTTCTATCATGTATGTATTCTGATGATTTTTATTGTTGGGGTTTGGTATGGGTTGAGCAGGAAACTGATTTGATTTCTGAGGAAATGGTAATGGAAGTGGTTGATTTTGATGTTGTGGATTCTGAGGATTCTGTTGAGGATTTTGTTGAGGAATTTGAGGAGAAAAATGTAGGTATGGTGGATAGGATGGTGGATACTGATAGTACTGAGAGTATCTTCCATAGGGATTTTGTGCTCCTTGTGCCCAAGCTTGAGATTTATTTTGAAATTGGGGCCAAGGTCGCTGCCAAGAATTCCAATTTGGTGGAGGTTGTTTATACATTTGATCATGGAATCCTTGTGTTTGAGGTCCTTGCCAAGGCCTTCTAGAGACAAAATTGAGAGATTCTATGGAATTTGTAGGAGTTTCCTCTTGAAAGACAGCTTTAAGACCAGGAAGTGAAGGACAACTTTTGGTCTCATGTTTTTCTGAGCAAATTACACAAGTCTCTACAACTTTTGCATCCAAAGGACATTCTCTCAAGGCATGCTTCCTTCTACATTTGGGACAAAGATTGCTAAGGCATCAGATTCAGCTTTTTGCTTGTTTTGTAACTTAAGGGTGTCTATTTGTTCACTAAGACTCCCTAAGATGTCAGATTTGAATTCATCAAGCATATGTCCTATCTCTACCCTAATTACTGTCCCAGAAGCAGACTTACTTGCCCTTGCTAGAGCAGGGTCTCTTGGACCTTTTACAGTTTTGGATTTCCCTCTTGAAAGGTTGATACATAACTCAGATATTTCAGGTAATGTGCGCTGAGATATATCCCCTTTTCCCATCATGTTAAGGATATCCAACCATTCATCCCTAATTGTCTTCAACAAGAGAGATTTTAAGGTGTCTTGATCTAAGTTCTCCATTTTTGCTCTTTTGATGTTGTAATGAAATCTCTCCAACAAATCTTCCAGGTTTTCATCTTCTTTTTGTAACATCTTAAACACTTCCTCCTTATGATTGATTGGCATACAATAATCCAAATACCTCTCTAGAAATGCTTGTTTCATATCTTCCCATGTCCTAATAGAACTGTTGATCAAACTCATAAACCACTTCAATGCTGCTCCTTTAAATGTTGAAGGAAATAGTTTAAGTTTTTGAGCATCTTGTAAGTAGTCATAAGTTCTACATAGGACTTCAAATTCAAATAGGAAGGTTTTAGGATCTTCAATTTTAAGTCCATAGAAGTTTGGAAGGAAAGAGGGTGAAATGTTTTTCATAGTTGTATTGGTTTCTTCATCTACTATAGGAAACCCAAAAGAGTTTCCCATTTCTCTTCTACCTCTTCCTCTACTTCCTTCTCCTTCTGCACCTCTACCTCCTTCTCCTCTACCTCTACCTCTACCCCCTCCAAATAATGTGTTCTCCATTAAAGACTCCTCCTCCCCCTTCTTCTGCCATAGTTGATTCTTCTGTGGAAGTGGAAAAATTTGTATCTCTTGCAAGGGTCCTTGAATCTTCTCCTAAGACAGGTTCAATGGATGAAGTGGAAGGTATTTCTCATAGAATATCTGATCTTAAGTCTTCTGGAAGTCTAGGATCAGTAAAGGATGGAGTGTGGGTCTGAGTTGGAGGTTTACTGGCTCTTGGTCTAGGTGAAACAAGTGGTGTTCTAGGAATCAAACTTCTGCTTCTTATGAATCTACCGCTTGAGTCTCTCTCTCTATGCATATCATTGTTTTTGGGTGTTAAGAAACAAGGCTACCTAGTTACACTTCCTCGGCAACGACGCCAAAATGTTTGTGCTCAACCTAGTGTTCCTAAATTGAGTTCATTAATTGTCAACCAGGGTTGGTAAATTGTTGAAGTGTGGTGCACTATATGTGCCTAGGTATTTGTTTCTCACTACGTTGTGTTTATTGTTTCATGATGTTTTTGGTTTTATGGTTTTGTGTTTGAAAATGGAAAGAACTAAGTGCTAGTGAAAAGAAGCTATTGGTTATTTAAAACAGAACAAAGCCTAAACTATGGATGACAAAAAACAAATGCAAAGCTTGATAATGACTTCATTGCAAGAAAATAAATCACAACATGAGCTTGAACTTATCCAATTCATTCATTAAAGGTGTGTTGGAAGAGCTTGATAAATGGACAAGTTAAGTGTAAATGAAGTTCTCCTAAATAAACAATCAACTCACAATATTACAAAATGATTATTTGTAACACAGTAAGGTTTCTATTCTAGATTAACCTATGATTTTGAAGTCACCCTATTCTGCAACTTGACTTATCACTTCTAGGCCTTATTCATAAGTTTTGAGATTTTTTAAATTTTGCTTGGGAAAAAGGCTATAAGTGAGTTTGTAAAAGATTGGCAGAGTGATCAAATCCTTAAACTGGTATTACTGACCCCTGTTCATGTGATGATGTATCAATATAGATTTAGAACAAAAGTAAGTTTGTAAATAATGAAGGTCGAGAGACTAATTTTTACAACTAATACTACTTGAAATACAATGGATAACCTAGGCTAGAAAGTGGTCTATCAATCTTAAAAGACAGTGACTACAACTTAAACTAGAATGCCATTAATCTTTTCTTGAAACAAAATGCACTGAGACTGAACTAGAGTGCTTCTAATCTACTTGAAGTACAGTTAACATAGTTAAACTATAATGCCATTATCAAACTATAACTGTAGTGACAGAGCTGAACTAAATGCAATCAACCTCTGGAGTGCTCTAACTAAATTAACATGCAACTAGTCTATGAAATTCTACAGCCCATCTCGTTCAATAGGAATGATATTTTGGAAGAGTTTGTAAAACAAGTATGGTTGTATTATTCAGTGCAATTGAACATAAACATAAAATTGAAAGAAAATAAAATTAGAATCTAAAACACCACAGCTATTTCTTATTCATTGTTAATGATGTTTTGGAAGAGTTGGTAGGAGTAAGACCGGCTGTGACACTTAGTGTAAACAAGCATAAATCATAAAATTCAAAAGGAAATGCAACTAAAACCTACAATACCACAGCTATGCCTTATTCATCATGATGATATTTTGGAAGAGCTTATAAGAGTAAGTCTAGCTGTGATAATTAATGTAAACAAGTATGAACATAAACTTCAGAAACTTGCCTAAGCTAGAAATGAAAACGAGACTAAAATACTTATCTAAACCGTATAAACAAGGCTGCTCAGGTAGCAGGGCCCTCTACCACCGCAGTAGCACAAAATCTACTTCAATATTGACTCAACGCTTTCAAGGAAATGGTACTTCTTTCATTAAAAGAGAAATTACTTCAAAACAGAGTGTTTTCAGACTTCTGCAAGCTAGCAATCAACCACAAAATCTAACCCTGTCCCTCGGTTTCTCAAGCCATATTTGTAACAAATTTACATAACTGTCTTGAGATAACCTAGGGATAATTGTCTTTCCAAATAAAAACCAAACTAGGACTCTAATGGTGGTCACGTAATATAATTAAGGACATCTGGACCGTCCTTGTTCTATTAGGAGTCTCTTTCCTAGTTTGAGTTCCCACGTACATAACCGCCTACAGAATTTCGTTCATACTTCGTGGAGAGAAAAAAATGATGAGGGAATGATGTGGAATACGACCATATGTGGTTTCCTTTGAAATGACACTTGGAACCTGCATAGACATGAAGACAGCTGCAAAATCGGCAACTAGCTACAGGATGTCTGCATTCTGTAGCTAGATCTAGTTCAAAAAGTACTACAATGACAAAATCATAAAAACATAGCAAGTTAGTCATGATATTAATTCTTAAAGCAATTTTAACTAATTCTACTGATCATTTGAGCCTGTGATTAATAATGGACAAAGGAAATGGAGTGGAATGTGGTGGAAGAAAGAACATCTTTGGAGCTCAACACATATCTCCATAGGAGACTCTTTTTATGATTGTATATCATTCTTTTTAAGTTTTAATGTAATATTCCAAAATGGAAATCAGCAGCTTTTAAACCACTGAATCAATCCTTTTGTCAGAAATATGAACAAGGCTATTTCAGAGATGGACTGGGAGAGATTTTACCAGTTATTTCACCTCTAAAGAGAGGATGAGAACTAGAGGCTTCCTGGCCTTTTCTTAGACTCTGCTTATAGCTATGCAAATATTTTTTCCTTCAGGAAGATCTTGCTCAATGGATGAGATACAACAACATCTGAACTTCAATAATGAACAATAGCAACAATTAAATAATTCTCATGAAATGTGAGAAGAGTGTAAATATGATTTATAATATGAAGCAGCAAAATATATACAAACTCCTTGAGGAAAAGACTTCTCAAGGTGAGCTCAAATCAGCCTCAAAGGAAAATGTACTTGCAATGGAGAAAACAAGCTGCTACATAACCCAACAACTCTATAATTGCGCAGTCTATAAGGGAAAATGACTGAAAATAGATGTAAACACAAGGATGTAACAATATCAACTCAAATAAGGAAGGGGGAGCGAGATATCAACCCCATAAAATACATAACATCAATCCTTTAAGAGGATTGGCTGAAATCTATACAAGAATGCTAAATATACAAAATGCCAGAGTTGTAGTAGCAACAACTGCAACTCAAATACAATACAACATGGGAGAAGGATGTGAATGTTGAAAAAATAGTAGAAACCTCCTCCAATGATCTCCAAAGTGAAAGGCTACTCCTCTCACTAAAGATTGCACCCTCTAGTGCATCATGTGAACTCCTCCTGCAAACCCTCTCTGAAAATAATGCTGTAAGAGGAAGGGACTGCACTAGGACTGAGATGAAACAATGGCCTAATGCCAAAATCTGCAATAGAAGCTCCGGGATCTCCTTTGCTGATCTCCTAGAGAAAGAGATGGCTCCTCCTCTACAAAACAAGCTCCGGAAATGAGTGTGGATGGTCCCTCACTGCAACACCAGCAACTCCAGTGTTTCTGCCCAAAAAAATAACGTAGTAGATGAAGATGAATGCTTTGGCCTCAAGCCAAGAATTTAGGAAGATGAAGAAAAGCTCATCCAAGGCCTCCCATGGAAGAGGAGGAAACTCCTAAGCAGGAATTCCTCTTGTGCTAAGCAGCACAATCTATCTCAGTTGAACAACTGAAGAGAGCAAATCGAAATTCTCAAGCATGAAATGAACAATGGCTCTCCTTCACCTTTTTATGCAAGGAATGCTTCCTTGCCATGGACCCCACTCACATTAGGGTTTATCTCATTTCAAATTTCCCTCCATCAAAACTATGCAGTTTTCATGAGCAAGCTTCTCCTCTATGCCACGTTGTTGACTTGGTCAACCATGGTCTAGTTAGCTTGCTTTTGGCCCTTTTCACACTAGGGAATGCCAAATTTAGCCACTTAAGTGACTCTTTGCACCTTAGGAGAGTTTATTTTGTTGCTACATGGGCTCCCTTACCCATTTTATTCCTTTTATCATCATAAAAGAAAAACTAATGTTCCAATTACCTTATTGCAAAATTTGGAACGTTACAGTCCTCCCCTCCCAAAACTTTCTTGTCCTCAAGAAAGAGCAAGGATGAACTGAAAAATTACCTCCACTTAAGGCATGGAGTCTAAAATTTCCTCATGTAGATCCTCCATCCCCAAGAAAAATGAGTTACCCTCCAACTAGGCAACTCCTGAAAATACTCCTCCACCTTGTGCTCATGTAGAAAAGGTGGGCTGAAATGATGAACATGGTAAGATTCATAGCCTACCCCACACTGTCCTCTTCTCCACTTATGATAAGTGTGGAGTGAAAGGTGAACTTGGGCTGCAATATTGTTCCCTTCAAAAGGCAAGATGAAGTCTAGATCTCCAAGGATCTCTCCTCCAACGCTGCAAATCAACATAGCCCAAATCATCTCATATGTGATGAGTTGGAATTCATTATCATATGGAATCCAAAAAATCATATGGTTGACCTCATGGAAAAAAAAATGGCTGAACATGGTGACCATATCATCTCCCATACTCTCCTTGGAGCATGTGATGCAAAAAGAATGGAGGTCTTCTCTCCCAAAGGGCACATCCACCCCATGAGTCTCTTCCTCCTCATGATACATATGGGGCTGCTACTGATATATAGCTGAAACATAATGGTCTTCAAGAGAGACCCAAGCCACCCCATCAAACATGTGAACCATGAAATGCCTCCTCCAAAAACTCAGACTTTCTAAATAGCTCCTCCCACATGAAGGAAAGAGGTGAAGCCTCGAAATCATGGGCTGCCCATTGTTTCCCCTGAAACATACACCATGAAAATTGAGGATAATAATACTCCCAATGGGCCTCTTCAACTCATTTCCCACTCTCCAAACAAAGCTCCCCATGCACCAAGAAAAATCTGCAATACATGGAAGCAAGAACCAATAGAAGCAAGTTGTCACATGACGACCGGAAAGTGGATCATTGTCCCACCAATGGGACCTGCGCAGTGCACTCCTTGCCTGCATCAAAATATAAATTAACAAGTGCTCTCCCAGCCACTTGTTAGCTGCCACAATCATCTCAAAAGATGTGTGCATGAAAGTACAAAATGGTGTAATGGGTGTACACCGAAAATCATGTGGCTTTCCCCCACAATCCACTGCTAAAATAGCCATCATATTTGCTGCAATAGACCATGAGAATAAAAAAACATAGTGTGCAAGAAGGGAAGATCCTCCTTGATATAATATGCTTCTCATAAAAATAAGAGAGTGCCAAACATAAATCAAATGATTACCTCCCTTATCATGTACTTTGGCCTTTGAGCTGAAATGGCTCAAGTGAAAAGTCCCCCTTACTGTAACATAGTAGGGGAGTGGTTGTGCCAACCATCTCATCATCTCTTGGGCTATGCATCTAGCCAAATTCTGATATACATCCATTATAAATCCCTCCCAAGTGGACTCCTCCATCAGTAAATAGTATGCATGAGAATGCATGGAAGAAGAATCCCAGGTTGTTGCATGTAGGTGCCTCTTCCTGTGCTTGTAAGCCCAAGCCAAGAAGATCAAAATATAGCAAGGGATGCTGCCATCCATTACTTCCTCATCCTCATCTCCTACATGCCTCCAATATAAATTACCTATAAAGTGGTTTGAAGGACACTCCAACAAGTAATCCAAGCTCTCAAGTGACAGCGTTGCTGGCCTTTGGAGTAGGGCCACTTTCATCTCAAAGCTCCCCTCTTTCACATGAATCTTACCAAAGACTCCTCCCATTATGTTGTTGCTAATGTAGAGCCCCTCCCATGAAGAAGGTGTTGCTTGGACATCCAAGATCAAAGATCAATCCCCTTGCACTATGCTAGTGCCTCCTCTTGCTCCCGCAACATTCAAACAAAATCTGAGCAACAAGAATGTTTGTTGCTCCTCCACACTCCCATCATCAATATGAAATGGAAACAAAATGAGTGGTAAGGAAAGTGCCATCCCATCATGATGCAACCATGCTCTTCTTTGCTCCATGGTGTAAGTATCTTGCCCTCCTCCTTTCCTCTTCAAATCCCATGAAAAGGAATAGGTCATATGTTGGCCAAACTCTCTCAAGAGAAACCAACGCAGCATGGCTTCTTGCTTCCCTGTATCATAGATCTACAAGAGGCTCACCATCCTCTTTCCTCCCATCCACATCCACTCAGCTCCTAGTGGATGCATCCCATCATCATGCAACTTGGCACCTCCCCAACAAGAGTTGCCATCATCCCAAAAAAGATTATCACCCTTGCATTTCATGGGACATTGAAATGTAATCCTCTCCATGGTCCATGTTTCAAACCCTAACCTCAGATATGGTACATAAATCATCAATGTTTCATGAGGATGATAAGGGTTTCTTCCTCCCTTGATCAAATCAAGGTGGCATAGCGCTGTTGAAGTCTCCTCATCAAGGCAGTCAGCATGCAATAGTATGCAATCTCTCATAGAATGTGCTAAATCATCATAAAATGGAAACTCATGCATACCCTTGAAAATTTTGGGAGAGTCTTGTGTGGCTGCAAGAATCTCATCCCACACTATGATGGTTGCCTCAACTACTGAATATGGAGGCTGCTCCTCCATGATTGTGACAGCGCAGGCATGTGCCTCTTCTGCTGGTGGTGAGGGTTCCTCCCTCCTTTGGTCAAATAATGTGATCAATATATGAGAAAAATCAGCAAGAGTAGAAACCCTTGCATGCCTCCCATAGCTGAACCACCAAGCCTTTGCTTCTACCTCAAGGTGTAGCACTGCAATTGCTACAGCCTCTATGTCTACCACAGGATGTAGTAGGAAGAAAGCCTCTAGCTTCTTCACCCAAGCCTCTGTTGCACATGTGAGTGACCCATCGAATGTAGACAACAGAAATCTATTGCCTTTCATCATCCCATGACTGTAGGGTCATATTTCATCCTTTTATTGAATATAGTTAGGGAAAGATAGAGTCTATTGGAAGACTCTAGGGTTTGTTCTATATTCAGCAAGGTACCCACTTAGAACTTCAAATTCCAAGTGATCTTCATTCTTCTACTCTGCTCCTCTGTGAGAATAGGAAGTGCATGGTCCTTCCTCTTCTCCTTTCTCTGTCTCATCAACCTCCTTCGAGAGGTTGTTGCTGGATCTGAAAATTGATGAGATTAATCTCATCCTCTACATCATTATGGCCTCTTCTTCTCTAAAATTCGAACTTCACAGGCTGAGCCAAGTTCGAAGCTCTGATACCACTATAATATTCTGAAATGGAAATCAGCAGCTTTTACACCATTGAATCAATCCTTTTGTCGGAAATATGAACAAGGCTATTTCAAAGATGGACTGAGAGGGCTTTTACCAGTTATTTCACCTCTAAAGAGAGGATTAAAACTGGAGGCTTCCTGGCCCTTTCTCAGAATCTGCCTATAGCTATGCAAATATTTCTTCCTTCAGGAATATCTTGCTCAATGGATGAGCTATAGCAACATCTGAACTTCAATAATGAACAGCAGCAACAATGAAATAATGCTCATGAAATGTGAGAAGAGTGTAAATCTAATTTATAATCTGTAGTAGAAAAAGATATACAAACTCCTTGAGGAAAATACTTCTCAAGGTGAGCTCAAATCAGCCTCAAAGGAAAATGTACATGCAATGGAGAAAACAAGTTGCTACATAACCCAGCAACTCTATAACTATGCAGTCTATAAGGGAAAATGACTGCAAATAGATGTAAACACAAGGATGTAACAGTCTCAGCTCAAATAAGGAAGGGGGAGAAATATCTCAACCCCATAAAATACATAACATCAATCCTTTAAGAGGATTGGCTGAAATCTATACAAGAATGCTAAATATAAAAAATGTCAGAGTTGTAGTAGTATCAACTGCAACTCAAATACAATACAACATGGGAGAGGGATGTGAATTCTGAAAAAATAGTAGAAACCTCCTCCAATGATCTCCAAATTGAAAGGCTACTCCTCTCACTGAAGATTGCACACTCTAGTGCATCATGTGAACTCCTCCTGCAAACCCTCTCTGAAAGTAACACTGTAAGAGGAAGGGACTGTGCTGGGACTGAGATGAAACAATGGCCTAATGCCAAAATATGCAATAGAAGCTCCGGGATCTCCTTTGCTGATCTCCTAGAGAAAGAGATGGCTCCTCCTCTACAAAACAAGCTCCGAAAATGAGTGTGGATGGTCCCTCACTGCAACACTAGCAACTCCAGTGTTTCTGCCCAACAAAATAACGCAGTAGCTGAAGATGAATGCTTTGGCCTCAAGCCAAGAATTGAGGAATATGAAGAACAGATCCTCCAAGGCCTCCCATGGAAGAGGAGGAAACTCCTAAGCAGGAATTTTTCTTGTGCTAAGCAGCACAAGCTATCTCAGTTGAACAACTGAAGAGAGAAAATCAAAATTCTCAAGCATGAAATGAACAATGGCTCTCCTTCACCTTTTTATGCAAGTAATTCTTCCTTGCCATGGACCCCACTCACATTAGGGTTTCTCTCATTTCAAATTTCCCTCCATCAAAACTGCGCAGTTTTCATGAGCAAGCTTCTCCTCTATGCCACGTTGTTGACTTGGTCAACCATGGTCTAGTTAGCTTGCTTTTGGCCCTTTTCACACTAGGGAATGCCAAATTTAGCCACTTAAGTGATTCTTTGCACCTTAGGAGAGTTTATTTTTCTGCTACATGGGCTCCCTTACCCATTTTATTCCTTTTATCATCATAAAAGAAAAATTAATGTTCCAATTACCTTATTTCAAAATTTGGAACATTACATTTAAATCCATCTCCTTTTGTATTAGTGAACGTGAACAAGATCCTAATGATAATCATAGCCAAGCTAGTAAACCTCTAGATATTAAAACTGATGTACCATATCCTATACATGATTCTACATTTACCAAAATCAAATAGAGATATAGACCTTTGAAGATGCCTTCTATACTTTATGACTTTCCTGCAAAGCATTATAATTATTTGATTATGTTTGATGGAGAACTTGAAAATATTTCAACTGAAAAACACATCCAGGGTTTTAAACATTTCCTTTACCTTTTTTAAATTGAACAATACGACATATGTATGCGAAATTTTGCTCAATAATTGCAAGGAGAAGCTAATATATGGTTTAGAAGTCTTCCAGCTGGGACTATTCCTAATTTCTAGCACTTTGAGCACATTTTCCTTGACAAATGGGAGGTTGATAAAAACTATTTTCAGATTATGGAAGAATATGAGAGTCTAAAGAGAAAGAGGCATCCAGGTGAGACAATTCAAGAGTTCTCAGCCTAATTTAATAAATTTTATAATTCAATACCTTTTGATATAACCCCCCCCCCCTCCCAAGGGCTAGCTATGCTTCATTATCCTTATGGATTTGATGCTAAAATTACCTATCAACTCAGAGAAAGGAACTCAGCCACATTGGAGGACATGCATAAAAATGGAGTTGGAGTGCAAGCTAATTTTTTGAATAAAAATTCCAAGATGAAAGATGAAAGAAGGAGAGGTGTAAAGGAGGAGCCATATTCATGATCAAATAGCAAGTTGGATGTCATGATGAAGACAATGGAGAAGATGATGAAAAGGATGACTTTGGAAAAAAAACTTACGGTTAGAGAGCAATAAATAAGACCTAATTTCCAAGATTTTTTTGCAGAAGAAGAATTTGTTGGTTTGAATTTTGATCCATCTCAAGATGAGCACAAAGCTTATTGTTTCATGTATTCACTTGAAGATAGTCATGGAGGTGAATTGGAAGATCAACCTGTAGAAGAGAAATCTATTGTTCCAATTTTCATGTTGGCTAACATTGCAGATGTAATTTACTTTCCCAAGTATGATGAATATGATGATGACTATATTGTTGATTTTGAGTTTGACTCTTCAGAGTAACTAGCAGAATGTTCTCAGCCAGAAAATTTTTAGTTTCAACAGCTTAAAGAAAGTAATGAACCTGCATATATCAATTATGACAGTAATGAAGAACATGAGGAAAGTACTACATCAGGTGAAGGAAATTTTCCATTATGTTTTGCTTCGTTCCAATTGTTTCAAGATAATTTACATAGTGCTATAACTTAGCAACCTCACACTGATATTTTTGAACACGAACAACATTGTAAATCATCTCAAGAACCAAGTGATATCCCTTTAATATAGTAGCATATTTCTCTTACTTTTCATGACCATGTAGTTGATTATTTGGAGGATTTCTATAGTCAAATTTTTTATGCCTTTGAACAATTGTGAATTTGAAAATAAAGATGATGGTCAACAAGTATCATAACCAAACATTGTTTTTTTTTCCAATGTTGGTTTTATTACAGCAATTTAAAGTAGGCTTTCAGCTCTTTTGTAACAATTGTTAGGTCCTTATATTACTAGTATAGTCCCTTATTGTTGTTAGTGTAACTCCCTTATTTTTATTTTTGTACCCCTGTAACCCCCATATTGTTATTATTTTGCCATTACATTATTATTTTTAGGTTGGCTAGGATTACATTATGGCCCCACTAGGATTACATTGTGGCCCCATGGACTCCTATATATAGAAATGAGGTTTTGTCATTTGTATCATCCAAGAATTGTTCATTTATGTAATGTATTGGAGGTTTCCCCCTCGAAGCGGTTGATTTCTAAGGCGTTGATCTTTCTTTTCTTCTATTTTTGGAGCTAGTTTCATAACATTTGGTATCCGAGCTTTGGATTATAGGGTTTCGCTACTCCAAACAAGTCATCGTGGAATTTTCGCTATAATTTTTTTTCTATAGAGGTTCAGAAGCTGAAAGTTTTATAGAGAGAATCCAAAATCCTAAGAAACGTCGTGGAAAAATTTGAGATCTTGGTTCGCAATATTTTCAAAGAGATGATCTATGCAAATTAGGTATTTTTGCAAGCTCCTGAATTTAACCTAAACAGGTCATCGTGGAATTTTCGCTATAAATTTTTTTCTATGAAATTTTCACAAAGCGAAGCCAAAATCTTGAGGAACACCGTGGAAAAATTTTAGAGCTTGATTTGGAATATTTTCGGAGATATGGTCTGTGGAAGTTAGGGATTTTTCAGGCTCCCAAATTTCATCTCAAAGAGGTGACCGTGGGATAATCGTCATAACTCTCTCTTTGAGAATTGGATTGGAATTCAGTAAAAATTGGACGCAATTACACGGACTATAGTTTCTCCTATATTAATTTCAAAGTTGAAGGAGGAAATAGTGACACATGGCAAGTCATACAAGTTCGCTCTACTGAACCATCTCATAATTAGGTCATCGTAGGAGATTAGGCATAACTTTATCTTCAAGAATCCAAATCAGGTAAGACCTATGGCATTTGAAAGAAGATTCATAGGGCTACTTCAAGACTAAATTTCAAATATTGAACATTCAAAATCACAGGGATAATTCAGTTTCAATATAGATCTCCTCAAAAACAAGAAAAAGGTGTGTATTTTTTTCAAATTGCATAAGTCTTGTTTGAAAAATAAGTATAAGTGATTCCAAAGGCCTATTGAGCATAGATATCAGTATTAGGTTATGAAATGCCTCCTAAAAAGAATTCAATGCCCATTAAGCCCTCATATTACTCTACTATGACTCGTGAAGATGAAGAATTGCAACATGAACTATCAAAATGACAAGAGCAAGTGCACCAAAATTCGCTATCACAAAGAGCAACAAAAAATGAAATGGAAATTTTGACGAAAAGCATGGAACCTAAGATGGATGGTTCGAATAAAGGCATGGAAGCTACAATGGATGGTTTGAAGAATGGTATGGAAGAAAAAATGGAAGGTTTGAACAAAGAAATGGAAGATTTGAAGGAAGGTTTGTCAAACTTGATACAAGAAATGGTTCCTAATGGCGAAAAGATAGTAGAGGAAACTCATGATGAGAACAAAATAAATGTTAATCGTGATTTCATAAACTCTAATGTTGGATTAAATAACCACCATATTCCAAAGATGGATATGAGAATTTTGATGGCAAGGATCCCGTAACATGGACACTACAAATGGAGCAATATTTTGATCTCAATAATGTGAAAAACACATAAAAGGTATGCATTGCAACTTTACATTTAGAACAAAAAACATTTGTATGGTATCAATGGCTTTGCTCCCGTAAAAAAATTGTCACTTCGTCAATTTTTGCAGAGGAAATTATAGCACATTATGAGGATACAAAGAGCAACACCTTCTTTAGCCAATTGATAAATATCAAACAAAAGGGTTCAGTGGTGGAGCACATTTAGGACTTCCAAAAATTGAATATAAGGGTAACTGATATTCCATAGGAACACAGGATTGATGTCTTCATAGGTAATTTAAAGGATAACATCCAACATGAAGTTCACGTTTGGGAACCTGATTCATTAGAGAAGGCATTAAGGTTGGCAAGAAAAATTGAATGTAAAATTATGGTGACAAGGAAGCCTACCACTCACATCTATAAATATGGAAGTGTTGCTACTCCTAGACTTCCACAACCTACAAGGTTCATACCACAACAACTGGAACAAAAAAGAGAAAAAGGGCTTTGCTACAGTTGTGATAGAAAATACATTAAAGGTCATAAGTGTGTTGAGAAGAAATTATTTTACATAGATTGTGAAGAGGAGGAAGAAAATGAACAAGAAACTTCAAAATAAGAGGATATACACCAGGAAGCAACCCTAGAAGAAGAAGAAATGAGTCCGACCATATCATGTAATGCATTGGCAGGAATTACCACTCCTCAAACTCTTAAGATAGAAGGACATATCAAGAAGAAAAAGGTAATAGTGTTGATTGATTTGGGTAGTACCCATAATTTCATTCATTGTAAGGTAGCCAAGGAATTGAATTGTTTCCTATACCCAGCACCAGAATGTCAAGTGATGGTTGAAAATGGAGGAACTATAAATTTCTCTAGAAAATGCCATAATATCAAGATATTCATGGGGGAAATGTATTGAATAGTCCAATGCTTTCCATCCCAATGGGAGGTGCTGATGTTGTACTGGGAGTACAATGGTTACAATATTTAGGGACGGTAGCTTTTAATTTTCAAGAACTTTTCTTGAAAAGAAAATTGGAAGGAAAGGAAATCGAATTACAGGGTATCACAAGGAAGCCAGGAAAGATAATAAGCTCTAATGTCATGAAAAATATTCTGAAGAAAGAACAAAAAGGTCTAATTGCACAATTATTCTTACTAGAAGTTCCAATATCAAAATCATCTATTTCTCCATATCTCCAAAAATTCTTGGAAAATCATTCCAAGGTGTTTGATACACCAAAAGGACTACCACCTATTCGTGATCATGATAATGCTATTCATTTGATTCTAGAAGTGTTCCTCCAAACATCCAACCTTATAGATATCCTTATGTCCAAAAGAGTGAAATTGAACGTATGATTGTAGAAATGTTATAGGTTGGTATAATTCAACCTAGTCAAAGTTCTTTCTCTGCTCCAATAGTATTGGTGCACAAGAAGGATGGATCATGGCGCATCTGTCTGGATTATAGGGAGCTCAATAAGCTCACTATTAAAGATAAATTTCCCATTCATGTTATTGATGAATTATTGGATGAATTACATGGAGCAATTTATTTTACCAAGGTGGATCTTCATTCAGGATATCATCAAATTAGAATAAAGATGGGAGATATTCCGAAAAAAGCATTTTGAACTCATGAGAGTCATTATGAATTTTTGGTCATGCCTTTTGGCCTTACCAATTCACCTTATACATTTCAAGGGTTGATGAATTTCATTTTCAAACCCTTCCTCAGAAAATTTGTGCTAGTATTTTTTGATGATATACTAATCTACAATAGGTCCTGGAAGGATCATGTTCAACATGTTGACAGGGTGCTCAAACTATTGCAGGAGAAACAATTATATGCAAAGACATCCAAATGTTTATTTGGATTACAAGAGGTGGAATATCTGGGTCATATTCTATCTCATGAGTGTGTTAAGGTAGACCCTAACAAAGTTAAATCCATTAAGGAATGGAAAGTGCCCACAACCATAAAGTAGTTATGCAGATTTCTTGGATTAACAGGGTATTATCGCAATTTTGTGAAGAATTATGGGAGAATAGCAGCACCTCTAACAACATTATTTAAGAAATATGCATTTTCATGGACTCCTCAAGAAACTAAGGCCTTTGAACATCTTAAAGAGGCAATGTGCCTAGCACCAGTATTAGCTACGCTAGACTTCACAAAAACCTTTATTGTGGAATGTGATGCCTCAGGAAATGGAATTGGTGTTGTTTTAATGCAAGAAGGAAGACCCATTACTTTTGAAAGTCGTTCAATCAAAGGAAAGTATTTACAAAAGGCTATTTATGAGAAGGAATGTTGGTAATACTACATGCACTAAATAAATTGAGACCTTACCTAATGGGAAGACACTTTAAGGTAAAAACTTATCATGATAGTCTTAAACACTTTTTGGAACAAAGGCTATCCTCAGAAGAGCAGAAAAAATGGGTCACAAAGATGTTGGGTTGTGACTTTGAAATCATATACAAAAAGGGAATCTAAATTTTTTTACAGATGCACTCTCAAGAAAGGATGAAGAGGTGGAAGCATTTCTTTGTGCCATTTCTATTGTCCAACTAGATTAGATAACTAAAGAAAGGGATGAATGGAAGAAGGACAAAGAAGTGTGGACACTCATTCAAAAGTTACAGCAAGATCCTAGTACATCTGATACTTTTAGTTGGAAAAATGATTCCTTATGGTACAAAGATCGCTTATATATTTGCAATAATTCCCAACTAAAACAAAATATTCTTTTGGAATTGCACACGTCTCCTTTAGGAGGACACCCGGGGTTTTTAAAAACTTACCAGAGGGTGAAGAAAGAATTTTTTTGGGATGGCCTTAAATATGATATTCAAAATTTTGTGGCAGAATGTTTGGTTTGCCAGCAAAATAAAGTTGAGACAATTAAGACCCAGGTTCTTCTACAACCTTTATACATTCCAAGTCAACGTTGGGAGGAGATTTCAATGGATTTTATCACAGGTTTACCTAAGTCTAAAGGAAAGAGTGCCATCATGGTGGTAGTTGATAGACTTACCAAGTATGCACACTTTTGTGCATTATCTCATCCATTTAAAGCAAATAAAATTTCTACTGCATTTATGGAAACAATTCAAAAGCTACATGGAAACTCAAAGATCATTGTAAGTGACGGAGATCCCATTTTTACAAGAAATTTTTGGACGAAATTTTTTCTTGTTTGGGTACTCAACTAGCTCATAGCTCATCTTATCATCCTCAATCCGATGGTTAAATAGAGATAGTGAATAAATGTTTGGAAGGATATCTTCGTTGTTTTGTATCTGATAAGTAAGCACAATGGGTCAAGTGGTACCTCTCGTTGAATGGTGGTATAACACTTCCTTCCATACTACAGCAAAAAGGACACCATTTATGGGACTTATGGATATCTTCCACTATCCATCACATCTTCTTTAAGGGAAAATTCTAGGGTTAAAGTAGTGGAGGATCACATCGAGCATCAACAAGAAGTTCTCCAACTCTTAAAGGATAACCTAAATTTGGCACAAAATTAAATGAAACAACAGGCAGATCAACATCGCAGTGAGATAAGTTTTGATGTGGAAGAATTGGTATTTTTACGGCTACAACCATACAAACAAATTTCCCTCAAGCAAGCTAAGAAGGATAAAAAATTATCGCCAAAGTACTATGGTCCTTAAAAGGTGTTGCAAAATATTGGTACTATGGCATACAAATTGTAGCTTCCTACTTCTTCGCGAGTGCATCCAGTTTTCCATGTTTCATGCTTAAAAAAGGTTATAGGGGACAAAATTCCATGACAAACTTCCAGGTTAAACAATATTGCAAAAACTTGATGAGAAGGAAAAAACCATACTGGAACCTTAAGCAGTCACGGAAACAAGAACTCGATAGCTATGAAATCGATCAATTTGAGAGTATGTCATCAAATGGAAAAACTTACCCACTGAAGATTCTACATGGGAGGATGATAATTTTATACAGAAGCACTCGGAGCTACTCAAGCATTGAGGAAAACACTTTTTGAAGGAGAGGATCATGCTAGGTCCCTATATTTATAGTATAGTTCCTTATTGTTGTTAGTGTAACCCCCTTATTGTTATTGTTGTACCCCTGTAACCCCCATATTGTTATTATTGTGCCCTTACATTATTATTGTTAGGTCGGCTAGGATTACATTGTGGCCCCACTAGGATTACATTGTGGCCCCATGGACTCCTATATATAGAAAGGAGGTTTTGTCATTTGTATCATCCAAGAATTTCTCATTTATGTAACGTATTGGAGGTTGCCCCCTCGAAGTGGCTGATTTCTAAGGCATTGATCTCTCTTTTCTTCTATTTTTGGAATTGGTTTCATAACAACAAATATCAAGATAAAATGTATAAAAACAAAAATGAAAGTAAAGGGATGGATTTGTGGCATGTAAATCACTTGGTGCATAGTCATAATATTTTTTATGAGTAATACATCAGTTCACATGTTTTTAAGGATCCTTTTGCAACATTTTTGGAGTCAAAAAATGGTCCTAATTTTTTAAATTTTGTCAAAATTGAATGTATTTGCAATTTTTTATTAAAGATATCTTCAAGTAGCTTTCTCTTTTTTCCTCTGGAGGAACGCATGCAGGTAAATAAATTAGTGGACAAAATTCTTATATGGTTTCACTGGATCTTTGAATTCACTTGATCTGGATCAGTTAAGAGTGTGTAGGTGTGTGAATAAGCTCAATGGTTTGAGCATATTTTTTAGCACTTGTTAGATTTCCATTTCAACAGAGTGTTAGTTTCCAGCAGTTTGTTTTAGCGGGTTAGTATTATTTTTCAATTTGCAAGTGTGGAAATTTTTCATAGAATTTTAAGCCCGAAGAGAAGGCCTTGATATTTTGATGGCTTATTGTCATTTTGAGAATGTAGTCAGTTTGATTCAAGCTAAGGGGTCAATAATCCTAATGTTCGGGCTACTAGTCTACATTGCTCTTGGCACCTCACAAGGAGGATGTCATCCCCATTGGATCCAATGTTAGTTTCCTATAGTAATAGTAGTCATAAAGCAAGTTTTTTCTTTCAAATTTAATTGAAAAATGTATAAATGTTTGTTATGATCTTGTAGAGATCAAGATATGGGTCTTAGTTTAGAATAATTTTTTCATTATTCAATGTAATTATGTCAAAGTTTGTGAAGAGTCATGAAAATATTCATTGATGTCTTGATAGGTTGAGTTAAGTGGGTCTAGGGTCAAGTTTCATAAAAATATCATGAGTGAGGTCATGTTGTTATGTCTTATTATCATTGGCATAGAGTTGTAAGGACCTTTAAGTCAGTTAAAGTGTCAAATTGCAATAAATCATGACATCACTTAGGTACAATGCTTAGAAGGACAATTTTTTGTGTCTCACAAGTGTTGTGCATTCATCATTCAAATTCAAAGTTGCAATCATTGCCCTTGAAGTGTGCATTCAGCCACCTTGGGAGTTAAAATTCATGGTTAACCTTAATAACTTCCAAAGAACCTTCATTTTTCCATCAGAATCTTACTATATGGTTATTTTAGGTCACTACATAAAGGAGGCAAGGGAAGTGGTGTGCTCACAAATAGGTGGCTCTGCACTTTCGGTTGTAGGTAAAATTCATAGTTTTAGGTACTTTTTTTTATGAAATAAAGTTTCTAAGGAGGAAGTTGACAATGTACAAGAATTTTCACACGTGTTGAAGTCATCAAGAAGCTTAGGAAGTGACCAAGGCTACTTCAACCATGGAGCATTGCACTTTTCTACTACGTTTTTTTGTTTATGTCAAACTAGGAGGTTGCACAACGCCAACATTTCACTTTCACACAGTGATCCTTTTGAGTGAGTTTTCCGTGTCAAAACCTCTTGTATTTTTTTACTATGGTCAATGTAAATATTATGAGGCATCCAAGGACTCGTAGGCTCGATTTGGACTGAGATTTCAATGTAAATATGCTTGGAAAGGATTATTCAAACAATCCCTATTTTTCATAAAACAGATTTATTTTCATTGCATTAAGGAGAAACAAAAAATCCTAATGAGGAATTCAACCCCTAGATGTGGGAAAATATTTGTTTTATCCTATTGATGATGTAATTATAATCAAGCAAAGGGTTGGTTAGGTTCAGAGGAAGAGACATTGTGTTCTAAACTTACTTTTGACATATTTCCAGTGAATGAAAGACAAAGGTTGAATTTTACAGAGATCCATGTGTTAGTTGCTTTGGATATGTGCTTATTTATTTTGTAAGTTATATTATGTTATCGATCGTGATTTGAAATGTGTCTTATTGTTTATTTAAACAAATATTTGTCTCAGAATTCACTTCAAATGGTGCTTTGTTTCAGTTTTATAAACATATATGTTTTTTGCTAAAATGATATTTAGAATTCATCATATTTTTCATGCTTTGTATGTCATCTTTCATCTATCTTCAACTCACCCTCCAACAATGAATTTGACTGAAAAAACTCAAAAAATACTGCATATATTTCTCTTGTTGCAATAGATCTTCATTATGTAGAATTTATAAACACAATAATGTATTTCCGGATTCTCCTGATCTAAAAACTTAATCTTATGTTAATTACATAATCCTTCCACTTAATTCTTTGGGAAATTAAATCGCCAATTGAAAAACACATATGAAGAAAATAAATCTCACATAACAAGATGTTTTACTGGGAAAGCTTAAAGCTAATGATGTAGGAGCATTCAAGCATCTACATTAAAATTGGAATCCAAAGCTGTGAAAGGAGAATGCGCGGACATTCAATGTAAACCGGGGAAAAGTTTGTTAAAACAGAACTAAATTGTTGGAGCTGATAAGGTTTAATTAATTATAATTATCTGCCATGTATGCATAATGAGAGATTTAGGGATTTTTTTGAGAGATTGAGGGAGAAAATTTGTGGATCTTAAATAATCCACGCTCTTGAAATTTCTATATAAAGAGTATATGTTATGTGAGAGGGAGTGGGTGTGAGAAGATACAATGTAATTGTAGGAGAAATTGTGACTAAGGGTAAGATGCCTTAGACTGTAATCGAATTTGTATATAATTTAATTATGTCTTGTGTGAATTTATTTTTGTTTGATTATTGTTAATGTATAATTTAGACTTATGAGTTAAATTATGTTTTATGGATTTATTGATCGACCATCGATCACTATAAGGATCGATGGTGACCCAATGATAATAAGATGTCATAGAGTGAATTGTTGTATGGAGTAATGTGAGTGGATGTAGATTATGACAGAGGTAAAATTGTGTTATAACTTATTTCATCATACATATGTGCGTAGACAGTGCGTTAATTTGCAGGAATAGGTGTGCACTGGGAACCAACTTAGATTGGTAAAATCGATCCCAGAAAACATCGTATTGTGTAGTTTTGAAATGGAAAGAGAATCATATAGCTTTCAACATGAAAGAAAAAAGCTGGAAACAAACCAGCACAGAGTGGAAAAAATAATTATACATGAAAACTTTGGGAAATTCTGTCAAAGGTCATACATCAACAGTGTGGCCGATATCTTTTAATTCTTCCAGAGACCAAATGGTCTCCTGCATCGATGACTTAACATTGATGGATTGGGATATTCTCATAAACCCAGTGGAGAGAAGTGGAAATGGTGGACCCTGGAAACATATTTTCACCATTTCTAGATATCATGATCGAACAATATGCTCAGTTCACCGATCAAGGAGCGGTCTTATTTCTAGTGGAATGTCTGATGATTGTATCAAGATCTTTAGTGAGAGCACTGATGATTCTGTGACATCGTTTCATGGCACATCATATAAGTTGATTTTAAAAAAAAGAAAAGGCTCACTCAATGGATGTGAATTCAGTCAAATGGCATCCCTCAAAGCCTCAGCTACTGGCTTCAGCAAGTGATGATGGTCGTATTAAGATATGGGAAGTTACTTAGATAAATGGATTAGCAAATAAACATTGACATATCATAATTACGCATGACATCTAAAGGATGGAAGATTGGTATATGTTACTTGTAGGAAAAGCAAGCTTCTTAATTGTTGCTTCTTGTTGAATCTCATCTTCTCTATGGGTTTGCCTTTGGGGAGTACTTTAGTCAATAAAAGTGAAGTGTTTCGTTCAGATTGTGGGCCCATAACCCGCAGATCCATAAATTGAGAAAAGCGCAGTTTTATTACGTCAGCTAAAAACCCCAACTACCATATATTATGTATATCAATGGAACATGTAACAATATCATACAAATCTCAGTTCATAGAGCTCTCGGTACAATATTCAATCATCACACACTGTCATGCAGAAATTTGCATATCTATGCACCAATTTCTTGCCTCCTGAGAGCCTGCCTCCACTTTGAAATCCTTGCCGAATAATAACCCTGAATGAATTCGACCTTACCTTGCCTTGACTACGCAATCCTAATAAGCATCTCCAATGTGTGTGTAGATGCATTGAATGCATCACTATAGTCAAAATGGATATTCCATCTCACCCTTTCACCTATCTCTCTACTGGGTCTCCATTGGATATGACATGCAAGTAGTTAACTGTTGTATTTCTTCAGTTGCAAGTAAGACACTACTTGTGAATTAATTAAATAATTAATTCACTCATCTATCACTAGTGTATGTTCAGTTACAACTAGCACAACTGAGCTTAACTCACTGAACTGAGTTAAACTAAATAACAACTCACATAACTACTCTTCCAACTCTGTTACAACTTGCCACATTAATCAGTTATAACAAATTCCTCCATGCATGAGTCACCAACCACCCTAGGAATTGTGTAATTCCTTTAGCCCACTGATGTGCCACATCTGTTCACTGAAATAAAGAGCTCTAAGAGAATAAAGTTATTATTTATTTTCTTATTATTATTAAGGGCTAATAATAATCGACATGCATTCTATTTTTAGATTTTCGATCTATAAATAGACTTTGCCCATATTCTAAAAATAGAAACTCATCTAAAGGTATAATTTTCTCAACCATCTAGAATCAACCTCCTACTAATTTTAGAATAGACTCACCATTCTAAAAATAGGCATACACCTAAAACTAGCATGTGTGGGCCCCACCTAGTTTAGGTGATTATTTTTCACTAGGATCAAGGAATGATGTTTCCGGATGCCACTTTCATTGTTTCTTGTTGCAATATTTAACACATTATCCCATTTATTCACTGAAAAAATTGGTTGAGAGTGACTCCATGTCGTCTCACACCTACCATCAAACCTTTAAAATAAATTCATTTCTCTTTGTCCTTAAGAACTAACCTAAAATCTAAAACACTCAGTTATCTAATTGACTAAAAAATCCTATAAACATACCCCTCTCTAAAGATAGAAGCGTTAGATTCTAGCTTACAATTGGTTTGTGGTTACCTCTGGGTTTCCTTCTTGCAGCCAAAGGAAATTACAGAGTGCTAACAATACGCATGAAACTGTGTTGGCTCAAAGAGATTCTAAATTAAGAAAAATTTCCAAGATACATCAAGATAGTGAACACCACTAGCCCCAAGAGTGGGGCGTTAGAGAAACCACTTGCTCCTCCAAAAGAAATTTTTTCCTCTCTAATGCCTGGTAGGAGGAGCCAAGGTGAAAAGTCCTTTGCATGAGCTATGAGGGTGTTTATATAAAAAAATGTAGTGACCATTCACCTCCCTTGTGATTCCTTGACTACCCTCGTGATTGTTTTACTTCTCTGTGACTCTTTGACTCCTTCATGAAATTTCACATTATATGCATGACCCTTGGACTTCCACTTTACATTACATTTCTACATTAATTAATTTACATAATTCACAAAATGATGTAGAAAATTATGACTCATGACATGACATGACATGACACTAATGACATGGAAATGTCAATCCACTCTTTGTTGTTGCTTTCCTTGTGTATTCTTGAGAGATGAACATGCTCTTCTTATTCCTCCTCCATATGGCTTGAAAATAAGGAGTCTTCAATGTGATTTTTATTTTTAGTTGTTTTCAAAATTTGGTGTCCCTTTTTCTTTCTTGTTTGATCAACTTGTTTTTGAAGCTTCAAAGTGTCTTCTAATAGGGTCTCCTTCCCCACCTCCTTCATCATCATCTTATCATAACATGATAGAATACCTAAAACTAAAATCCACTCATGTCAAGACAATATCATTATGATAAACCCTTAGTATAACATGCTTCATGATAACCATTGACTTAGTTGGGACTGGGTTACAGGTTGGGAGACAGGATCAAGGATTGTGTGCTTATGCATCTCAGGAGGTTAGGGGTCAAGATTGAGCCTTGAGACTATGCAGTACGCAGTTCAAGCAGACTAGGGCTATTCATTTGCATAGTTGAGGGGATCAAGAGGTCACGCTGAGGACGTGAGGCCTGATGTTTCGCACTGCGTAGTTTCAGGTGGACAGATGCCTAGGGATTGTGCAATTGTGTAGTTCAAGGGCTCAAGTATAAGGCTTGATTCTTGAGACTGTGTATTTCACAAAGTAGATTGATTGAAGTTAGGGACCTCACATTTATGGAGCTTAAGGGTCGTGACTAAGCACTAATACTATGCAGTGTGCAGTTATGGAAGGCAAGGACAATACATTATGTAGTGCCAAGAGGCAAGGTTGAAGCTTGAGGAATGAGACTATGCACTGCGCAGTTCAGGAAGTTTGAGTGACGACAGGTTGCTCGATCAGGAAGTTATCTTGATTTGGCTAAGTGTGTGATCAATGAGGCCAAAATGAATAGTGATAAGACTTAATTATAATCACACACTTATAATAGTTGATGACACAACATTTATCACTCAGAACACATGATTAACATTAAGACGGTGTGCAACTAAAGATACACTTTGTGATGATAGTAATGACACTTGTGTGATATTTCTTCAAACTTTTGGAATGAGTGTGATATGTATCTACGTCGTAAGAAAGACTCATTAACACCAAGGTTACCCCTTGAAACAAATAAAAACCACATATATGTGATGTATGACACTTCCCTTTTCTAAAATACGACACTTTTATTTTCTTCTAAATGGGACAAGAACACTTAGAGAAAACACATGTAATGAATCTTATTACTTGCGATGACAGCATACAAAGTCAAAGTAGGCTATGAAATTTGGATGTAGGCCTAAATTTTTGAGGGTGTTGTATCAGCGACAACACTTGGTGACACACTAGTAGAATTCCAACTTCTCTGCCTTGGTTAATTATTTTGTGTGGGGTCTAGTTCCTCAGGGAGTAATGGTTCATAGTTCAAATCACTCTAGTTTCCCCATTTACCCCATGTATAAACATAGTCCCCTTCATCCTTTCTAGGTTGAACATAATAATAAAATCATCCATATCACAATGTTTTGAATCGAGAGAAGTGTAATCTTATTTGTGAGCTTTATATTTTCAAAGTATAGTTTTTCATCTCTGGTGTTGCTTCGTTGCTAGCAGGCCTAGACATTACCCCATCTGAGTCATTTCAGGAACACAAACATTTATCTATTTCCAGTGAGCCATGATAGTACCCTGACAAATTTTGTTGCCTCACCTCCCTATGCAGGATGTTCATAGGCACTTATTTAATTCAAAGGTGGAAGAGGGATCATGAATTATTGAGAGAAGAAGAGGTTGTTACTTTAGAGAATCATATATATATATAACCCCTGAGATTGGTTTGTACATTTATATTTTCCTCTTGTCCTTCTCTACTTGATCATATTAGTGTGAAAACATTGAAACATAAAGAACTGATTATAGGTATGAGGTTTATAGAATAGACATGGATATCATGTTTTGACATGAATCTTTCCTTATGCAAGATTAATATTTTCCATCAGAATATCATCGACCAAAAGGTGTAACCAAGATGAAGAATAAGGACTAAAGGTTAGGAAAATGTTTCAGTGTCACAAGACCCTTTTCAATTTTTCCACATACATTGGAACCAGAAAACACACTTACACATGACTCTTATTCACTTGAATGAAAGAAAATAGAATGAAAATATTGAAAATGGCAGAAAACAAGACAAAAAACTATGTACATAGGGTAGGGCACAACCTTAGACTTTCATTGAAAATATTGTTTCAAATATTATCCATTTACGGGAAGAGAGTTAATCTTCCCATCCAAATATTGGAAAGGATAAGTGTGATGGCCAAGATTCTCATGAGAAGTAAATGGTCCGATCCACAAGGATCAAAACTTAGTGTGTTTCCCCTTACCTTCATGGGCTTTGTCCCACTTGATTAATACGAGGTCACCCACATTGAATTCCATTTTCTCCATAGACTTCTTATCTTAATATGACTCTAGTGAAGAGAAAAAATTATTTTTCTTTCTTTATTTATTCCTGTAGATTAAGGATATCCTTTATCCTACTTTGAGGCAATAGACAAGTCTTACCTTGGGATTCTTACAAAAATTTAAGGGAAATCAAGTAGATGTTCGAAGTTAGGATGACTTCTTTTAAATACACTAGGAAGTAAGGAGATGTATTCAAATAAGGTTTAGTGTGACATGGTCAGCCCATAGGGTGTTCACCCAAGAAGTGTGTCAGTTCCTTTGTTTAGAGAAGACGATATTTTTAATGATACAGATGAGGTTCTTATTTCTCGACTCAACAATATCGTTTCCCTACGGGTAGTAATTAATTGAATGTTTCAATACGATTCCATTTTCCAATGAAAAATCATATAGCTTTAGCAATAAAAAATATGTTGCATTGTCAAAACCAAGTGAAGGTTGAATGTTGAACCTATTGATGATATTCTACTTGAGGAAGTTGATGAATTCCTTATCATTCACTTACTTAAGGGGACTTTTTATGTCCACCGCATGAAGTAGTCTATAGCAGTAAGGATATAGCATTGCTACTTTGATGAGTGCAAAAAAATATCACCAATAACATCTAAGCCCCATTGTTGGAATGGTTCTTCTACATCTATGGGGAAGATGACTTCTTTTCTTAACCAGTGCATTTCTGAAAAACCAAACATTTGCGAGCATAAGCGTGAGCATCTTTCAAAAGTGTGGGCCAGCAAAAATAGTGTCACATAACTTTGTGTGTCATAGTATCACCCAAAAAATTTCCTCTAGCTTATCCTTCATGGAGGTAATGCAGTACCTTTTCTGAATATAGTGCTTCCAAGCATCTGAGTAGGAATTTGTTGTGGTGCTTTCTAAAAATAACTCCATGTACCAATTCATAAGATAAATATTTAAATATGATTTCCCTATTTTGTCTTGTTGTTAAATGAGAGGGAAAAGTGTCATGCTCAAGATATTGTTGCACATCTGCGTACTAAGAGGTTGGTGTGTTAGTAGGGGTAGATTATTTTATATGGTACAATTTAATCTCCTAATCTCATCCAGAAGATTCATCCTCAGGTGTGTTTGTTGCTTCTGCTACTAGCTGGCATAGACCATGGCCTTTGATGGTGTCAACTGGTTTGAATTAGAGATCGTACTCTTATAAGCTAGTCATCCATTTTTCTCTTCTTTCACCCAGCTCTTGTTGAACAAACAACAATCTAATATCTAGGTCTGGCACAAAGATAATATAATGATTCTTCAAAAGATAAGGACAGAAGTTTTTTACCACCTTGCAGACTATGTATGCTTGTTTTTTGATGGTAGGATAATTTAGTTTAGGTCACTACAAGCTAGAACTCATGAATGATATAGCCCACTCATTAGTATGATCATATTTCTATGTAAGAACTGAAGCGAGAGAAGTATTAGAAGTGAAAGTGTAGAGAAGGAAATTTTTGTTCAATTATGGACAGTATAATAATAATGTTTCGGCAATTGTTTGCTTTATATGAGGGAAGACATCATTTTCCCTTTTATCCCACTTGTATATCGCATCCTTCTTTATCATCTCCTCTATTAGTTTCACTATTTGTGTGTAGTTAGAGGTTAATTTTCGAAGGAAATTAATTTTCCCCAAGAAGGACTACATGGATTACTTGTTCACTAAAAACAGGATCTACTTGACATTTATGACCCTTTCAGGGTTCACCTTAATCCCACTTTTTTCTATAATATTGCCCAACATATTTCCCTCAAATATTGCAAAAATTCTCTTCTTGGGATTAAGATATATCTCGTATTTACTATTTATGACATCGCTTAAAAAATTGCTTCAAATGGCACAAGTGGTAAGATATTCTTTTTGAAAAAACTATTACATCATCAAGATAGAACACTATGCTTTGACTAATTAGACTGCAAAATGATGTCCATCAAACGTTGGAACGTTGCACCGATATTAATAAGTCCAAACAAAATTTTCTTGAAAGCAAATTTACCCCACTTGGTTCGAAAATTTGTTTTTATCTCTGTCTGGTTTTGACACTAGAACCTAGTTACATCCTGAAAATCCATCCAGCAATGAAAACATTTCAGACCCCGATATTGTCTATAGAATTTATTCCATCGTCGATACTAGATAATTTTCCTTGTCCTAGGCGCGATTAAGTTTGTGAAAATCCATGCACATGTATATTTCCCCTAATTTCTTTCTCATCAGGACCAAATTTGAGACCCACGTTGAATGTTGAACTTTAAATATGATCTAAACATCCAGTAGCTTCCTCAACTCTTTCTAAAACAACGGCTCAAGCGTCAAATGAACTTTATGAAGCTTTTGCTGAAAAGGCTTGGCCCCTTCCTTGAATCATGTGTTGGATTATTCACGTGTCATAAGCTTTGATATCATTGTATGTACATTTGAAAACATCTCGGTACTACTTGAAAATGCAAATGAAAGCTTTCTTCTCTTGAGATGTGCAACAAGTGCCAAGATTGAAGAACTTCGGATCTTGTTTTGTAGTGAGACTGATTTGTTGGTGCGACAAATTTGAACATTGGTTCTTTGCATTCACAGGCCCCTTAAAGAGATTTTCAAATTCATACATATTTTCAAGTGACACCACACCCATGGGCATGGGGGTTTTTTTTCGTACTTGGGCTTTATCTTACAATGCTTTATCGTACTCATCCTCGTTGATGGTTGCACCTTTTAACACATCAACATTCATCGTAAAATCCAGTATATGTTGGTCATCCTTGAAAACATGAAAATTAGTGATACTATCAGGAACAAATGGCTTATAAATAATTTAAAATCCATCCCTAAGCGGTGATAACCTAGTGTTACATAGCATTTTGTCACCGTCCTTGTAATCCCTCATCCTGTACATGGAGGACTATTCCCATGACCTGTGTACAGTAAAATGTCCTGAAAACACCTAGATGGCATCCTTCTGCATAAGGGCAAGAATTCTCCTGAAGAACATTTCCTCAGAAAATCACTAAAAACATATGTTTTGGCATTGGCGCGAGCAGCCAGTTCATCACTCACGCCTACCAGTGAAATTTACACTAAGCTCGTGCCACATGGAACTCTATCCCTGTGTATTGCCCATGCCAAGCCTATTTGGGAATTTTTTATAAAACTAAAAGGCAGAAGTTTGCTTCTAACAACTTCAGAATGAATCATCAAAAAGAGGTTGGATTGTTTGGCTCTGGATCTCCCTGATTAGGAAGTGCTTTTCCACCTCTCATGGAACCTTCCTAAGAGATAGGACTCTCCCCCATTATTATAGGGATCCTAACCTCTCCTTCTCCCTCTATAAAAGCCTTCCCTCTCTATTTGCAACCTAGCTAAACATTTGGGAAGAAAACTATAGATGAGCGACTATTGAGAGCAGAGCCAAGGAGAACCCCGTAAGAGAGAGAGTCTTGTCTAAATTCCCGACAAGATTTGTGAGACACACTCTGCTGGAAGCCCTGCCGAAGGAATAACAAGACGTCAGAACTCGGTTGTAATATTTCTTTAATATTTTAATATATGCTCGACTATGTTATTGGTTCCATCATTGTATTGCTTATTTGTGTTATGCAATTTGATTCAATATTTTCTGACTGATTGATAGTTACATGTTTGAATTATTACGTTGTATGTCGTTGCTTTTCTCTACATATGTATTGGTGTCCAGACGCGGTGAGCGAAAGGATTGTGATCTGTCAAGCTAGGAACGGGAAGCAGCACTTCTTCTTCGACAACAGCAGCGTAGGACTTGAGGTAAGCTATCCATCGTAGCTTTGTCTTTTGTAACTAGGAATCGATATCGTAGTGTGTTTTTTTGGTTTCTAGACCCACTCTAGGGCTAGTGGGATCACCTTTGTCTGCAGAGGGGATTAACCTCCACAACACCTAGCAGCACCATTTTCCAATGTATCTACAACAAAATTATGGATTCTAGGAATAGAAAAAATATTGAAAGCGTGGAATTCTGAAATAAAATGCCATACCTCTTGTCAGTAACTTTTGAGATTAGGTGACACATAGTGTACAGTATTTTGTACTTGTCGTATAATGATTCAAGAGTCACCTATTTATTTGAGTACACCAACTTTGAGGTTGATGGATTTATTCAAACCCAATATGAGTGCTTTATATTATGTGATATTGTTGGTGCACTCAAATTCCAAGCGGGAAGAGATTAGATGTTTTCTCTATTGTAGGTATAATAAAATGAAGCCATCATCCGATCCCTCTTTTGTTTTCAAACCTTCAAAATATAAAATCTAAAAATTAGAAATGCTAGAGCTATGACCTACACTAGTACTATCTACATCTACCATAAAAATTTCATTATCACCTGTTGGATTTCTAGGAAGGAGTTCCAACTATGTATCTGGTGGGACTGGTGAAGGTTGAGCTAGATAGAATTTGTGATCCACTTCCAGAAAGCAATTTTCTAAAATCACTTCTGTGAATCCCATTTGTTCATTTTTTTAGTGTCCCTTCTTGGTGAGATAACATTGATGACACTTATAAAGGGTGATTTTGATATAATGATATAATATTATGCATGACATACTTATGTACATCATTATATGCTATAGACTTGGTTTGCGTCACCTGGTTGTTGTATGGTTATGATAATATCTATGGCTTTGTGTATAAGAAGCAATTTTGGTTAAGAGCATATTAGCTATGTTTTCTCTTTCTGTATCCTAGTTTTGACATAGGTGTATGACATGGATGGTGATCCAAGATTGGGACACATAGATCCATGGATGCTCATGGTTATGTGGAACATATGGTTAAATTATGATTTATGGATAATACATAACTTGTATGATTATATATATGTCTAACCTTGTACTGAGCAGGATGTGGTAAGGGGGCCAGTCCTTTTCCAACAAGGATATTCAATTATGAATGACTGTGGAAGTCATGCACTATCCTTGGTAAAATGTGATTATTTTAATTTCATTATGAAATTCATATGATTATTTTGATCTATGAGATTTTGATGTGTCAGGTCTTCGAACAAGGCCTTACCAACGAACCATCAAATGGGTAAAAGCTAACAATCAGTACCATAAGAAGAAACGTGGAGTTTCAAAGCACAGTAGATGAGAAAGCATGGAAATTAGGGTGTGGAATCCTAAATCCAAGAAATATAAGGACGTGGAGTCTTGTATATTTAGGGCACGGAGTCCTAAATATTTAAAAAGATCAAGTTATGGAATCTTAGATCTTTGGAGTAGATCAGGGCGCGGAGTCCTCAATCTACTAAGGCACGAAGATGCATGAAATAGGGGTGCGGAATCCCTATTATTCGAAAGAAAAATACCACTAATGGATAGATTTCCTTAAATATAATCTCAATCTAACAATTTTGGAATGAATTTCTAAAAACAAAAAGTCATGTCTAGCATCTCAAGTATGACTTTCCAAAAATAGTAAATCTCCTTGCATAAATTGGTAATCAAGCATAGTTGAAGGAAATTAAATTAAGTTATCATTAATCAATCCTAATAGTTCAATATTGACTTAATCCTCAATATTATTAGTATCATAATTATCTTTTATGAGACTATGATGTTTTATTAAAAGGGAATTACAAATTAACTTCATCACACCTCTCTCCTTCATGACTCTCATGTCTCTATGTAACTCTCTCTATTTTAAATATTATATTACACACTCTTTTATGCACTCATCAAGGAATGGAATATTCCTATTACACTCATTAAAGATGTGTCATAAAATATTCCTCTTACATTCATTAAATATATGTCATAAAATATTCCTCTTACATTCTCTTTAATGCATATGTTACACTCTCCTTAAATAAGGCATGTATACCTCTTCTTAATGGCATAAGTTACACTCTTCTAAATGGAATACAATGCATGCATATTACTCCTCCTTTATGAAAAGAATTTTTTGCTCCTCCTATATATGAGTCTCATGTATTCTCACATGGGGATGGATGGTGATTCCAAGAGTGGAAGAGACTTGAGGAAGATTGTGAGAGGGAGAGATATGGAGAATTACCAATTTCTTCCAAAACAAATCTGAATTCCTTACTAATCTACTAAGTATCTATGGAGGTTGAACATGAGTGGTATTTAGAGGAAGTTAAAACTATCTTCCTTAGTTTGCCTTGCATCTCTCTCTACTTTTGTATTTTGGCATTGGTTGTGAGATTTTGCAGCTCGGGGGTTCCAGGGGGAGAAGGTCTTCCTGGATATGGTTAGGAGGAAAACCAGGTGGTTCATGATGAGTTGGTAACGATATTGGCGTTGGAGCATACTCTTATTGGAGCTAGAGCATACATCCATCCTTTTGGAGTTTTACAAATTCACTCTCAAGAATGTGGATCAAATTATATTATGTATTTTTGTAGTTTATTTCATAGTTTTTGCTCGTTTGGTTGTTTTCTCAAACCTACATGTATATGAAGTGTTGCACACCAAATGTGAGGAAATTTCGTAATGGTTGTTGAAGTATTTTCTTGTATAGTGTTGAATTGATTAACTACAAGTACTAATGGATGAAGCATGTAGGCTACTATGAAATAGATGGAAACATTTTAATGGATTAAATTTTTTTTTCCCCCTCTTTGTACAGCTCTAGATAAATTTTCATACTATGTATTTGACAGATGTCGTAAATGAGATTTAGGATTTTTAGGTTGTTGTTGTTTTGAATAATCGTGTTTCTAGGCACCCCTGTTGTGATTCAACTCAACCTCAGGGGATATCTGTATCAATAGGCCATTTCACCCCGACTTTGATTTCAAAAATCAAGTTTTCAGACACTGATTCCCAAATCTTCTATGTTTTGCAGATTTGCTACTACATGTAGGGACCGCTTGTTGTTTTGTTTTTTTGTTTGGTTCTTTTTATATTGGATCTGCCTAAAAATTTATAATGATGAATCTAATATAGGCTAACCACTTGGAAATTTTGTTTAAAGTCTAAAATGGTTAAAACATTGAAAATTTAAATAACTTTATGGCAACTTGTTGTATGACTGCCAACTCTTTGTCAAAATTCCTTAATGGATGTACCTTAAAACTTGTGAGATATGTGAAAAATTCCTAAATATTTATATTCATTTATTGGCATAGATTCAGCAATGAAGATGGTTGATAGTCTACTTATATCTTGAGTTCAATTATTAACATTACTCACAAAAAAATTAAGTCATGTAATTTTGGATTCATGTTAGCTAATTTTTGTGAAAACACCTTAAAGAGATAATGGCTGTAAGGGTGCGATCATACCAAATTTAATGCACCAGATCCCATCAGAACTCCACGGTTAAGTGTGCTTGGGCTAGAGCAGTACTGGGATGGGTGACCTCCCAGGAAATCCTAGTGTTGCACCCTCCCCCTTTTCTGAAGGATGGTTAGATTTGCGCCCCGATACACCAGAGGAGGTCCGTCGCCATGGCTAGGGTTTATTTTTAAACCCTTTTTGTGCCCTATTTGTTCCTTTTTTGTTCCCTTCCTGTGCCCGTGCTGTTCCTTTGTTGTTCCTTGTTGTTCCCTAGTTGTTCCTTTGTTGTTCCCTTACTGTGCCCAAGAACATGACCCTTCGAGATAAAATGTGTGCGCTGCATGTGCTAGCTACTGGTTGTCTCTGAAACTTAGGGCTCATTTGATTGTTCACCATGGAGGAGATGGGCTCCTCCCAGCCTCCTCCCCCTCCCCCGCCAGAAGTCGATGCGTTCATGTCCCTATTGGCCTCGTAGCCCAAGAAGAGAAGAATCGAAGCCTCAAATTTGTAAAGCGTATGGAAGAAATCCCTTCAGTTGATTTGCCCCTAGAAGAACCTATGAAGGTCGCTCTTTCTCTTGCAGATCGGGCGCTCATGGGTCAGTTCACAGGATTTTGGCCCTCCCCAAAAACAACAAAAGCTTGGGTGATCAAGAACTGGAGACCCCTAATCTCAAACAGTGTCACCTCCTACTTTCTATGAAGAGGCTACTTCCTCTTCGAGTTCATCTCTAAGGAGGAAAAGGACCTGATCTTCTGAAATGGACCATACTTCATGGGTCCTCAAGCCCTCTATCTGAACCGCTAGACGCCAGATTTCGACCCATCTGAGGACGTTCCAAATTTTGTACCAGTTTGGGTTAGGCTGCCGAACTTACCAGTTCATTTTTGGAGCTGGGAATCCATGAAATTCATAGGAAATACCTTGGGAAAGTTCATAGACAGAGTCAATAACAAATATCATTATGATTGCACCAGGATCTGCATTGAAGTAGATCTGGAAGTGGGATTACCGAAAGCCATAAAAGTAAATGTAGGAGGGTGGACACACATCTAGAAGCTCGACTACGAACAATTACCCTTTAAATGTCGAGGGTGTCACGAGTATGGCCACTTTGTCAATAATTGTCCCAAGAGCACATCGCAAGCTAGAGAAAAGAAGGAAGGATGGCAGCAGGCGAAAAAAGCCAAAGGAAATCCTAAACCACCCCCAAATTAGCAAGGGGTAGGAAAGAAGAAGCAAGGGAATGGGAATCAGTCACAAGCCCGCCCCAAGGAACAAGGCAACAGATTCGAGCCACTAAGCTCCAAACAGGCAAAAGCTCAAGAGGTGGAAGCAATGCAAGAAGATCTGCTAGAAAAAAACCTCTCCAATCAATCCAATACAGTTACCATCTTTAGAGACTGTCTAAGAAAATAAATATGCTACTCCAGAGAAGGAGGACCAAGACTCAGAAGGCATAGAGGAGGAAGAAGAAATATTGGATTCACAAAATACAGTTCAAAGATCGGCAAGGGGACAGAAGACCTCCCGTGAGAAACGAGAACATGAAACATACAAGGATAAGCTGCAAGGCATCCAGCATATGTTGGAGAAACTTATGGGAAAAAACCCCAAAGTGACAAGAAAGAAAGGACAGGGATCCAAAGGGGTCCTAAACTCTTCTAAAAGTAAGTAATGAAGATAGTCTCCTGGAACTGTACAGGGCTAGGAATTAAAATAAAAGAAGAAGAAATGAAGAGTCTTATAAGGAAAAAAAACCCAGATATCCTTCTCATCCAGGAGACAAAGTTGGAGGAAGGTGCCTTTCTCCAAAGTAGTTTTCAATTTTGGAACAGTAGTGGAAGACAGGAAGTATCTGCTAGAGGAGCCTCTGGAGGTCTCGGGATTCTTTGAAATGAGGCAAGGGTAAAAAAAATGTCAGATAGGAAAAATACCCATTGGATGCTCATGAAATTCCAGCACCAAGATTCAAAGGAAACTTTTAGCCTGCTCAATGTGTACATTCTAGCAAGTGCAAGGGAAAAAAAGAGCTGCTGGGATTCAATTCGAGCTCTCCCAAACGAAGAAACCCTAGAGAATATCATTCTAGCTGGAGATCTCAACATTACTCTCAGGCTAGATGATAAAAGAGGAGGTTTCATTGTCAGAGATCCTGCTCGTGAGTGGGTTGAGGACATCATCCAGGACTGGGATCTGCTCGATATAAAGCCCACCAGAGGTAAGTACACTTGGACCAATAGAAGAATAGGCCCTGTTCACATAGATGCTAGGCTAGACAGATTCCTTATCCAAAGTTCCCATCTGCTCTTAGGATTAGATGCTAAATCTGAAATCCTCACCTCGAGTGTCTCTGACCACAAGCCAATCAAACTAGAACTCAATAATCATAGAAATTTTGGCCCCATTCGCTTTCGTTTCAGCTCACTCTAGACCAAGCAAACCAATTTCCTTGCAAGGGTGGAACAAATCTGGAAAAAACCAGTTTTGGGTGCTCCTTACTTTGTTTGGGAAGAGAAGCTACGTAGAATTAAAAAGGAATTAAAATGTTGGGCCAGGTCTTAGCCCAGCCCTGTCGAGGAAAGAAAGGCAACCTAGGTAGCGTTAGAGTTGCACCAATAGCAAATGGAAATTTCTCATATCTCAACAGAAACCTTAAAACATGAAGAGGAGCTACAGTTAAAGCTTCACAAAGCCTATTTTCAGGAGGAAGAGTATTGGAGGCTGAAGTCTCGAAGTCTTTGGCTCCAAGCGGGTGACGGAAATATTGCTTTATTTCACAAAAAGGTGCAAGCTAGAAGAAACCAAAATGTGATCACGGAGATCCAGGAGGACTTGCAAACTCACACTGAATTCCCTAGCATTAAGGAATCCGCCTACAACCATTTCAAGAATCTCTATAGAGAATAAGTAGATTTGGTGCAACACCCAGATTTGCTGGAGATGATCCCCCAAAAAGTAACAAGTAAGATGAATCATTGCCTCGCTTCCCCAGTCAATAGCAAAGAAGTAAAGGAAGTTGTGCTAGCCATGGAACCGGATAAAGCCTCGAGACCTGATGGTTTCACTGCCAAATTTGTCCAAATATGTTGGCACATTATCAAAAAATATTTAATCAAAATGATCTTGAAATCCCAGGAATTTCATAAAATAGGAGGCAACACTAATTCAGCCTTCCTAGCCCTAATTCCAAAAGAAAAGGGTGCTACCTCCTTTAGCAGATTTCGCCTGATCTCCCTTTCTAACATTGGGTACAAGATTATCACCAAAGTCATAGCAAATAGAATGAAAATATTGCTCCCAAAGCTTATTCATGAAAACCAAGGAGGATTTGTTCATGGCAGGAAAATAGTGGAAAATATCATCCTGGTGCAAGAAGCAATTCATTCCAGTGCTCAGAGGCAGGAGAAAGGGATGGTTGTAAAATTGGATCTTGCGAATGCCTTCGATCGGGTTAGACATAAATTTATTTTTGAAGTATTGGCCAGGTTTGGGTTCAGTATTTCTTTTATCAATTGGATCCGAGCTTGCATCTTTGAACCCTAGATTGCCCCATTGGTAAACGGTCGACCTACCGATTTCTTTAAAGCTACAAGGGGGCTCAGGAAGGGCTGCCCCCTCTCCCCAATGTTGTTTGTCTTGCAAGCCTCTATTTTAAGCTTCAAATTGGAGAAAAAGAAACAGGATCTGGACATCATGGGCCTCAAGATTACCAGAGGAGTCAAGGACATCAACCATGCTCTCTTCGCAGACGACTCCCTGCTGCTTGGAGGGGATTCTCTGTGCACTGCTAAAAAATTTAAACAAGAAATTGATAATTTTTTTGAAGCATATGGAAGCATGTTAAATACTGGCAAATGCAATCTCTATGGTTGGAATATCCCAATATTAGAACTGTCCTCAATCATTCGATGTTTTGGGATTTCTGGAACCACCCATTGGGTCTCCTTCAAATACTTGGGTCTGCTGGTGTTTCAAATAAAGTCAACAGGGATTGGCTTCCTTTGTTGGAGAAATTCAAAGCCAAACTCCAGGGCTGGGGTACCTCTTGGCTCAATCTAGCTGCCAAGTTAGTCCTAATCAAATTGGCCTTAAACAGCCTCCCTATCTTCCAATCTTCCTTAATGCTTGCTCCCAAAGGTGTTCTCAGAAAAATGGATGTGTTAATCAGATATTTATTTTGGAAAGGAGGGAAGCACAACTCGTGCAAGTTGCCCCTGGTTATTTGGGATAAGCTCTCTGCTCCCTATTATGAAGGTGGTCTCATGCTGAAAGACCTGTCTGCACACAATATTGTGTTGGGTGCAAAAATTCTTTGGAAACTGATCTCTCCAAAACCTGGGTGGGCTCAAAGAGCCTGATGGAAAAAATATTTTGGTCATCCAAGACTTAGAATTTTGGATTCCATTACAGAGATAATAAATGGTTCCCAAATTTATGGACTGTGCAAACAAGCGCTCCCAGTTATTCAACAGAACTGCTATTGGATCCCTGGGAATGGAAAATCTATCCACCTTTGGGCTGACAGAATTATGGATGAGCATCCTCTTGCAGATATGAGAGAACTGTATCCTCTTATGCGTTGGATGGGCCAGAGAGGATTCTCCATGCTATGGGATATCTCTAACTCGATTGGCACAGACTGGGTGGGCTAGAAAAATCCCGATCTGCCTATGGATCTGGAGCAGTTATGGACGCTGTTAGTGGAAAATCTGAAGGGGAAGGCTACTCTCAACATGCTACAGCGGGACGAGAGAGGATGGGGCTTAAAAATTGGTCGTTACTCTATTGCTGAAGGATATCATGCTCTCACTTTGGTTCCTCACGTTCCCTGTAATCCAGCCAAATGGAAAGGCGTTTGGATGCATAAAACAATTCTGAAAATTGATATGTATGCCTGGTTGATTTCTCATGGTAGTATTCTCACGGAGGATAACCTCAAATAACGCGGATTCCAGGCTCCTTCCCAGTGTGCTTTGTGCCATGTGGAAGAGGAGACTATTAATAATTTGTTGTTGGAATGCGTCTTCGCCAAAGAGGTTTGGAGGGAGGCTTTAAGAAATTTGGATCAAAAAGTTTCCCCTCCAAGTCAAATTTCATGCCTGTTTTCAAATTGGAGATCAATGTACCCTGGGAAGTTAATAAACAAAAGTTGGGTTCAGGTCGGATGGATGGCTCTTCCGAAGATGGTCTGTTGGAAACTGTGGCTGGAAAGAAATCGTAGAATCTTTCAAGGCCGCTCCCAACTCCCCAAGACGGTCTTCCTTAAAGCCAAATATCTGCTAATGTATTTTTTACAGGTAATTCATAATTCCATTGAGTTTTCCAACTCCGGAGATCAAGAGAGTGTATGGGGGAGAGAATTGGGTTTGAAAATTCCTATGGCAATCATCAACGAAAAGAAATCTGAGGACTGGAAAGTTAGAATGCCATATGAAGATTTTACTGAATGGAGCAAAGGGACTAGCCACTGTCTCCACTTTGATGGGGCAACCAAAGGTAATCTAGGGAAAGTAGGAGCTGGAGGAGTTATTAAAAATCCGGATGGTATTCTTGAGCATAGATATGTGTGGGGGCTAGGGCGCAACACCAATACTCAAGCGGAAGCTCTAGCTTTGCTCCAGGGATTAAGACAGTTAAACAAATTTGGCATGGAGGAAGCTAGAGTCTTCGGTGACTCTCAAAGTATCATCCAAATTCTGATCAATAATTCTAATCCTAAAGACCTCAGACTAAATAGAATTATTGCAAGAATTAAAGTGGTTATGGGAAAATTTCAAGAACTCAGGTTTTTTCATGTTCTTCGAGCTAATAATAAGGAAGCTGACAAGGAATCCAACAGAGCGGTTTATCTCTCGTCGGGAACCCTTCAAAACGACGAAGATGAAAGTTGGGACATGATCCCATAGTTTAGATTGGATTCTATATGTATTTTTGTATTTTGTTAAAGCAGTTTGTATGTATTCATCGAATAGTATATTCCTCGGATATTGCAAGATTATGCTCTTCCAAAATCTGGAATTATCCCTCTGCTTTTCAACTGATGAAAGCAAGTGAAGATATCACAGAAATCTTTCCATGTATGCTGCCCTGGAGCTTTTTTTGAAACTTTATATAAAATTCTAACCGCTTCTGTTAAAAAAAAGAGATATTGGTTGTAAGTGTTTGACAAAATTCCTCAATGTTTGTACATTTCATGTTTGTAAATTTTTTGTCATAATGTTTCAATGGTTGCATCTAATAATGTTTATGAATTTTCCATAAAAAAAGGGGCTTAAGTTAATTTAGGATTTGCAACCAATGTGTTTCTAGCTTAATAACTCCATTGAGTTATAGGGTCCTGCTGAAAATTCACAATTAAGGTAAGTAATTTGTTGTAATATTACCTCACATATGAATTCATAATTATTGGATACTGGCCCTATATAAATTTAATTATTCTTTTAAGAAAATAATTCATAAGAATGTTATTTAGAACAAAATCAAATTAGTCACTCTTGAACACATTTAATTACAACAAAATTAACAATTAGCTTATTGTAAATTGTGGTTCATAAAGGTTGACAATTATTCATCCCACTAAATACTTTATATTTTGAAGGTGATTTTAGTCTTGAAAAGCAAGTATTATGGTTGTATGTTTTGGATCTTGATAAAACTTGAACCTTGTAACTTTGAGGATAAGTTAGTAGAATTTAGGGTGTAGTGTAAAGGACACCAATAACTTTTATGTCCTTAAAAAAAATATATATATCGCATTTTGATTCAATATAATATTTCTCTATAATAATTATGGTAGGTAAGGTGGGACCTTACATATGGTATCAGAGCTAGTTACAACACTACAGCCCAATGGTCCAACATGCTTACTTGTAGGTTGATGATGCATGAATGTTGGTTTTGCATGCATGTTGAGTTGTTGTATATATTGACATGGAAGCATATTGTTTGCATAAAGAATATTCTTATTATTATGTCATTTATTAACTCATGAAAGAAAAAATAATTCTTTCTTATATTCCTTTATACTTTTGTTAAGATAAGTTATTAGCAATATGGTAAAATGCTTAAAGACATGTTGGAAAGGGATGTGCTTGGGAAAGTTGGGGTTAAACCCAAGCATGTGAATGGCTTGATTGTCAATCGATGAGGTAGATAGGTGGAGTGCATTCATGGTTTCATATATTTTTAATGCATCATTATAAATGTGATATGGGCTTAGTAGGCATCTTTTCTAGCTGAAATCGTATCTACCTTGAAAAATATTGCGTTAATGTAGACTATAGTATGATGACCTTGGTGTGTATGCTTTGGGAATGTGTAACAATTGTAAGGTTGAGATTCAATTAACATGATGATTTTGTTCATCATGTTAATTTTGACTCTTTTCTTACCTACACTAATGAAAAATTAACAAAAGCTACCTTGAAGGATGTCACTTTTAATTGTGAATGTAGATTCAAGAGTAATGTATGTGCATTAATTAGATGTGTTAAAATATGATTTGGGAATACATTCTTGATGAATAAGAATTAAATTCCTCTTATTTATTTGACATGATTTTGTGTATTTTGGGTCGACATTCTACAACAAATAACTTGAAATGACTCAAATACTAGGTTGAGGTATGACCTTCCTATAAACAAGAGGCTTAAATGACTAGTGCATGAAGCATTGTGGAATCCATTTCAAGGAACATTTGAAGCTTTTGTTTTACTTAAGCTAATGTATGGGTGTGGAATCCATACTAGCATATATCTATGAGAAAATTTATGGGTGTGGAATCCATACTAACATATATCTATGAGCTAATGTATGGGTGTGGAATCCATACTAGCATATATGTAGGAGAAATTTAATGGGTGTGGAATTCATACTAGCATATATCTATGAGCTAATGTATGGGTGTGGAATCCATGCTAGCATATATCTAGGAGAAATTCTATGGGTGTGGAATCCATACTAGCATATATCTATGAGCAAATTTATGGGTGTGGAATCCATATAGATAGGAGAAATTCTATGGATGTGGAATCCATACTAGCATATGTCTATGAGAAAATTTATGGGTGTGGAATCCATACTAACATATACCTATGAGCTAATGTATGGGTGTGGAATCCCTACTTGCATATATCTAGGAGAAAATGTATGGGTGTGGAATCTATACTGGCATATATCTATGAGCTAAGTAGTGAGTTAAGGTATGGGTGTGGAATCCATACTAAAATATATCTATGAGCTAAGTAATTCTTATGGTTAGAATATTTTGACGGAATCTCATAGACATGACTAAGGAGGAGTGACTATGAGTAATTAAATTTAAATGGATATATATTTGTAACATGAATTTGATTGAGATTTAAATCCATTATTTTATTTTTATTACAAATGAAGATATTAATATTGGTATATTTAACACCATTAGGTGGTTTAGAATGTTTAGAATAACTGATTTAAAATAGAACGTGTGAACTAGGTGTCTATCCTATAGTATTGTAATCCTTGTGTATGTGTTGGATTTAGGTAGAATTAAAATTATTTTCAAATGCTTGAAAGGTAGAAAAAGATTATTGTAATAAGTTGATGAAATATCTTTTCTATTGGATTAAAAAAAATTAGGTCTAGGAAAGCCATAATAATCTCTTTAATGATTTTGTCAGTTGAACATTGGTTGAATTCTATTTAACCAAATTAATTAGAGAAATTATGAGGATTGAACTCGTATACTACTCTAAACTATTGTAAGTTAGGCGATCGAGTATATATTCATATTGTTTATAAATTGTTAAGAGAATGACATGTTTAGAAGATAAAACTTTATGTGGTGATAACTTTGTTTGAGTTTAAAGTAAAAGGTATGTGATTAATGAAAGGCTTAGTTGAGTTCTTGTGTTACATGAATATGTGCTTGTGATATTTCTTGAGGGATAAATTGAAATAGAGTGAGATCACATTTTGATGAAATGGAATTCTTGCATGATTTAGAAGCCTAAGATGGTTGTATTGTATTTGGAATGGAAGAGATTGTTGGATTTAGGAATTTTGTGTTGAGATGTATAGTTGTATGAGTATTTATTAGTCCTACAAAATGTTGTAATAATTTGAGAGGGTGGTAATTCTCAAGGGTTTAACTTTAGGCTAGAAATTCCCTTGTGATATTATAAATATTATTTAGATTCAACAAGGTTCATCACATTTTGAGAAATGTGTTGTTTTTATAGCTTGTTGTTGCGTACATATTAATAGTAAGGAATAATATATAAAACCAAACGGCCTGATTAATTACTGAATATAAATCATGATTTATTTCATAGTTGGAAAACAAATTGACTTATAGTTATCAAGGTAGATTCAATAATATAGATATTATATTTTCATAATTGTGAGAGTTGTTCTTGATTACAAGAAGCTTTCAAAATGATATCATTAATTTTCTTTCAGAATGAAGATCTTCTAACGGAGTCATTTCATAATTGATTCTCAAGTTATATAAGTGAATAATAATTAAGATTATCAAAACTAAAGGAATGGTATATAATACATAAGTGGGTCAATGAAGACTGTATCAAACCTTAGCTTGTTGGTTTATTAAAAAAAAATGGTGCCTTGAACCTCAAATTGTGATTTTTCCTAAAGAGTAAACTTTTAGTTAAAAAAAAACTAAAGGTGGATCCTAGAGATTTTGATTGTGAGGATGTCTTATGGAATGAAAATGGGAAACTTGGATTGAGAAGACATAAATCAAGTGGGATGTAAGAGTGGGTTCTATATATGAAATCATGTTTTGTTGCATAATTTCACTCACAATTGTATGTGGATGATTTTATGGTTATTGTATGAAAAATTGATTGTGATATGGGATGGACCATAATTGTTGTTTATACAACCAATGTGTGATATATTTATAGATTGAAAAGCTCAAAATACTACAAAACCAAGAAGATAACACATGTAGCATTCATACAAACTACGAGAAAGAAAAACATGTAAAATATCAAATTATTATAGATAACTTAAGTAGATTTCATATCAATTACATAAAATAGTATTTTGATACGGTACTATAAATTGTATGGCTAGTTTTGATATAGAAATATTTTTTATTTTATATATCAAAACATGCATAATATAGCATGGATATACTTTCTACTTGATTAAGAAATGTATGTTTCAGTTTTCATTGAGTTGCTTCCAATTTAGAAAACATTAAACTATTGATTGGCATGAAGAAAAATATATCAAATACATATATAGAAGGTTAACAACTTATTGATATGAAAATCGAAAAGAACTAAGTATATTATGACTGTAGGAAAAACTTCGGGCCAAGTTTAACCCAAGAGGGAGAGTTTGTAGTGTCCCTTCTTGGTGAGATAACGTTGATGACACTTAGAGAGGGTGATTTTGATATAATGATATAATATTATGCATGACAGACTTATGTACATGATTATATGCTATAGACTTGGTTTGGGTCACCTGGATGTTGTATGGTTATGATAATATCTATGGTTTTGTGTATAAGAAGCGATTTTGGTTAAGATCATATTAGATATGTTTTCTCTTTCTGTATCCTAGTTTTGACATAGGTGTATGACATGGATGGTCATCCAGGATTGGGACACATATATCCATGGATGTTCATGGTTATGTGGAACATATGGTTAAATTATGATTTATGGATAATACATAACTTGTATGATTATATATATCTCTAACCTTGTACTGAGCAGGATGTGGTAGGGGGGTTGGTCCTTTTCCAACAAGGATGTTCAATTATGAATGACTGTGGAAATCATTTCTTCAAAACCCAAATGATCATGGAATTCATGCACCATTCTTAGTAAAATGTGATTAAGTTAATTTCATTATGAAATTCATATGATTATTTTGATCTATGAGATTGTGATGTGTCATGTCTTCGAGCAAGGCCTTACCAATGAACCATCAAATGGGTAAAAGCTCACAATCAGTACCATAAGAAGAAACACGGAGTTTCAAAGCACGGTAGATGAGAAAGCATGGAAATTAGCACGTGGAGTCCTAAATCCAAGAAATATAAAGATGTGTAGTATTGTATATTTAGGACGCGGAGTCCTAAATATTTAAAAAGTTCAAGTTATGGAATCTTAGATCTTTAGAGTAGATCAAGGCACGGAGTCCTCAATCTACTAAGGCACGGAGATGCATGAAATAGGGGTGCGGAATCCCTATTATCCAAAAGAAAAATACCACTCATGGATATTTTTCCTTAAATATAATCTCAATCTAACAATTTTGGAATGAATTTCTAAAAGCAGAAAGTCATGTCTAGCATCTCAAGCATGACTTTCCAAAACTAGTAAATCTCCATGCATAAATTGGTAATCAAGCATAGTTGAAGGAAATTAAATTAAGTTATCATTAATCAATCCTAATAGTTAAATATTGACTTAATCCTCAATATTATTAGTATTATCATTATCTTTTATGAGACTATGATATTTTATTAAAAGGGAATTACAAATTAACTTCATCTATTCAATCAATTCACACCTCTCTCCTTCATGACTCTCATGTCTCTATGTAACTCTCTCTATTTTAAATATTAAATTACACTCTCTTTTATTCACTCATCAAAGAATGGCATATTCCTCTTACACTCATTAAAGATATTTCATAAAATATTCCTCTTACACTCATTAAATATATGTCATAAAATATTCCTCTTACACTCTCTTTAATGCATATGATACACTCTCCTTAAATAAGGCATGCATACCTCTCCTTAATGGCATAAGTTACACTCTTCTAAATGGAATAAAATGCATGCATATTACTCCTCCTTTATGAAAATAATTTGTTGCTCCTCCTATATATGAGTCTCATGTATTCTCACATGGGGATGGAGGGTGATGCCAAGAGTGGAAGAGAATTTAGGAATATTGTGAGAGAGAAAGATATGGAGAGTATCCAATTGCTTCCAAAACAAATATGAATTCCTTAATAATCTACCAAGTATCTATGGAGGTTGAACATGAGTGGTATTGAGAGGAAGTAAAAACTATCTTCCTTAGTTTTCCTTGCATCTCTCTCTATTGTTGTATTGTGGTATTGGTTGTGAGATTTTGTAGCTTGGGGGTTCCATGGGGAGAAGTTCTTCATGGATGTGGTTGGGAGGAAAAAGGAGTGGTTCATGATGATTTGGTAAGGATATTGGCGTTGGAGCATACTCTTATTGGACTTAGAACATACATCCATCCTTTTGGAGTTGTACAAATTCACTGTCAGGTATGTGGATCAAATTATATTATGTATTTTTGTAGTTTATTTCATATTTTTTTCTTGTTTGGTTGTTTTCTGAAACCTACATGTATATGAAGTGTTGCACACCAAATGTGAGGAAATTCCATAATGGTTGTTGAAGTATTTTCTTGTATAGTGTTGAATCGATTAACTACAGTTACTAATGGATAAAGCATGTAGGATGCCATGAATTAGATGGAAACATTTTAATGGCTTAAATTCTATTTTCCCCCTCTTTGTACAGCTTTAGATAAGTTTTCATACTATGTATTTGACATAAGTCATAAATGAGATTGTAGGATTTTTGGGTTGTTTTTGTTTTGAAAAATCGTGTTTATTTGCACCCCTGTTGCAATTCAGCTCAACTTCAGGGGGTATCCATACCAATATGCCATTTCACCCCGACTTTGATTTCAAAATCAAGTTTTCGGACACTGATTCCCAAATATGCTCTGCTTTGCAGATTTGCTACTGCATGTAGGAACCACCTGTTGTTTTGTTTTTTTGTTTGGTTCTTTTTATATTGGATCTGCCTGATAATTTATAATGATGATTCTAATATATACTACCACTTGGAAATTGTGTTTAAAGTCTAAAATGATTAAAACATTGAAAATTTAAACAACTTTATGGCAACTTGTTGTATGACTGCCAATTGTTTGTCAAAATTCCTTAATGGATGTGCCTTACAACTTGTGAGATATGTAAAAAATTCCTAAATATTTATATTCATTTATTGGCATAGATTCAAAAATGAACATGGATGATAGTCTACTTATATCTTGAGTTCAATTATTGACATTACTCACAAAAAAATGAAGTAATGTAATTTTGGATTCATGTTAGCTAATTGTTGTGAAAACACCTTAAAAAGATAATGGTAGTAAGTGTTTGACAAAATGCCTCAATGGCTTTACATTTCATGTTTTTAAATTGTTTTCCATAATGTTTCAATGGTTGCATCTAATTATGTTTATGAATTGTCCATAAAAAAGGGGGGGCTTAAGTTAATTTAGGATTTGCAACCAAGGTGTTTCTATCGTAATAACTCCATTGAGTTATAGGGTCCTGCTGAAAAGTCACAATTAAGGTAAGTACTTTGTTGTAATATTACCTCACATATGAATTCCTAATTATTGGATACCGACCCTATATAAATTTAATTATTCTTTTAAGCAAATAATTCATAAGCATTTTATTTAGAACAAAATCAAATTAGTCACTCTTGAACACATTTAATTACAACAGAATTAACAATTAGCTTATTGTAAATTGTGGTTCATAAAGGTTGACAATTATTCATCCCACTAAAGACTTCATATTTTGAAGGTGATTTTAGTCTTGAAAAGCAAGTATTATGGTTGTATGTTTTGGATCTTGATAAAAATTGAACCTTGTAGCTTTGAGGATAAGTTAGTAGAATTTATGGTGTAGTGTAAAGGACACCAATAACTTTTATTTCCTACAAAAAAAAAATTATCACATTTTGATTCAATATAATATTTCTCTATAATAATTATGGTAGGTAAGGTGGGAACTTACAATTTTTTTCTTCAATTTGTGTCACGGTACACTTCATGTATGGCTCACTTTCGACTTGAATCTGATTATTTTTTCTCTTATATGGAAACCATAAATGAGACTAGTCCATCGCAAAGTATCCTTGAAGTTTGTTGGACCAATCTCTACTTAGAAATAATCCATAGGCTTATGGAATGCCCACAACTACGATATTTATACACTGGTGAAATCTATAATCAGATGAGAGATGTATAAAAACATTCTTGAGTTCACTTATAGCCTAGACAAGTTATTTGTCCATTTGTATGATCCGTGCATCATTTTTATCCCATTGTGCATTGGTTTTCTTAGCAATCGACAATGGCATAACATTCACGGATGCACCGAAATCAATTGAACAATTTTGAACATAATAATTGAAAATTTTGAATGTTAACAGAAATGGTGGGAAGAGAGTGTTAGAACATAAATTTACAACATTTACAATAGATTCAAGGATATCGTTAGAGTTACCATATATTACATGAAATACCAAAGCTTTTTTACTGGTTGGAGTGTATGATAAGAGTTCTTCAAGAATCAATTCACGATGGCCTGTTATCCATAAGAGTTCGAAGAGTGAAATTTTATCATCAGCTCTTTTCATAGAATCCACAATGTTGTAATCAATGTTTTACATCGCGACAAATTGTGTTTATGAGTCAGGCGATGTAACTGTATCCACTGTATCAGGAGTGGTGGACTTGTTCTTAATGTTGCTGGAAGTGTTCTTTGAAGAAGGAGAACTTTGAGACTTGTCCTTTTGAATTTTGAGCTATATTTGAAGGTGGCATAATTATGTGCAGCAACTACTTCTTAATATCCTACTCATAAATAGGTCCCTTTGTCCTTATATTATAACAATCAACTAACTTCTTGGGAGGAGCTTCACTCATTTTTGGTTGATTAGCACTCTATTTGTCAGCGTTGTATACAATACTGAACATGTTTATTGAATGTCTGACACCTGAACTATCTTTGGTTATAGCAGGTTCACTTGTTTCTTCATTTTTCGCAAGTTCTCAGTAAGGTGTCAATGAGATTAGACATCATAGTGTTCATATTATGATTCCACTGTGGGAATGTATTTTATAAATGTTTCTCTTGATGAAAAGTGTAGAAATTATCCATGCCCAAATTTTCAATGTTGAACACTATGTTGGAACTCTAAGAAGATTTATCCTATTGTGATTTGTTATTTATTTTAAATAACATTCTCTTGGAAGACTTTTTTTTGGTAGTAGATGACTTGCTTGACCGTCTCTTCAATTCTGAAACTTCACTCATGAGAAATTTTAGAGACTTGGTCAAGCCTTCCATGTCGAAAGAGTATTTGTATTTTTTTCTACTAGAAGAGTCTTGGTTTTTCTTACCAACTTATTTGGATTCTTTGGGATCCTCATCATCTACAATGACTCCAATAGATAGAAAATCCTTTTCTATAGCAAGAGATTCTACAAATTTTAAGGAAAATGTTTCCTTCGTGGCTCTCTTTACAAAAAGAATCGTTATTTGGCAAGGCCGATGTGTAATAATATTTAGTGATGTCATTGTGAGGTTGCACATCAGTAGGGAACTTGTTTAAAAATCACACAATTATCTGATTAAATATTTGATTCTTTATTTATCCCCCACTTTCAAATTCCTAAGTTCTTTTAAAAACATGGAGGTAGTCTTATCATCGACAAATTTTTCAAGAAACAACTTCTTAAACTCCCTCCAATTTCAAATTAAATTGGTTGGAATATTTTGGTACCATACAGATTCTCTACCTTATAAATTATACGGAAAGAGTATGTAAGAAACATCATCAAAAAGTACCTCAAGCATCCACATACGCATGTAGAACTTTTCTATATAATATTCAGCTTTGGTCTTCTTGTCTGGATCGAACTTTGACAACAACTTTTCCGGGTGTTTTGGAATCTTGAGAATGATGTCCAGAAGAGTGAGTGGCCCTTGGTCCATCCAAACCAAATCTGTGTAAACCATGTCTTCATATTTTTCCTCCTCCTCTAGGTTCAACCAACTCTTTGAGGGTTTCAATAACCAAATATTCCAACAACGAAACAAGTACACCACTCTGAGTTACCTCTTTCTTTACTAGCTTATGAGGCAGAATCGTAGCGACAGGGAGAAGACGAAGAGCTATCGTAAACTGACAAGTGATGGGTCATACAATCTAGATTTTATTATAAGTAACCTCAAAGTTGTGTCCCAAGATAGACTAGACATTTTCTTCGTTTTCAGTAGTATGAGTAGGAGTTGAAAAGGGAATGGTGTTTCCTTGTGCAAAATTTTGTTTACTAGGATGTGGTGATTTTTCAGCCACAAAAAGGTGGTTTTCCTCCTAACACCATAATGCTGACGGTGTTGGATACTGCCAACATGCAAGGGGTCTCCCCGATGAAAATTTTGAATTATACTTCACACTATTTGGTGTGGGAACCCTTCCAGAAATAAGTCCCAACCTCCATATATTCTTAAAGATATGCCTTGGCTTCAAAGTTCAACACAAGAGAGTAAGGCATGGGTAATTTCATATTAGAAATTGAGTATGATTTTTGGAATTTTCAACTGAAGAATGTATTAGGGTTATTCTACCAAAAGGGGAGAGAAAAGTGAGCCTTTTAAAGACAAGTAATAATACTAATCTAGAAAATAGGCACGATCATGTCCACATGAATGAGTAGTTGGACAACTAGCAAAATATTTCACATAGAAGTAACGATTGTTAAAACACATACAACACACCTTCAACAAGATAAGTACCAAATCCACTGAAATATTTCAATTTCCTTACTGATCACCACTATCCCTAATAGTGAGGCATTAGAGCAACCACTTTCTCCTCCAAAAGAACTATCTTCCTCTCTACTTCCTGGTAGGAGGAGCCAAGGTGAAAATTCCTTTACACGAGCTATGAGGGTGTATATATCACAAATGGGGTGAACATTCACCTCCATTGTGACTCTTTAATTACCCTTGTGATTGTTTGACTTCTTTATGACTCTTTGACTCCTTCATGACATTTCACATTATATGGATGACTCTTGGTCTTCCACTTTACATGGCATTTATCCAATATGTAATTTACATAATCCACAAAATGATGTGGAAAATGATGACTCATGACATGACATGACACTGATGACATGGCAATTTCAAGCCACTCTTTGTTGTTTTTTTCCTTGTGTCTTCTTGAGAGATGTACATGAACTTTTTCTTCCTCCTCCATATCGCTTGAAAATAAGGAGTCTTCAATGTGATATTGATCTTCAGTTGTTGTCACAATATGGTTTCCCTTTGTATTTATTGATTGATCAAATTGTTTTTGTAGCTTCGAATGTGTCTTCAAGCAGGGTCTCATTCTCCATATCCTTCATTATCATCTTGTCAAAACATGATAGAATACCTACAACTGAAATCCACTCATGACAAGACGATATCAGTTTGATAAACCCCTAATCTAACATGCTTCATGATGTCCACTAACTGAGCCAGAACCAAGTGACAAATTAGGAGAGAAACTCAAGTGTTGAACAGTTACACATCTCGGGAGGTGATGGGTCAGGATTGAGCCTTGAGACTATGCAGTGCACAGTTTAGGCAAGCCAATATACTCATATGTGCAGTTCAGGGGCTCAATAGTTCAGGTTGAGGACTTGAGGTTTCCCACTACGCAGTTCTGGAGGGAAAGAGTCCTAGGGATTGCACAATTGCATAGTTAAAGGGATCAAGTTTGAGGCTTGATTCTTGAGACTTTGCAGTGCGTAGAGGAGACTAACTGAAGGTAGGGACTGCACAGTTCTTGAGATCAAGGGTTAGAACTAAGAATTGAGATTGTGCAGTGTACAGTTCTAGAAGGAAAGGATTGCATATTGCACAGTGCCAAGATGCAAGGTTAAGTCTTGAGGACTGATGCGGTGCAGTGTGCATTTCAGGAAGGTTGAGTGATGTCAGGTTGTACAATCAAGAAGTTTTATAGATTTGGCTAAGTGTGGGATTAGTCAGGCCAAAGTGAAAAATGAGAAGACTTAATTATGATCACACACTTAGAAAATTTGATGACACAACATTTATCAGTCAAAACACATGAACAAAATACTTCCATCTCTAGCACTCAAATCTACCTCAGGCTGAAATGAAGTAAAATTCAAGGCTACATCAAACCACGCTCAGCCTCGTAGCTAGCCCTACGAGGACAGGAGAGGGCTCTCTCCGTCAATCTCGAGAAAATAAGCAATAGGATGCGAGATGACTTACAATAAGAACTGATTTTAGGCTAGTAAAGAGATAGGTATGTTTTGTTTTTGGTTTTTTTGAGTTTTCGCTGGAGTAATGGGAAAACAAAAATTTTCGTCCGGACAAGGTCGTACCTTGCAAGAGATCAAGTCACGAGGGTAGGTGATGATCTTGATGCTTCGAATTGGACTACGTATATTAGATCGACGAGGAGCTCAAGAGGGCAAAGAAGAACTTGGATCCTCTCCAAATACCGAGAAACATGCTATGTAATCATCCTCGACCACACAAGCACCAAATAATGGATTCAACCTTAATCACTCATTCAACTTAGTTCGTACATACCGGAACGATGGTACATTAAACATGAAGAAACTTATAGTAAACAAAGAAACATCATCAAGAATGTCGAACACCACAAGGATCCCAACAAGTGCCGCAAAACCCCCGATCTTTTTTTCCTTTAGCTAAAAAATGAAAAGTATGTACAATAGTATCAAAGTATCCCAAGAGTCCAACCCCGTAGAATGCCCCGTAAATTACAAATATAGATCACTCTCAACCCCCTTTCCCCACCCTCTAGGGGTCGAATTCCTCTTCGTGACCGCTCAACCAATTCTAATCATGGAACTACAATTCAGGCAGGCTTCAAATAACTCGCTTCTTAAAAGAATGGAAACCGATCCATTACATGATTTTTTACTCACGGAGAGTGAATCTTTCAGAAGAGATAAAAACAAGCCAAAGTTACACATAAAACATGAATTTACATCATAAAAACCTAAGAATTCTATCCATAGGCAAAACTGGTCCGAAAATAGCAACATTTGTCACAAATTAAAACTCAAAAATTCTCGGGGAAGGTGGGTCGCTCCCCGAACCCATGGGTCGCTCATGTTGCAGGCTGATTTTGAGGTAGCTCCTGACATCCAAATTGGAGTCATGATAGCTGTTGGAAAGCCCTGATGTCTACTTTCCAACCCAAGTGGCATTTCTGAATTTGGAGTTGATTTGACCCCTCAAAACTTCATTCTCCCAGAGGTACTTCCCAAGCAGTGTACAGGTGCAAGGTGTTTTTTATGGTGTTTTTGAGCTTGCTTGACCATCCAGATTTTGTTGAAATGCTAAGTTGACTTCAGAGGATGCATATTTAACCATGAAAAAAATCCAAAAATGTAAAAATCTCCCTCCAGCAAGTGCCTCAAAAAATGCACATAGCCACAATTCACCCAGAAATAATAAAACCCCGTTTTTTTTAAACCAAAAATTGAATGACAAAATTTTCTCCGAATTTGCCTAAATTCCGCAGCGGAGGTCCTCCATCATGTGTCTTGCTCAGTCAATGTCAAAATCCGAAGTGGATTAGGCCTTTTCGCCGTTGAATGCCTTTCTTGCTAACCTCCTCTTCATGATCCTCATCCTCACTTTGCAAACATGCATGCTGTTTCCGTAATGGCCTTTCATGTGGTGAAGCATGTCTGTCTCTGCTGGCCTTCGCCAACAAATGCCTGCGCATGTATATTTACTCCACAGAGGCATGATCTCCAAGCACCAGTGTCATGTCACCGAGCCCTTTCATTCCACCGCCCGTCCTCGCCCACTTGGCGCACCTCAAAATGAGCTCATCCCCAGCCGCCACGCGCCGTCTGTGTTGAAGGGACCACCCACCAGCCTTCTCGCAATTGGTCTTTCACCGCGCCTGCCTTGCTTCCTGACACTTCCGCCCGAGCTAGGGGAGAGCCCGTATCAACATCAATGACCTGCCAGACGGTTGTCCCGCCCTCCCCGATGGCCCTTCATCATGCATGGGCCTTGCCCCCTGCTCAGGCAATTGCATTCGCATCGGGGATAGGAAAGCGAGACCTTCCAGCATCGCCGAGACACACACGCCAACGTATGAAGCTCAAGTAGGACCTTCCGTCTCACGTGAGACAGTACCCGCCGCGTCGCTGCAAGTCCCCGGGCTCTCGCTCGATATGTCCGAACCAAAGGAGTAATGATATGCCCAACCTCAAGCATGTCCGAGGAAGGCTCTCCGCTCATGTAAACGCCCGGAGGTCAGCTTTCGTGGCACTCTGTGCAGCCTCAAAAATGAAGTCCTCCCGGCAGCGTTCGCTCGCCAACCCGAGTGGTATACCAAGATTTTGGATTAAAGCGAAAATGATATATACCCCGCATCGTCACATTCGGGTCGCCTTTTCTTCTATAAATGTAACCATCTTCTATGTTGCGTAGGCAGGCCAAGGAATATTCATCATACGCACCTCGTGAAGTGCATCAAAGAAACGAACATGATATGAGAAAGACGAGCATATATTCGCTCACAACCGAAAGGATCAATGATGAGCCCCAGAGGGTGTGACACTATCTCTCAAGAATTCAATGGAAAATCATTTTATGGCTACATATCCAAGCGAACATATACCATAGTAAATTTCTCAACTGCCACTCTTACCTTATACTGCCTATGTTAGGTATGCTTAAGCATGGAGCAATAGTCAAAGGCGAAACAATGAAATCAACCCCCGTTAGTTTACCCGATTACCCCGTAAATGAAGGGCTAAACAACGTGCTAATTCACGATGAGGCCGGGTTTGCACAACCATCTCACAAAATCTGAAACATGACAAGAATCGAAACAATCCATAGCTACGGACATACCGTGAACCCAGCCAGCAACAGGCCTTTCACGATGATCACCACTTCGTTTTCTTCTCGCGGGAACTCCGTGGCACACAATTTTCCACCACCGAATACCGCCGTACCCCCGGCTCATATTTCGACTGCTCGACATATCGATCAAACCTTTGGCAATGTGTAGCGCCTATATAGCGTGTTATGCGATTAGGACTATGTTTAACATTCAATCAATATCCCACCCCAAAACACCAACACAAACGAAATCATGGACAAAATCTCTGCCTAATACTGGAAGGTGATTCTAGTCTTTAATGCAAACAACTTTATTAGAGTAGGCAGCCAAAAGTTTAATACATCTGAAATGCAAAGTAGACATGGCATCAAGGATAGGTTTAAGCCTACGAGTTTATGACTCATAAAGGGCTTCAATAGGTCATTAAACAATGCTATTGATTGGGCAAACAAAAACATGAGCAGACATTAACATTGGGCAATGTGACTCATGACATTATTAAGGAGAAATGGGGATCAAAGGCCAACGTGTAGATAACAATAAACAATGGTGACACAGTATTATGGGTATGAGAGCAAAGAGTGATTTTCATATGCCTTATGAAAGGTCGATCATTATCACCTGTTTTCCACATCAAACCCATTTTTTACACCATTGATTTTCAGCCAACCCCTGAAACAATAATCTCACAATAAAGTGTTTTTAAAATCTTTCTATTTGCATATTAGAACCATGTATGATGACACAAATACATAAACCTCCAAGTGATTGAAGGAAACCCCGTTTTCAAGGCAATCGGGAGCTAACTCGAGGCCAATCCGGCGCTAAACACACCCCAATGTCGTTCTTATGGTCGCTGCTGAGTTTCATTTTGGGTCGCGATATTTGTGGGCCGGCACAGGTGCAAACCTACCCAAGCAACCAACTGCTGGGGTCGTTGTTCCTCAGTGGGTCGTCGTCTTCAACTTGGGTCGCGTGCACCAAACTCCGTCCACGCCTCCAAAAGTCTGAAATTCGCTAATTTTGCACACGTTTTTGGGAGCAAATGAAATCGGTTCAAAATGAACTTTGTTTGTACTTTTACAAATTTCCATGACAAACATTTCTACCACCACACTTTATTCAAACTAACTTCAACCAAGGACACAAATGTTCTGTAATTTTCACTTTGGCTTTTTCAAACACAAACTTGCTTTGGTTTCTCTCGATAGTCGATACCGATGATTTTATTGTCTTTTGGCAGGATATGGTCGTTCGTTGGGGAGAAAAGACCAAAATTCTGTCATAATGTTCAAAATAATACTAAATCAATTATTATAAAATGACAATGACAAAATTTTCTAGTTCCAAAACAGTAGTTTTGGACTAGAAATGTATTATAAAAAAATAAGTAGAGACAAAATAAAATAAAAAAACTAAGTATCGGACTTTCACCAGCAGCTTTATGACTAGTGTAAAAATGACTAAAAACCCTAAACACCAAGACCTAGACACTTATTGACATTTTAATGACCTCACATATAATGACAATGACTTATAAATAATTTTTTTAGCAGTAACATTTTTAAAATAAAGCTACTGCGAGTATAACATGAGGAAAACACAAATGACACAAACTTTCTATTACCATGGCATGATCCTAGTGATATGTGAAGTGAAACAAGTGAGACACCGATGAAATGATGTCATGATAAAGACGAAATGATCACCGACGTGAGGGCAAGAAGGGTCACCAACATTGGCTCCAATGGGGATGTGGCCCATGGAGATGCCAAGAACGGTGCAGGCATCTCCGGGGAGCCGTACAAAGGCTCTCATCCATTGGGCGATGGAATCATTATTTCAACTTAACAAGACAAACTTTGAATACTTTTATTGATCGGCAGTATTTGACTAATGATAGACCGCAATTTTTGACCAAAACTCGACTAGACTCAAACCGACATGACTTTAAACAAGAAGACCGATAAACTTAACTTTACAATCTCAAACCAACCAACCTCTATTTCCGTAACTATAGCCTTCGCTCCGGCCCCGAGACCGAAAATGAGAGATCGGGGGCAGCACTTCGCAATGAAACAAAGTAAAATGATATATACAATGAAAATGAGATCGCCAAAGCAAGGCACTCGAAATAATAGCGCTCTTCAAAGAACCGACCATCGTACTCCGCGTCCACCAGACAATCATCTCCATTCATTTCTTGAGAAGAAATGCATTCTACCCCCGATACGTCGCAATCTTAAACGGTCCCTTCCCACAAATTCTCAAATTTTGCCGTGCTTTCCTTGTCTTCATTCCGGCATCCCATTTCAAAAACTACTTCATCCAACCTAAACTTATCCGACTTTGCCTTTCCTCGTCAGATCTTCTTAATGCGTCCCGCAACTTGAAAGTATTTTGAAATACCTCTCGTGTCTGGCCGTAAATGAATCATCTCATTAATCCTCCGTCGCATAGATCCCTCTTTCTCACTCACCCTCCGCTAACCGACCGACCGGACAATAAGTGAAGAGAGCATTCCAGATTCCGTCCCATACACCAACTCGAAAGGAGACATACCACTGCACCTTTTCTCTCGATTCTACCCTATCACCCATAATGCATTTACCAACTTTTTGTGCCAAGCCTTCTTGTTGATTTCTGTTAATTTCTTAATTATATTCACCAAGGATTTTGTTCAAGATTCCGCGTTTACTCCCTCGTGATGGTATGCTGAATGTCCCAATGTAATATTGTACTTAAAACAAAAAAATCAACCATCCTTTAGACTTAAAAAGCCGCCGCATTATCCGTGATTATTTTTACTAGGACACCTGTGTGTCGTTGACAGTAATATTGTTTTCGGAAAGAGATAAATACCGCATCAAAGGGCTCCTGGCCGAGTGGAACGCGCCAATCCACTTCGTGAAGTAGTCCGTAGCCGGCCAAGATCCATCTATGCGTCGTCCGGAAGATGCCGGTGATTTTCCGATAAAATCCAATCCCCCACCGCCGGAATGGCATTAATCTCGATTGGTTTTATAAAGGCCGTAGTTTCTCGCTTCCTTCGAATATTTGACACTCATGACAATTTTTCAAGCAACCTCGAACACATCGTAAAACAAAGAAGGCCAATAACACCGCCCCTTGTGGATCTTATTCGCTCGTGGTCTTCCAAAACAAATGACCTCCCATACCACTTTTAGGAAAATCCTCCAAAACTCTTTCGAGCTTCTCCTTCACCAAACAATTCAACAACATACCCTCAGTAATCTTTCCAATACAATGCACTCAAACGTGCATCATGTACCTTTAACCAATGTTCTACTCTTATTTCTAGGCATACCAAAGGCAGTAGACAAATTCTCAAGCACATTCAAAGTGTCGCATACCAAGGAGAAGAAACAAAAATACTATGACACCGAATCAGATTTGCGTACTTTTCTCTTCTAATGCATACGTGCGCAATCAAATTTATGTTCAAAGCATGCGCATTTGTTTCAGCCATGACGGCGAGTCCTTGTCCTTTTGATTAGCTTGGTCGGTTTAATCTCCACATCGTACTTAACAATGTGTGCCGATTCACTTAATTCCTTCTTTCCGGATCCGCTCGTACTAAAACATCTCAATCGCCGCGTTAGGAACATATGCCGTAATATGGGAATGCAATATGTACACACGGAAATCCTTTTAAAGCTCTTTACAAGCTAAGTGCTTGTTTTCAATGATATTATACTAAATGCCCTCCCATCTCTTATGATCCGACCGAAAAAGTTATGGGCTTCTCAACTCATCCCTTTTTTGCATCAAACACCACAATGTATGCCTTGTAGTCAAAGAAAATAAAATGAGAAATTGTGGTAATCGGGCCGATTAGTAAATAGGGTCAAGAAAGAGCTATCTTTACCAAATTGAATGACTTTACCGCCTTTCTATCCATTTCTTACTCCGATCGTCCTTTTTCGGCGATGTTCGTGATTTCTCTAAGGTGTTCTGCAAGATTGGGAATGAAACGTACGTGTAAAATTCATTTTACCATTAAATGATCACATTTCTTTCTTGTTAATAGGTCGTTCAATCGAATGGCCTCAACACGTGCAGGATCAACTCGAATGCCATCTTTCGAGATGACAAATGGCCAAGGAGCTTTCCATCCATGGCGAAAAGGCTCTTTCTTGGATTCGTCGAAATGCCATATTTTCTCTCTCGTACTCGAAAACAATTTTCGTATGATATAAGTACCCTAATGTAATTATGGGAACATAAATAGACTAATGCGAAACAACTAAACACATCTTTTTCTATTGGCAAAAGCTATGTCCATGGCACGCCGAAAGGTAGCGCCGCATTCTTTAAACCGAATGGTATCCTTGCGTAATGAAATGTTCCCCAAGGAGTGGTGAATGCAAACATACGATCATCTTCCCGCAATTAAAATCGATTTATAAATCCTATATCCATCGAGTAGAGACATTCTTGATGTTTCCAACTACTGCTTTAATATGTGATCCATTCTGCAAATGGATAATTGTCCTTTAATGATACCTTATTTAGATTTCAAGTCACATAGACGGATTCTACCCAGTTTTCTTTTCACGGCACTGTTTTTGATATCCAACCGAAAAACCATTGTGCACAATGATTCCCATCAGTATAACCCATTTACCTCTTTCTCGATTGATGGTAGCAACTTTTGAAGTTGATCCTCAACTTTGACGAAAAGGCTTCGATTTGAAGCTGATGGGAATAGTATGCCGGATGATACTGGTATCATATGTTTTAAGATCCGAATAATCCCGTGCAAACACACATCAAGAAATGAAGATAAATACTTACGTATTCTCGCTCTTTACCTTTGGTGACAATGACTTTGACAATTTCACCATTTTCGTATTCTCACCGTCCCAATATTTACCTCTTCGACACCTTTCTCTCGCTGGCCTCAATGTAGGCTTACGAGCCACATCATCCCGATCAAACAACTCTTCCAAAGGAATCAATCCCTTAGGAATGATGTTATCCTTCGCCTGCGCACATCCATTTGATTTATCCGTATGTCATCAATACCATCATCAAATTCGTGATTTTATGGAGGTATCTTTAAACTTACCCTTATTCTCACAGTAACCACCAACTTCTCATCGGTCCTCAAAAACTTGCCAACATCGGGGCCGATCGTCCGGAATCCGTGGCCTGGTGGTTTTGCCATGTATCTCAAACTTGTTGCCGGAATTCATTGGAATCTTAAGATTGCTTGCTGCCTTAGCAAGTCCATCAAACAACACCATTTTGTAAGGGGCACACATGTCAAAGTATAATCGTAAAATAACTTCTCGCAATATCCAAATCGCATTGCGGTAAGCCCCTTGCGAGGATGCTTAGCCTCGAAACCTCAATTTTTAACTTGCTTTATCACTAATTCTCAATCGCTTACATACCGCAATCCTTTTCGCATTCAAACCTTCTTGAGAATCTTAAGACCAAGAATACAAGAGCCCTCGTATTCGCTCTTCATTGTTTGGAAATAATGCAAGCTTGTAAGAACACACTCTCACATTGCTCTCATCTCTTTACTTGGGAGTTAAACTGGACTTCCTCGAATCCACACACCAATCCTGCCATCAGCCGCCGCTCAATCGCACCACCAAAATCCATGGTCCAAAGACCATCTTCATCGTCCTTCAAATGGCCGAAACCGTGTTTTCATCGATTTTCCCCGTTTGTCGCCCATTATTCTCCAAATTTATCAGTTCAAAGCAGTTTTTTTGTTTTTCTCCCTCTTTCTTTTTTGGCAAAACTTCTCCCACCTCACTTATTTCTCGTATGTCTTCCGCTCCTCGAACTAATTGACTCTCTACATCATTAAAACTATCGTGCTAAAGCAATACAAACGTACCTAAATCAAAATACAACATAATTCACAAGATGATCGACCGGCTTCTCTTTGCTAGCGACGTGCTTCATCTTCTGTCACATACAACCTCTTCTTCATTTGACCGAAGACCTGAATTGTAGCATAAGAGAAATCTAATTGAAGTGTACCTTCAACTTTCTTGTCCCCCAAGATCTTGCGCATATTCAAACGGGAGGAATGTCGCAAACCACCATATCCATCGAAACATTCTTCGTCGTAACTTGATCTAAACTTACCACCAAATTTTATGAGTCTTATAACACTCTTACCTCCGCCGGAATCGAATGAATACAAATCATGATACTTCTTGTAATATCTAATTCAAATTTTTTCCATGATTGCCTTTACATCAAATCAAAGTAATAATCTTAATCCCAGCATAGCATTATAACAAGATATTCACAACCTCAAACCGATGTAAAAAGAAGGAACATTATCACAAAGAGACTCACTATTCAATGCCCAAAAACTGAATTCCGTCGATCATCCTCAAGAGTCTACCGTGTCAATCATTGGACTTAAAGTTCGACTCAGGACTTGACCACGTAGTCGTCGTTCTTCATAACTTCCGTCAGCAATGATATTTTCGCTAAAATTTCATTTTCCAAGCCGAAATGCCGAAACCTTCTCAACCTCTTTTAACCGGGAATTTCCTTCTTTTCAAATTCTCTGTCTTTCACCGTTATTATGCTCGACCGATTTACCTTCTCACCATGACACTTTACTTTCATTATGGTGGTCATCTGTCTCTTTCCCTCTTTTTCATGGTATTGGTGAATCCGTTTTATGGCCAAGCCTTTCTTTCTGAATAATTACAGCATATCTCGATTAATGAATATCGTTTCGCCGTGCGCCCATCAATGCATTCAAATATCCTCTTTTGCATCTTTATCCGACTTTTCTTCTAAAATCCCAAGATCATTTGTTAGGATAAAATCCCTCATCTTTCCGAACAACCGAACTTTTCACCATACTCCTTCTCGCAATATAAATAGGAAAATCATCAAAGAGTGAAGAAATGATTTTGCTCACCGACACATCATCATCACTTTTAATCATGACTCACAAAATTCTGCAAAGTGGAGTCTTAACCCTCGTTGTTGGGTCACGTTCTGAGCTCTTTTGTTCACGTTGAATTCTAAATCATGGGCCGCCGTCGTCATCACGGAATGGCTCAAACGTGTCGTTTTGTCAAGATTCATTCTTCTTAAAGTCCTTTTCCAACCCGACGCAGCTAAGGTGTCGTTCGATATAGATGGTAGTTGCCTTTATTGTCACTCTTTTCTCTCGCTTTCAACCGTGCTCTTTTATCATTCGATTTGCCTCAACACTAACAGCGACCTTCGATATCTTCTAAAGTAGGTGGATCTCTATCACGAAGGGAATAGAAGCCATTCCGATCAAAGCCATCCGGGAATTAAGGAGAGCAGATTTTTTGGATGGTTCAAATCATTTGGAATAGCGTTATACACCGTATTGAATCTAATAATATAATCCTCGAACCGACCTACCGTGATTACGTTTGATATTTGTATATTCTCAAGTAATTCGGTAGCGTATCCTTTTTCATCTCCCACCTGGCCTAAAAACTCGCTCAAGTTCTCGCCAATGTATCACGCTCGTGGGCAAGGTTTCCGAACTTATTTTACTTTCCAAACAACAAAGCCTCATGGTCACATTTTCTTCATCAATTCGAAACGACCAAAATAAAACCGCCATATTGTCTACATGCCGGCGGGTGCAGCAATGACCTCCGTGGAGTACCACTGTCACTGATCTTTACTCGACAGTCCTGCGGGCATACTGTCCAACCGCTCGGGGTAACACAAGGGGTGCAAAACGAGCACGATAGCTCGTGATTGAAAACAACTGTTGTCGAGGAGATACAGGAGGAGTAGAGTAGTAGGTGGTCTATGAGATGTATCAACTGGAACCAGGAAAATACGATGATTGCGGATCGCAGAACTCGCCAAACAACCTAATGGTAGTATGTGTTGAGGTCAGAGGTATCCGGTGGAACTGCCGATGAACAGATGGAACAAGAACTTGAAGCAGATTCAGCGTAAATTCAAAAAGTATGGGGATCCTCAATAGAACTTTGCAGTCGTCTATCCAAGCATCAAACAAATCTATATTGCAAATCTTTCAAGAAACAATGGATCCGGGATCAATCTTGACAATTCCGCTGGAAAATTCACAAACAAAGACAGCCAAATCATACTGTAAGGGATTTCATCAACATATATGATTTTTGACTTTATTGGGTATGCGCATCGGGCAAGTACTCCGGGAACTCTCAAAAACTCAATCAATTGGCTTTCTTCGAACTCTACCGCTTTGTTTTCAAGGGTCCTTGGAATCGATTCGGATTTCGAAGATTGCGAGATCAGGCCGGGATTCGCCTATTTCTTTCTTGCCGTGTATTGATCTTCTCAAAACAAAGATTACAAGGAACACAATCAATTAATTTCGCCTTTCATTTCTAGACTAATCATCCAAATAAAAGGTTCAGAACGAAAAAGATACCGGGGTGATTTACAAATCAAGTACCGAACACACAAGCTACCGAGACTGATCGAAGCAAATACATTCTGCCTTCCGCTATGCATAACAAAAGCGTTTCGAAAGCTACCTCGCGTGACTTCGTACTCCGTCTAAGACTCGTGGAACAAACACATCAACAAGCAACCATTGAGTTTCAAAGATACCAATGCGATGCTAGGGCACTCAAATTTCACTGTGCCGAAATGAAGAAACCTGGGCGTGCCGTACCAAACCACGTCACCGTAGCTAGCTCACGAGGACTATATATTTTCTCCGCTAACTTTAAACAAGCAATAGACGTGAGATGACGACAATAGAAAACCGATTTTAGGCTAGTAAAGAGATGTATGTTTGGTTTTTTGGTTTTTTGGGTTTTCGCCGGAGTAATGGGAACACACAAAATTTTGGGGTCCTGTGGATAAGGTCGTACCTTGGCAAGAGATTCTAAGTCATGAGGTAGGTGATGATCTTGATGCTTCGAATTGGATTTTATGGATAGATTAGATCGACGGTGAGCCGAAGAGGCAAAGAAGAACTCGATCCTTCAAAAACACCGAAAACATATAGAACTAACGAATTCAAAGGTTAAGCACCGTAACAATGATTCAACTCAATCAGCTCATTCACAATCCTAGTTCGAAGCATAATGAAACGATGGCACACATTAAACATGAAGAAACTACAGAACAAAGAAGAAACATCATCAAGAACAATACCCAAAAAGGATCCCAACAAGTGCCGCAAAAACCCCCGATCTTTCCTTAGGCCAAAAAATGAAAAGTATGTACAATAGTATCAAAAGTATCCCAAGAGTCCAACCCGTAGAATGCCTCGCAAATTACAATATATAGATCACTCTAACCCTTTCCCACCTCTAGGGGTCGAATTCCTCTGCAGGATCAGTTTCTAACCAATTCTAATCATGGGAACTACAATCTAGAAAGAAATTTAACAATCTTGCTCTAAAAGAGTGAAACTCGATCCATTACATGATTTTTTACTCATTTGAGATGAATCTTCTAGAAGACAAAAATGGCCAAAGTTACACATCAAACATGAATTTAAGTATCATAAAAAACCCAAGAATTCTATCCATAGGCAAACTGGTCCAAAATATGAACATCGAGTCGGGCAAACAAACTCAAAAATTTTCAAGGTGGGTCGTTCGAACCGCGTGGGTCGCTCATGGGCAGCAGGCTGATTTTGAGGTAGTCTCGACATCCAACCAGGTAGACAGATAGCTCGTTTTGGCAAGTCCCTGGATGTCTACTTCTTCCAACCCAAGTGGAATTTCGGAATTTGGAGTTGATCGGACCCTCAAAACTCATTCTCTCAGAGGTACTTCTGCTGGTGCAAAAGGTATGCATGTTTTTTATGGTGTTTTTGAGCCGTTTGACCATCCAGATTTTGTTGAAATGCTGTTGACCCCTGAGGATGCATATTTAACCATGAAAAATCCAAAAAATGTAAAAATATCCTCCAGCAAGTGCTCAAAATGCGAGCGCAAGAGCGCGCGACCCACCTAGCCACAAAACTCGTTTTTTTTAAACCAAAATTCTGAAAATGATAAAATTTCTTCCGACCTGCTCAAATCTTCGGGAGCTTTCGAGGTCCTCTCCATCATGTGTCTTGTTTCCAGTCAATGAAGCTTCGCCAAAACTGGCGGATTAGGCCTTTTTCGCCGTTGAAGGCCCGTTAACCCCTCCTCTTCGCTTATCCCTCATCCTCGCTTTGCAAACATGCATGCGAGCCCGGTGAATGGCCTTTCATGTGGCGAAGCATGTCTGTCTCGGAAGCGCTCGCCAACCGCCTTCTCCGCATGTATATTTACCCGCGTGAGGCACAGATTCTGGCCACCGGTGTCATGTCACCGAGCCTCTTTCGATTCCACCTGGCCGTCCTCACACCATTTGCTATCCTGCAGCTGAGCTTCTCATCTCGAGTCAGTTGTTGCGCTCGGTCGGTTAATCACCCACCGAGCCTTTCGCAATTGGTCTTTCAGCTGGCTGGCTCCTTGCCCTTTTCGCTCCCGGGATGACTTCCCTCGCCCGAGCGAGAGCTCGTACTAAACATCAATGCATCGTCATATCGTGTTCCGCCTCTCGATAGGCCCTCACTGCGTGCGGCGGGCTTCCTTGCCCTCGTCTTGCGGTACTCCGTACCGTACCGGAGAAGAAAGGACCCTTTCGACATCACGTGGAGACAATACTCGCCGTGTCGGGAGGAAGTGCCCACAGACCCTTCCACCCCCACGGCGGGGAGACAAGACCCGCCGTGTCGGCCGCAACAAGGCCCTGTGGCCTCGCCGATATGTCCGAACCAAAGGAGTAATGATATGCCCAACCCTTAGCGGTCCGTCCCTCGTGTGAAGGCTCGCTCATAAACCGGCTTTGCCGCCGTGTACCGAAAAGTCTTCGAAAATGAAGTCCTCCCAAGATGCCCCGCCCGCCAACCTGATGTGACACCAAGATTTTGATCAAAGCGAAAAAATGATATACCTTCGTATCGTCAGCATCGCTCGTCTTTCTTCGCACAAATGTAAACTATCTTCTCTATAAATAAGCAGATAAGAAATAAGGAATATTCATCATACGCACTCTCAGAAGTACTACAAACGAACATGATATGAGAAAGACGAGCATACCGTTCACAAATCGAAATATCTAAATGATGAGCCCGCAGTGGGTGCATACCTATCTCTCAAGAATCAATGGAAAAACTCGCTCACAAGCCACATATCTGGGTTTTTAACATATGGCTCATAGTGAAATTTTCAATCGCTACCTTGCTCCATTCTCGCCTTACAGTATGCCATGGCTTGAGCAATAGCCAAAGGCGAAACAATGAAATCAACCCTCAAAGAAGGTTTACCCGATTACCCCGTAAATGAAGAACAAACAAACGTGCTAATTCACGATGAGGCCGGTTTGCACAACCATCTCACAAAAATCAAAACATGACAAGAAACTTCGAAATAATCCATAGCTAATGGACATGTCACAACCGAGCCAAAGAAGTAGGCTCCTCTCCATATGATCACTTACTGCTTTCCGCGGAACCTGCATAATATTACTCTTTCCAACCACCGAATCACCGCCCGACCCCGGCTCATATTCCGACTCGTTCTCCATATCTTCTCGATCAAACCTTTTGCAATGTGTATGCTGATATGAATGCAAAGGAAAGCAAGATTAGACGTATGTTTAACATTCACTCACGAATATCCCACCGCCAAAACACCATCAAGGAATCAAATTATGGGATAAAATTCTTCAAATGGGCCGAAAGGCGCATTCTATTTGAATGCAACAATGGACAAAATAGGAGTAGCAACCTTCAAAGTTTGGACACATCTAGTCAAAGGAGAGTATGGTATAATCAAAGTGATATGTTTGCCTACGAGTTTATGACCATAAAGGTTTCAATAGGTCATTTGAAACAATGCTAACATTAAACAAAAACATGAGCGTATACTAACATCGGGGTACTGTGACTCATGACACACATGAGAAAATGTGACTCAAAGGGTTTAATCATGATAAAAATAACAATGGCAAGGCACATGGGTATGAGAGCAAGAGTGATTTTCATGTTTATGAAAGGCCGACCATATCACCTGCTTCTTGTACATCAAACCCATTTTTTACACCATTGATTTTCATTTTAACCCCGAAAACAATAATCTCTACAATGTGGGGTTTTTTAAATTTTTCATTTGCATATTAGAACCATGTATATACACAAACACAAAACCCCAAGTGATTGAAGAAACCTCGCTTTGAAGGCAACTGAGTCAATTCCGAGCCAACTGGCGCTCAAACACACCGAATGTCACCGCGTGGGTCGTTGTGCTCTCGCTTTGGGCCGCGCACCCTGTGGGTCGCGCAGCAAACCCACCGTGCTAAACCAACCTCCGTTTGGGTCGCGCAGCCCCGGTGGGTCGCTCTACCAATCCTGGGTCGCGTGCACCCCTAAACCCCGTCCACGTCCAAAAGTCCGAACCTGGCCAATTTTGCAAATACGTTTTAGAGCAATGAAATCGGTTCAAATGAACTTGTTTGGCCTTTATACACTTCACTAAAACATTCCCACCATCATACTTTATTCCAAATCTAACTTCAACCCACATTACAAATGTTCTTGTAATTTTCACTTTGGCTTTTTCAAATACAAACTTGCTTTGGTTTCTCTTGAATGAGCATCAAGGATTTTGCTGTCTTTTTATGTGATATGCAATGTTTTGGCTAGAGAAAAGACTGTGTCCGTTTACAATGTCTTCATGGCGTAATAATTAAAATTTATTACAAAATGATAATGACAAATTTCTATTTCAAAACAGAAGCGCCTTGGACTAGAAATGTATTATTTTTTTTTATGCCGATGATAATAAAAAATAGAAATCCGGGCATCGGACTCTCCTCACCCTTTTGTGCTTTATGACTATGTAAAAATGACTCAAAAACCCTAAACACCAAGACCTAGACACTTATCGACATTTTAATGACTTTATACATAATGACAATGACTATAAATAATTTTTTGAGAAAATATTTTTAAAAATAGCGCCTGGTGCATAGCCATGAGGAAACACAAAATGACACAAACCCTTCGAAGGCTCATGGCATGATCCTAGTGATATGCAAAGAAGGAAGGCTAGAATGAATAATGAATATGCAAAAGACGAAATGATCATCGACTTTATAAGTGCCATACGACTTAACACCATCAATGCGACGACTTACCCCCAAGTGCGACACAAAAAGATAAACTTTGTGATGACAAGGACGACACTTGTGCCGTATAGTGATTCAAACTTTTGGAATGAGTGTGCTACGTTTCTACATGGTAAGAATGACTCTTTAACACCAAGGTTACCCCTTGGAACAAAACCACATATATGCAATGTGTACGATACTTTCATGTGCTAAAATGTGACACTCATTTTCTTATAAACGGACAAGAACACTTAGAGAAAACACATGTACGGACACTTCTAATACTTGTGACAACATCATACAAAGTCAAAGTAGGCTCGAAATTTGGATGTAGGCAAAAAATTTGGAGGGTGGTTTAGCATCGACAATGTGTCCTCAGATCAAAACCTAGATATTCATCATTATGTGTAATCAAAAGAGGATGGTCAATTATGGACTTATTATTTTACTTAGAAGTAAATATCTATTGAGGAATATCATTTTTATTTCCCAAATTTTCATGACCCTTCATGGATATTTGCATTTATTATGCTTTTTGGTGGTGATAATTGAATATTTACACTTCATCGCTCTAATACCTCAACTACTATTCAAAAATCATAAGTTCTATCTATAGGCACATCTACACTAGGATCCAAATCTCGCTTATTTTTATTTGCCCTAATTTTTTCCCACTTCCTTTAGAATCGTCTTGGACCCCCTTCTCTTAAACATTCACTTTTTATTTTTTAAACCACATATTCTTGTTGAATTTTAACTCACAATATAGACCTAAATGTTAATATTTGTGGAACCTAGTGTAATAAAAGGTCTGACTAACATAATATAGAATCTTGCAATGAGAGGAAGGGATTTTTGCAATAAAATATTTCCACCTAGGCACTTGCACATATCCATACCCACCAGAAACTAAGCTATGGACAATGAATTAGAATTTGAAAACCTCATATTAGCTCCAATAAAGGAACCCTAAAGAGTTACGATTCTCTTTAGAAAGTTCATATGCTTATAAGTCTAGAGATAGAAAAGGGAGTTTTACCCACATCGAAAGAGTATTGCTGTATTATATGTTTACATCAAAGAAATGAGTACACATTCTAATAAATAAAGGCTAAGGACTACCCTTCCATTTGGTAATTAAAACTTTATTTGATTTCCTCATAGACTAAAATGTAAATGCCATCTAACCCCTACATAATAAATATAAAATTGGAATGTACCCAATCTATGCCTCCCACTCAAGTTGCATCCACTCTTTTATAGATTTCTCGCATATGATTGTACCAGGGCATCTCCCCGCTATGGTTTGGGTCACTAAACCTATCACCTGATGCATTTAAACATCATCATCATGAACCCATTTCAATTGGTTCTTATTTTTCTTAACACACCTCTTCCCATGCTTGACCATAATGTCTCTACTAACTCCCCTCTTTTAATATCTACCTACGCGAATATTTAGAAAACACACCTCCTAAATCCTCCTTGTACCCTCCTCCCAATATCCAAACTCGTTCAACCAGAATACATCCTTTCAGGCCATGGGACCAAATTCACCACTAAATGATAAAGTTGCATAGTTCTCCTCTTCCAAGCTTTACCATCACCACAACTTTAAAAAAAAAACCCCTCTTAAATCCTCCATGGACCCTCTTCTTGATCTCAAAAAAATTTCAACCAACATACATCCTTATAATCCTTGAGACCAACTTCACCATCTACTGGTGCTAAGGGTATAACTAAAGGACATGTTACATGTAAATCGAATCTTCCCATCAAGGACTCGACTGTTTCACTACCCCATAGATGGAGCAAATGTTGATCCAAAGAGGCCTTTCTATCCTTTTGGAATGGGTAAAAATCATCATGACCTGTACAAAGTGAATTTAGGGAAATTTTACTACCCCTATCATGTTGAACTAGAAAAATTTTGCCATAGCCAATCTACTAGTGTTCACAAATTTTCCCTCATGCCTCTGAAGTTGTTCTGCTTGTTTACTAGCAAATATCCCCTTTATGTAACTAGAATCTACACTTGACATGTGATAGCTTAATGATTTATAAAATATTTGGGCTCCCTCGTGTGAGTTTTCGAAGTAATCAACAACCTTTCCATACACTGTCAAAGAAATCCTAGTGCGATCTCCTTCCACTAAAAAACTTGTGAAAACCTAGCCTATTCATTAAACCCTAGCACATCCATATTTGAGCATTGGTATGATATTTGGTTTCAATCCTCTCTCCATCCCATTGTTAATTTTAAACCTTCCATGATACTTAACTTCTCATAATGATTTTGTCTTTAATCTTTGATCCGTTATAGATAAATTTGTACAACATAACTAACTTACAATTCTTAGGAATATAAGGTTATAAAACCATTTGATTGAGAATGCATGAAACTTATTTAGGGGGACTAAATAAAATTGGATGATACATGGATAAATATGTTAAAATGAACTCTTCCTTATTAAGTTGTGGATAGGTTTATTTTTTTAGTGTAGTAGAAATGTTATTTAATTTTAATTCATATTCATAAAATTTTCAATGTTAAATTTTATAGACATTTTGGTCTCTATATATATAAGTATAGGATACATTAAGAGAAAGTAAACGTAATTCCCAACCTACTATGAATAAGAGAAATAAGGTAATTTAATCTTAATAAACTAAATATGTCTTTGTATCTTCTAATTTTCTTCTAATCTCTTTCACTTCCCTATTCTTCATATTGGTAAAACCTATACAATGTTGTTGATGTGGAAAGACAAATATAACACTATACATTATGATCAAAGATAAGGAGGACACAACTAATACCCTTATGATCTTAGAAAATAAAAGTTTAAAGTATAAAATAGGATATTTTTCTGCCCAAAAGCTTAAATCGCTTCTCTAGAACCTAAGGATGATGAGAAACAACCATGTTTTAACTATTGTTTAAACAAATTTCCTTGACAAATGACTTCTCCTAGCCTTCCATGATATTCCAAGCCTTTACAACTGCCAAGATATCACTCAGGATTTTCAAATGTCTTGGACTACAGGAATTAAAAAAAAACAAAATACCAATATTGATATAATCATAATAAACAAAGATAAAACTTCTAAGAAGAGACCCAGTTTTACCTAGAGCCCAACCTCTCAATTCCACTAATGTCAAATTATGAGATTCCCAAATTGAAAAACATAAAACAACGCAAAAAACCTATCCATTGAAAAACACTTGGTCCTTTAGAAAATATTTAGCTTGGGTGTAAAAAGGGGGGAGGAAGAAAATGAAAAGCCACAACAATGATAAGTTTAAAGGCTAAGGTAAAATGTTTCTAGAAACAAAGGCCAAGAAATCCCAGCCCCTTGTAGTCAAAATTGATCATTAAGAGAATGAAAAAATCCCAAAGAGTAGAGCACGTTGAAAATTTTCCCAAGACTTTGTTGGAAATATTGTTTTCATTGATTTAGAAAATAGGGAGAGACTACAAATGTCAAAGATAACGATTGCAAGATGAAGATTTTTGGAAATATTGTTTAGATACCCATATTTTTCTTGATGCTAATTTTGGATGCCCTATATTTGAAAGAGTGTTTACTCTAAATACCTAGATTATATGTGAGCATAAGGTATATGGTTGAATATATCATTTTGAGACATTTCAAATGGTATATTACACTACCTCTAACTCTATAGGAATAAGAATATATGAAATATTCTATCAAGTCAGTCTGACAAGAAAGTACAGGTCGACCTAACCAGTTTCACAAGTGAGCCCCATAAGTAAATGTAGAAACACTATAAATAAAGAATATATGAGTGCATTTGAAGACCATGAATGAAATAAGATATCTGAGATGTACAACACTAGCTGGAGAATCTCTTGCGGTCTTAAAGGTGGAGGAAAATTTTTATTTTTTAAGTGAATGAATCATCTTGGAATTTTTGTTATAAATTTTCTTCTAGGATGTTTTAGACTATGAGACTTCGAGGAGATAGAGGTATATGTTCATGCAGACATGATTGGTTTGCTACAATTTCTGATATGATCTGAGGAAGTTAGGGTTCCTAAATGATCCTAAAATATGCTTCAAAAATTCCAACTAGGAGTGTTCACTATAATGTTTCAAACCATGAAACTTGGGGTAGAGGGAGCAAGATATTCATGTACTTGTGATAAAAAATTTGAACTCTAGTTTGTTATAATTTTGGGTATATGATCTAATGAATTGATGGTTCTTGAATGCTCCTAAAATATATTTCAAATATGTCATATTGGAATTTTCATTATAAAATTTTCTAATATGTTTCATACTATGAAATATTGACGAGATAGAGGGGATATATCTAGGTATATTTAGTAGAAATTTTACATGTTGGTTCACTATAATTTACGAAAGATGCTTTGATTAATTCAAATTTCCTACATGCTCCTAAAATATGATTCAACTAAGTTAACATGGGATTTCGTTATAATTTTTTTCCTAAGATGTTTTAGACTGTGAAATATTGAGGAGACGAAGGAGAGATATCTAGGTACCTAGGGTAGAAATTTTAGAAATTGGTTTGCTATAAATTCAGAGGCATGCTCTTAAAAATTTAGGGTCCCTCGATGCTTTTGAATTATGCTTCAAATAGGTCACTTGGTGTTTTAATTGTAACTTTTCGTGAGATGTTCAGACTATGGAATCTAGAGGAGATAGAGGAGAGATCTCTAGGTATCTATGATAGAAATTTTAGACTTCTTCTCACTATAATTTTGGAGATATTCGTAGTATTCTTCAAATCAACTTCAAACATGTCATTGTGGCATTTTCTATATAACTTATTTTATGGTACTTTTCATACTATGAAAATTTAAGAGATCCAACAAGACATACAAAAGGGCTTTAGGTAAAAGTTTCATAATTGGATATGTGGCATGTTGTACAAGTTTTTCTTTGAAAGAGGCCAAAACAACATTTTCGGGGAGAAAAATACCCGGTGAAGGTAGAAGCAACAAACAAACCTGGTGAAGGCAAAGCAACATATATACCTAGTGAAGGTAGAAGTAACTAGCATGCTTGGTGAAGGAAGAAGTATCAAAAAAACTTTTTAAAGTAGGTTGGTACCTATAAATATTTGTCACCATAAGGGATTGGTGTCTCGTATAGTTTGGTGCCTCAAAATCTTGCACCATAGTGGATTGGTGTCTCTTGTAGGTTTGTGCTTACAAATATTGCAACAAAAGGGATTAGTTCTCCTACAAGTTGGTACCTACAAATATTTCAACAAAGGAGGTTGGTGTCTCTTTTTTTGAAAATGTAACAAGTCAACATGGGATTTCATTATAAATTTTTTCCTAAGATGTTTTAGACTGTGAAATATTGAGGAGACAAAGGAGATATATCTAGGCACCTAGGGTATAAATTTTAGAACTTGATTTGTTATAAATTCAGAGGCATGCTCTTAGGAATTTATGGTCCCTCGATGCTCTTGAAATATGCCTCAAATAGGTCAGCTTGGAATTTTCATTGTAACTTTTTGTGAGATGTTCGGACTATAGAATCTATAGGAGATAGAGGAGAGATCTCTAGGTATCTATGATAGAAATTTTAGACTTTTTTTTTGGTGAGGTAAATCCCCTCTGCGGGTAGAGGTGATCCCACTAGCCCTAGAGTGGTTCTAGCCACAAACAAGACACGCTATGACATCAATTCCTAGCTAAGAATGGACAAAGACTTGATAGATCACTACCTTAGGTCCTGCGCTGCTGTGTCATCCAGAAGAATGGCTACCTCCCGCTCCTGATTCAACAGATCATGATCCACTCGTTCTCACACCCGAATACCTGCACATACACAAGAGACGAAGACGATACACAACATAATATTTCGCATTCCTAACTATCATTCAGTCGAATAATACTAAATCACATGCATTAAATAAACATAACACAAAGATGGAAACAATATCATAGTCGAGTATATTAAATTAAAGAAGGAAGAGTATAACCGGGCTTCAACGTTGCAATCTCCTCCAGTAGGGTTCCAGCGGAGCATGTCTCACAAAGCTCGTCGGGAATTCAGACGGGGCTCTCTCTACATGATCCTCCTTGGTTTGACCTTCTCTATAACGATTACTCAGCTATAATTTCTCTTCTCCAAGATCAGCTTCTTGGCTATATTTTCAACCACTGTTTCAGCTAGTTTGTGTAGAGGGATAAGGCTTATTTATATAGAGGGAGAAGGAGAGGTTAGGATCCCTATAATAATGGGGGGAGTCCTATCCTCTAATAATGTTCCATCAACCATTTCCTAAAGGTAGAGATCTGTGGCTTATCGAGTTTAGCCACTTGCAATGAGTCATTCCTGAGATGGTTAAAGGAAACTTCTGCCTCCAATTTGTTAAAAAAAATTCAAAAACAGGCTGGTGCGGGTAAAACAAAGGGAAAAAGTGTTGGCTGGCGCGGCCTCTACTGTATATTTTCCCCATTGGCGCGAGGTATGAACTGGCTACCCGCGCCAATGCCAAAACATGGGTTTTTGGGTGCTTTCAGAGGAAATGTTCAACTGGAGAAAGCATGTGCTTATGCAGAAGGATGCAAAGAAAGTATTTGCAGTGTATGACACTGCTCACAGGTCACGGGAAAGACCCTCCAATATGCGGGGCGAGGGATTGTAGGGACGGTGACAAATTGCAGTATGATAGATGCTCGCTAAAGCATGAGGTCTGAGAGAGAGGTAGGGGTGAAATTATTTATGAGAACACGTTCAACCAAAAAATTGTCATCGAAAAACCTGCAAGTACGAATACAACTGATATATCTAATACATGACACATGGTATGGACGCAGCCATCGATAATAGAGTACATAAATAATAAGATCTGAGGTATGGGAACAGCCATCCAGCAGTAGGGATCAATAAATAGACTTAGGTATGGTCGCAACCATCTAATCAAAGGAGTCATAATAATCCACAAAGAACCGGTAGCCTAGATTTCATCAGACAAAACCTAGGGTCTTGCGCTCCATCTCGACCCGAACAGAGTACAAATTCGAGCATGTGAATATGTGAGCTGAAGTTGAACATGCAAGAACATTGTCTGATTACCATCCAATGATGAAAGCTATTAACAAACGTGAGAGAAACCACCAATAATGACAATGGCTCTCAAGGTACAAAAGGTACAATCCACGGCATGTGAACAGTGATCTGAAGTCAAACACCTGCAGAGTCAATCGATCAAAGGCCAATGATGTGGACCTTACGTCGAGTGCGAAGAACCTACCATTGAGGCATGTAGGCTCCAAGATACCTAAAGGGAGTCTCTATATCAACTTCCTGGATAATGAGTTGGAGTCGACAAGAAGGGACCTTTATCGAAGGTGGGCCATAATTTTTCCCACATCATCGACACGAGACAGAGGGATATGATTTTTGTGAATCAAGACCAACAGAGAATCAGAGGGAGGTTGAAAACTGCAGAGGCCAACTTCTCTTAAACATATCGGCGGCACGACACTGGATTTGGAAGTATTTGACATCAAGGGATCTGAGTTCATGGTGACGCAGCAAAGAGCATATGAGCGTTCAAAAGAGATTACCCAAACCCATGGAGGAAAACAGACAACGATATGAGATTTCCCCAACCCGACACGAATGCATACAAGTTCCATGTTCAAGAGCGACATACTACCAACACAAATACAATCTTGGTTCCATTTTCCCCTACCATTTCTGGCAAGTACCCCAATTATTTTTGAAAACAAGCTTGAAGGGGATAGCATGTGCTTGCGATGTAAGTTTTTCCTTCGAACAAATCCAACCTAGTACATTTTACGAGCGCTAGGAAGGAGGAAATCGAGTAATGTCATGATGACGGAGTCTGATGTCATCAGGTTTTAACGAGTCTGACAAAGGAAGAACTCGAAATATTTTCATATTTAGAGAGTTTGAAAAGAAGGCAGAAAAGAAAACTCCAATAGTCCCTTTTCGTAAATAGTCCCTCAGATCTGAAAAGGTAGAAAACTATGTCTGAGAGAACCTCTTAGTCACAATTGGCAAAGGTATTCCTTTTTCGTAAATAATCTATCCCAGCCCGAAAAGGGGGTAAACGTATATTGGGTAGATATCGTTTCACATCCAATTTAACAAGTTCAAAACAACAAGTGACTCGGCGATCTTTTCAATTTTAGAGAGTCAGAAAAGAGCTGAAAGGTGACTCCAGTAGTGAATTTTTCATGTTTTTACCGAGTCCAAAAAATTATAAAATAAAACTCGTCTCTTCGTCATAACCACGTAAAAAACATGTCGCTACACAAAAAGACGCATGTAAAACATATTCCACGAAAATAGTATGAAAATATATTGACAAATATGTTTTAAAACCTATTTTAGGACTTTGAAAAGTTATAAAAGACCATAAACAGTAAAAAATATTTACTTTTCACTTTTACCTCTTTGCAGAGCAACAGTGACCCGTTTCCCTTACAAACTTCAGGCGACGATTGTGAAAAACCCAGTGGACCAATCCGGATTTCGTCTATTTCAGGTAAGAGCCGACTTCATTGGCCATATTTTAAGCTATATTTTATTGCATTCATTTGTCATTTGGGATCCCTTAGGGGAGGATTGGTAAAATCTCAGGCTCCACGGTTGGTGCGGGTTCCGGGCATGGACCTATGCCAATCGACCCTATTTTACACAGGGGTCGCGCCAAGTGGCGCGACTGTTAGCCAAATAGTCGTGCCAACCATACAACCCAACATCCATTTTAAATACAAGAAAATGCAACCAATAGATTGCAAATTTAAACACCCAAGGAGGTTTCTAATGTTCCTATGATCATTTCATGCAAGTGCAAAGTGAAAAAATATGGTGATCGAGTGGAAGGAGAGAGAGCATAGTGAAGAGGATGAACAAGCAATGGAAAATGAACATTGTATGAATTCCCTCAGGAATTGTGGGCTCAAAAAGTTCTTCCTGAAACCATGTCACCTGGCTCAGCCCGAATTGCTTCAGTATCTCATCAGCATTTGGGATGAAGATCAGGAGAAGTTCGTACTTCGGGACCAAGAGCTTGAGCTAGAATTATCTGACGTATATTTCATCACTGGATTGTCGCGTAGGGGTGTAGTCCCTATTTTGACTGGTACCCAGCCTTTCGAGGAAAGCATGACAATGGTAATGAACAGGGTGTGCCCAGGGGCACAGAAAGGAACAGGGAGTGGTAAAGTGGATATCCAGACCGTCCCTGATATAGAATTGAGAGTAATACTACACACTATCACGCGGGCCGCAAGATCGAAGGCACCGCATGAGGCTATGAAGATGCAATTACTTCTTGCTTCAGAGTGTATGCACCCAACCATCTTCAACTGGGCTGAGGCTGTAACTATGAACATCAAATAACAGCTCACCAAATGCAAGAAGACCAAACTAAAGCATTTTGGGTATGGGTCGATCCTGGTATCATTCTTCTTGGAACGATTGCCCATATTTCAGCGCCAGGAGGCTATAGTCCCGGAGCCACCACTGAGATAGCCATTGATGGCCCGATGGGTGGCACTGATGCCCAGAGTAGGGGGTGGCCAACAGATGTCCTGGAGGCCATAATTTTTTTATTGGCTCCGATGACAGCTAATTTTCATGGAGGATTGGCCCTACACCGGCATAGACTTTACCGAAGACCCAGAATTCCCACTCCTGGAGGGAGATGATTGGGACGAAGAACTTGGTAAGACTCATTTTTTATTTTTATGAGTTTTATGATTTTTTAGTATATATGCATGTTCTGACAGTTAATCTCATATGGATGCAGATGTTGGCCCAGAGCATCCCGCCGGTATGTCTCCAATAGCGAGGCGGACTCCTCGTGACTTCAATCCTCTAGGTGAAGGCATTGATGAGGAGTTAGTGCAGAACCTAGAGGGAATCACCCATGGGGTCCCATATTATGCCCGTTTTGATGATGTACCTCAAGCTTACCAGAGGCACACTGTAGGAGTGCCAAGTCGTATCCACCGCTTGCTGAGGCGGTTGGTACGGGCGGTGACGTGCTATCATGAGCACTACACCGACTAGGCATTTAGGCTTTATTTCTGCACATTTTGGAGAGACATGTTGTCTCATGATGTAACCGAAACAGACATATATTATTTTTTTGGTTTTATGATGCACACGGCTTGTAAACAAACGATATATATATATATATACATCTATTTTCTACATGGGTCTATGTACATATGATGATGTTTGTTACAAATTATGAAAATTCCTAATACAATGTTTATCTAATGTATCAGTTAAATAATCTGCATAATAAGTAATGACCCAAGAATCAGGAAAAATGTTCACAAAGGGTATAAAACCTAAAGGTTTCTTTTTTATGCAAGCTTGAAAACAAAAGTAAACTATTCTTGAGATTTGGTTTCATGTTGACACAAGCTTGAAACAAAAGTAAACTATGCTTGAAAAACATGCATGCCCCCCAGCATGGTGACTCAATTCGAGGTGTACATGCCCCCCAAGCTTTAGTCCATAGGAAATGGAGTGAAGGTTCAAAACATGAGAGTAAGAGAGACTCGATTTGAATTTTATGAGATCTAGCAAAAACTCACGGGAATGTGTTTCATTGTTTTAATGAGGTTGACACACTTAAAAGAACCGTCCTCAAAAGTGCCTGTTTCATTTTTTAAGGAGCTTGACACAAGAAAACGAACTATGCTCTGACAACCTTTCATTACGATGAATAAGAGGTCGTGGATTCTAAGAGGTTCACATCCGATGGGAGAACGATATCGCAAAAATCAGGACCCAATGCCCCCAGTACACGATGCACGATGGCACCATCATTGGATGTGGGCATAGGATAGGTAGCCACGTAATTAACCTGTGGTAACAAAGAGACAACTGGCGGATAAAGACCCGGAAGGGATGACGGTAGACCAGATGTCATGTCAAGACCAATGAATGAAGGTTGATCAATGGTCACGATTCGACCTTTATGTGGAAAATGGATCACACGAAAGAGGGAGGAGACAACTGCCCCTATGACATAAATATAGTCATGCCCCAAGAGAAAATTGAAATCTAAGGGGCTGGGAACAACCATCACGTCAATATGGACGGTTTTCCTTCCCAAAGTAACGGGAAACTTTGGAAGGATCCCTAATGCTTGACTGGTTCCTCTATTAAAATCCAACAGATTCTGGGTAATAGGCATAAGCGGTGGAGAACCAAAAGCTTGCCAAGTAGTGGAAGAAAGAATACTAATAGACACACCTTCATCTATAATGGTGCTAGGTACGACCACATCAAAGGTCTGTACTGTGATCTCAAAAGGCACATAAGAGGGAAGGCAGTATCGAGCAAATCGACTCCAATCAAAGGAAGCAACCAGAATGTTTGGAGGGGATACCATCGAACTGAGATGGTTGCCCCCTGGTGTTACCGGAGCAAGAGGAGCATTCTCCTAGAATTCCATCACAAGAGTAGGAGGAGAAACTTCTTGAACGATAGGGATGGAAGAATCTCTCTTTAAGTCAGAAGAATCTAAAGAAACAAGAAGAACATGGGGGGGGGATAGATCCACTCTCAACGGAAAAGACTTTATGAACCACAGATGGGGTCAGATCGACCGATTCCTTGGCCAATGATTGGTTGGGAAAAGATTCCTGAATTTGAATTCCCAAAGGAGCAGGATCGAGCAAGGATGATGCTTGACTAATTGTGGAATCAACTAGTGAAGGACTCGAAGAAATTTTCTGATAACCAGCCAGAAGGCAGGGTGCAGAAATAGTGGAGTTGTCCAACACTCTCTTATCTTCATCCATATATGGAAAAAGGTGAATGGGATGATGCCCTTCACACAACTTACAGGGATTGGTAATCTTACCCTGTTTTTTATGAGCATTATCAGAGCTAGTCAAATATGTGCTAGCAATATGACTTCCAAAAGCCAAAAGTAATGGCGGACAGTCGTCAGAACATGCGTCAAGTACCTTGGGAATGCCAGGGAAGTCTTAAAGCAGATGGTTACCTTTGCAGAGCATGCAAGGGAATTTGACTTTCCGTGGAAGTTTGGATGGTTCCATAAGGGAAGGTTCCTTAAGCGCAGTGGCTGCAGTCTTAGCCTCTCGCTTTCTGACTTCTTCTTTTTTATCTTCTTCTTCTTCTTCTTAGCCACCTGGTTACTAGAATCTAGACTTTCACTAGGTGAAGTAGAAGAGGAGGACGAAGAAATAGGAGAAGAAGGGGAGAGGTCCACTTTAGAAGCAACATGATTTTTTTCTAGTGGGGGAGACGGCTATACAGTGGACAGAACACTCGAGACCACCGAGGTCAAGAATAACCATACAAGCAAACCAACAGTTAACCCTCGAAGAGACAACGTTGCCATATAAGGAGCACCAACATTTCCAAAAGTAGAAAAAAGGCTAGTGTTCCCTTCGAAATGGATTCCTGGGTCAGTGAACTCTGGAATTGTTGCCATCAGGAAAAAATTTAAAACAACACCCTAAGGAAACTAACTTTAACCAGGAATATTTCGTGGATAGTTAATTTTTAAAACGTTGAAACAAAACTCTACTATTTCATATTTTAAGAGTTGAGAAACAGGCAAAAGGTGACTCTATCACTTTCAGGTTGAAATGAGCATGAAAGGACAAGTGCTCAATGATATTTTCAAGTTTATGGAGTCAGTAAAGATCGAAAATGACTTCTCAGTTAGTCTAGGTAAAGAGGTGTACCAGGTTCCCGTGAACTGCCATATACACCTTGGTTATAAAATGAAAGAAGAATCAACCAAGGACTTGACGTACTACAGGTAGTCTCCCCGAATGTTGTGTTCAGTGTATCACAGTTACAAGGTGGCAGACTTGGCTTCCTATGGATAAAAGGATTGCAACCTATAGGGGTCTCCCTTTATATACTCGACGGTACGGGGAGCATAAGTCCATATTAGCGTTGTCTGAAGCCAGATGGTGAGTGACATCTGCTAGGTTTTAAGACACTGAAACACGTCTCTAACTTAGACCACTAAATTTTTCGTTAAGTTTCAATGTTTCCTTAGTTTAATTGAATAAATTTTAAGTTGATCTTGTATTTATGTTTCAATTCCAAGGTCCTACTGAATGTTGGATCTCACAAATCCCTGAATGCAAGCTACATTCCATGAAATACCATTTCATTCAATGAAGAGCTATCTACGAGAAGGTTAAGAGTTTCAAGTGATAGAAAACAATGAAAGCACACAAAAGTATTCACTACAGAACCTGATGCAAACTAATGAGAATGAGAAATCTTTCCTAGAATGCCAAATAGTAGTTACGCAAAATATTTTCCAATTCTACATTGCAAACAAAACAAATGCAAGCACAAAGTTTTTTTTTTTTCTCAATGTAATAGAGAAAAAAGTGCACTAAATAACATGAAAAATGAATCTTCACACTAGTTCGAGAATGCCAATGCAAGAGTCGAAACAAAGCAACTCAAAAAACTCAAAAGAAAACAAGACAAGAACTCAAACCAATGTCACAATCTCTCAAATCGAAGAAATATGTCGAAAGGGACCCATACAAGAAATGTGAGCTATGCTTGGAGCGATAGGAAGCAAAACTAAATGAAAGAGACAAGACTCACTCAAGACTCATTTCACCAAAAGAAACCACTCAAAACGGATCCAAGGAGTTGAATGCAATCAAGCAAATAACGAAGGTGACCGCGAAACAAAAGACCCAAACTCCAACAGGAGGCTCAGCATGTAAAAGCACTAGAAAGCCCTAATTCCATGATGTTGAAATAAAAGGACAGATAACCAAAGGTAGAAGGCTGATCACAGTCACAAACAAACCCAAAGCACTCAAAACAAGTGCAGAAAACACCTAGAGACACCAGGATGGACAAAAAATCCCAAAACAAGGAAAACCCTAGCACCTACAGGAATTAGCATGACTTTCTGGCTATAATCCATGCTAGACAAGGGATGGCGTGGGTGATAAATTGGAAACTCGCACCAGTGGGCGCAACTGTTAGGCTGGAAACCGCACCAATCAATCCAACTATGAAAAGATGAAAATTTGGAAAAACAGAGGTCAAAAATTATCCTCTGGGGATGAACAGAGGCCTAAGACTCAGTAAAACAATCCAGAAAGGCAAGCTAAGCAAGCAAAGACCAAGAAGAATATCTAATAGAAAAAATATAAACTCGCATTGATCCCCAGCAGAGTCGCCAATTTGTTGGTGAGGTAAATCCCCTCTGCGGACAAAGGCGATCCCACTAGCCCTAGAGTGGGTCTAGCCACAAACAAGACATGCTACGACATAAATTCCTAGCTAAGAATGGAAAAAGACTTGATAGATCACCTACCTTAGGTCCTGTGCTATTGTGTCATCTAGAAGAATGGCTACCTCCCACTCCTGATTCGGTAGATCACGATCCGCTCGTTCTCACAACAGGATACCTGCACATACACAAGAGACGAAGATGATACAAAACATATTATTTCACATTCCTAACTATCATTCAGTCGAAGAATACTAAATCACATGCATTAAATAAACATAACACATATATGGAAACAATATCACAGTCGAGTATATTAAATTAAAGAAGGAAGAGTACAATCGGGCTTTGACGTTGTGATCTCCTCTAGCACGGTTCCAGCGGAGCACATCTCACAAAGCTCATCGGGAATTCAGATGGGGCTCTCTCTACAGGATCCTCCTTGGTTTGACCTTCTCTATAATGATTACTCAGCTATAATGTCTCTTCTCCAAGCTCAGCTTCTTGGCTATATGTTCATCTACTGTTTCAGCTAGTTTTTGTAAAGGGAGAAGGCTTGTTTATATAGAGGAAGAAGGAGAGGTTAGGATCCCTATAATCATGGGGGGAGTCCTATCCTCTAAGAATGTTCCATCAACCATTTCCTAAAGGTATAGATCAGTGGCTTATCAAGTTTAACCACTTGCAATGATTCATTCCTGAGGTGGTTAAAGGAAAATTCCACCTCCAATTTGTTAAAAAACATTCCAAAAAAGGCTAACACGGGTACAACATAGGGATAGAGCGCTAGATGGCATGGCCTCTAGTGTATATTTTTCCCATTGGTGCGAGGTATGAACTGGCTACCTGCGCCAATGCCAAAACATGAGTTTTTGGGTGCTTTCTCAGGAAATTTTCAACAGGAGAAATCATATCCTTATGCAGAAGGATGCAAAGAAAGTATTTGCAGAGTATGACACTGCTCACAGGTCATGGCAAAGACCCTCCAATATGCGGGACGAGGGATTGTAGGGACGGTGACAAATTGCTGTGTAACATTTGGCTCACTATAATTTTGGAGATATGCGTAGTAGTCTTAAAATTAACTTCAAACATGTCACTGTGGAATTTTTGATATAACTTATTTTATGGTACTTTTCATGCTGTGAAATTTTAAGAGATCCAACAAGACATACAAAAGGGATTCAGGTAAAAATTTCATAATTGGATTTGAAAAATTGGATATGTGGCATGTTGTACAAGTTTGTCTTTGAAAGAGGCCAAAATAACATTTTCGGGGAGAAAAATACCCAGTGAAGGTAGAAGCAACAAACAAACCTGGTGAAGGAAAAAGCAACATATATACCTAGTGAAGGTAGAAGCAACTAGCATGCTTGGTGAAGGAAGAAGTACCAAAAAAACTTGTTAAAGTAGGTTGGTGCCTACAAATATTTTTCACCATAAGGGATTGGTGTCTAGTATAGGTTAGTGCCTAAAAATATTGCAGCATAGTGGATTGGTGTCCCTTGTAGGTTTGTGCCTACAAATCTTGCAGAAAAAAGGTTTATTTCTCCTACAAGTTGGTACCTACAAATATTGAAACAAAGGAGATTGGTGTCTCTTTTTTTGAAAATGTAGCAAGAAATTCCTAATTTAATTTTCCCTTGATTAAATTAGGAGAGTTTTGAAATTCCACATCAACAGAAAAATTGAATGAGTTAACTGAGTTGATATAGTTGTTATCACTCAGTTAACTTAGTTAATGCAATTTGGGGGCATGAACTTGAGTTGTGTATAGTGGTTCCTAAATTCTAGGAGCCTAGGTTGAGTAAATTTCAATTGTAACAATTTAATTGAGTTAAATTGAGTTATGGCCACTTAAAATTGTTTAAATTGTTGGAGGAACTAGTAGAGGGTCTAGCAGCGGGGTGTAACTTCATTGTTTAACCAGTTAACTAATCAATCAACCTAAATTAACTCATGCATGCACATAATTCAAGTTACCCTGTTGAGATTGGAATTCAAAGGAAATGTACTATCAAATGTAAACTATTCCAAGTTTTACATGTCATGCATGCAGTCAAAGAAGGACCTAAAGGAATTGCACAATCTATATTGAATAATTTCCTAAATAATATGGGTTAATTCCTAAAGGAAATAGGGGCGTGGAGCTCAAAATTTTGGCTAAGTATTGGAAAAGTTTAGTTAGACAGACAGAGGCTAGAAGATATAGGTGCAGGTTGATCTCAAGGTTGAGTAGAGCACATTATATTCATCTAGATGATTAATGCAATACAGATAGTAAGGGGTTTTAAGAAGTTGATTTCCCATAGATAGATCTTTGTGTATGTGTGTTGAATCTTTATGCATGTTAATTACTTGTGTTCTCAGTCATGAATTTACTTCTGCAAATTGGTATAGTATATTCTAGTCTTGTGATTTAGTAAATTCCATGAGCAGTTTTGAATTGACATTAAAATTATACATGGTATCAGAGCTAGATTCACAATACAGAAGAGAATTCGAAGTTGTCATTGCAGGAGGTTTGAATTTAAAGATCAGTGTTGCAGGTTTTCTCCAGGACTAAGAAGATGGATTTTAATGGACTCAGGCTCGAGTGTGATTTGGAAGGAGCTACAAATTTTGTGGCATGGAAGATACGCATGGAGGAAGTATTGGATGATAATGGGTTTCTAGAATACATCAAAATAGATGTAGCAAAACCCCCATCATCTGATTGCCAAGATATTACTCAGTGGAAGAAGGATGTGGCTCAAGCGAGGAGAATCATGTCGGATGGAGTTAGAGATCATATAGTCTCGAATATCCATAGGAAATAAATTTTTTTCATGATGTGGAAAATAGTGACATATTTTTTTTAGAACAATAGTGACCACAGGAAGTTGGCACTCAAGGAAAAGCTTCGAAGTATTACATAGTACATGAGAGGATGAAAGGATGAAACAATTTCATGGTACATGAGAACGTTTACATAGTTTTGTGATGAACTTGGTGGGGTCAGTGTTATTATCCCTCTTGGGCCTTCCCAAGATCTAGAATAGTTATCAAGTTTCGATAATTGGTAGAGAAAAAATACCACATTGGGGGAAAAAATGGTCTAATATAGTGTAGGAAGAAATACATTGGAGCGATAGAGAAGGGACCTCATGCAAAGAAGATAAAGAGGAATTTGAATTAGTCATAAAAGGAAGAAAGGCCAAGGGGAATAAGTCCCAAGGTGAGATAATTCCAGCCTGGAGGGAAAGTAGAAAGACTTGTCCCAAATAAAGTGATTTCACTGTCATGAATTTGATCACTATATGCCATGAAATGTCCACAAAAGAAGGAAAGAAAGAATGATCCCGCAATAGCGACAACAGGTGAATCTCTAGCTTCAAAATTCAAGTTATTATTTACTCTAATTTCATACATGGAAATCACAATGATGGGAAGTGTGTGGTATCTCAATAGCGATGCCTCATTCCACATGACATGGAACGGAGATTTCTTTAGTGACTTGGAGGAGAAATAACTCAAGCAGAACATTGAGTTTGTAGTCGAAGGAAGGTATAATGTGACTGGTATTAGTACATTCACCTTTTAGAGGGAGTTGAGCTAACCTCTCATGCTCAAGGATGTGATGCTTGTACCTGGTCTAAAGAATAATCTTACTTTTGTCGTAGTGTTGGAAGAATGTGGCTACAATGTTATATTTAGCAAAGGAAATTCATTCCTAAGACACATTTCCACAGGATAGGTGAAGCAGATTGGTGTGCGAGTTAAGAACCTCTGTGCACTTGAGATAAAAGATGCATGCAAAGCCTTGAGGAGCAAGACAATGGTTAGAGACTTGATGGTTGAGAGGGAGCATGATTTTCCCCTCAAAATGGAGCCTCAGAAGTAGCCTCAACAAGTTGTGGAGCAACCACAAATGGAGAAGAAGAGAGGAGATAGAGTGGAGCCTTCCACTCAAGAAGATACCTTGAGAAGGGGGGAATTTAGATCCAAGTGGGAAGAGGGAGCACATGTAGCCATACATCCATATGTGAGGTGGGGTGATGTGAAGTAATAGTCCCAGGAGTGCATAAATTTGGGCAGGGTCCATTGAGGTATTTTTTGTCTCATAGATCATTAAATTGCTACGAGGGCCCACAATATTCACTAACAGGAGGAGCGAAAATAATTTTTGATATAGAATAGAAGGCTCAATAGCAGATTCAGCAACAACACAATTTTCCCAGTAGACATTTGTAGATTGATTCAATGATTATTATTTTTTATTTTTATGTATACTTCTTAGTTGCAAATGTTCTAGTATCAGTAGCAAAAAATAGAAGTGTTGTGTGTAGTACATTCCAAAGGTGCTATATTGGTGTAGAAATTATATGCACTAATCATGCATATGTCCTAGATTCATTTGATCTCACAATATTTAACTTCTTGCAAGATACTGAATCATTCCATTGTTAATATTTTGCGGAAAATTAATTGCACACATATGTAAAGCATAAATAAAAATAATCGCACATAACACAGTTTTTTTTAACTGGGAAAGCCTAAAGCTAAAAAGCCCAACTATATATTATGTATCATGGAATCATATGACAATATCATACAAAGCTTATCAAGCTCTCAATACAGTACAATCGTCATACACTAATCAGGAACAATCTTGCAAATCCATGCACCGATCTTTGCCCCCTGCTAGCCTGCCTCCACTGCGCAATACAAGCTGATTACAAAGACCAATACGATGCAATATCACTCTCCTTGACTGCACAATCCTCATTGGTAACTCCAATGTGTGTGTGATACAATCAATGCATCTCTATAGTCACAACAAATAGTCCATCTTGTCCTTTCAACTATCTCTCCACTGGTTCTCCACTAAAATTGCCATGCACTATCGTTAACTGTTGTATTGTTCAGTTGATTAATGAGTTATTATTTGTGAATTAATTCACTCCACTCTCACTACTGTATCATTCAGTTAGACTAGATACAACTAGCTCAACTGAGTGTAACTGAGTTAAACAAAATACAACTCCATAACTACTCTTCCAACTATGTCATAACTCTGCCACTTGAGTTCTAACTGAGTCCTCCATGCATTAGCTCCAATAAACCCTTGGGAATTGCGTAATTCCCTCAGTCCACTAATGTGCCACATCTGTGAACTCAAACAAAGTGCTCCAAGAGAATAGGTTGTTTTTTAGTGTCTGATTATTATTAAGAGCTAATAATAATCGACATGCATCTATTTTTAGATCGACGATCTATAAATAGAATTCGCCCAATATTCTAAAAATGTAATTTCATCTATTTTTCCAACTTGATCAACCATCCAAAAATAGCATCCTACAACTTCTGAAATATGATCATCATGTCTAAAAATAGACATAGTCTAAAAATATACTTGCGCCAAAAATAGCTTGTGGGCCCACTTAGTCAAGGCAATTCTTTTCACTAAGCTCATCATCTTGTTGAATCTCAACACTCCCTCTCAAAAAGATAGGGATTATCCTTCACCCCGATCCTGCCTCTATGGTATTCAAATTTTCTCCTGGTGAGCGCCTTCGTCAGAATATCTGCATCCTGATCCTCCGTAGGAATGTACTGAAGCAACATGATCTTCCACTACACAAAATATTTGATATAATGATACCAGATATTAATATGTTTAGATCTATCATGAAACACAGGATTGACCGAGAGTTTCATGCAACTCTGATTATCAAAATGTATCACTGTGGGATCTAAATGTGAACCGAACAAACCAACCAAAATCTTCCTCATCTAGATAGCTTCACATGCAGCTTGACTTGATGCCATGTATTTTGCTTCTGCTGAACTAAGTGCCACGGATCTTTGTTTCCTACTGTACCAAGAAACTGTCGTAGATCTGATACTAAAAATCCCTCCTGATGTGCTCTTTCTGTCTATTGGGATTCCTTCCCAATCTACATTCGTGAAGCCATGCAACTTCACCTCATCCGTGTGTCTATACCATAAACCATACTCAGATGTGCCCCTGAGATAACTCAGGACATGCTTTCCTACCTTCCAAAAGAGCTTGTTAGGCTTAACCATTTCTCGTGAAATTTGGTTCACTACATAGCATATGTCTGGTCTTGTATTAACTAAATACATGAGCAAACCCACCAACTGTCGATAAACAGTGGCATCCACTACCTCTACCGATGTAGCATCATCTTTCTTCAAATTTCCTAGAAAAGGAGTGTCGATAGGCTTGCAGCCTTGCATGTGAAACTTCTTCAATAACTCCCAAGCATACTTGCCTTGAGACACAAACATTTCACCTTCCCGCTGCCATATTTCCAATCCAAGGAAATAATGAAGGAGGCCCAAATCCTTCATCTCAAACTCCTTTGCAAGATCTGCTTTACATGAGTGTATCAACTGCTCATCACCTGTTAGTATTAAATCATCAACATAAAGTACAATGATTAAAAACTTACCCTCACCCACAATCTGGAACAGGTTTGCATCCGCCTCACTCTTGGTGAAGCCAAGTCTAGTGAAATAGCTGTCGATCCGAGTGTACCAAGCACGTGGTGCTTGTTTCAGCCCATATAGTGCTCTTTTGAGCCTGCACACATGTGACTCACTGCTGAAGATCTCAAATCCTTTAGGTTGCTCAATGTACACCTATTCCTCAATGATTCCATTAAGGAACATAGTCTTCACATCCATCTGATGAATTTGACAACCCATCTGCGCTGAGAGATCACGGATGGTCCGTATGGAAGAATACCGTGCGACAGGTGAAAAGGTTTCTTCATAGTCAATCCCCTCGATCTGTGAGAAGCCCCAGGAAACAAATCTTTCCTTATACTTCTCGACGCTCCCATCAGCATCTTTATTTGTATATCCATCTTGATCCTACAACTAATTTTCCCACCGGCCTTGGAACAATATCCCAAGCAATGTTTTTGACAATGGAATCATACTCGTCCACCATGGCATCTACCCATGTGGGATCCAACACTGCTTCTTCAAAATAAGATGGATCTGTCATGATGCACTTGCTCATAAGAGCCATGTATCCAGTAAATCAGTCAGGTGACTGTCTCTGTCTGCACTGTGATGTAGGGACTCCTACATTCTATGCCGCATCAAGCTTCAATCTCTTAGCATCTATGGTATGCCTTATGCCTTGTCTGATGTTTGGTTCTACATGAGTGGACTCCTCCACTCCATGAATCTCATCTTGTGGCTGATCCACATCTAGAGGCTCATCTTTGGGAACAAGAAGTTCCTCCTCCGCATGCAAGTGTAGCTCCCTCTCAAGCGACAACTTCATGGCTTTCACCTCATTGAATTTTATATCCCATCGCACAACATTCATCCGAATGTCTGGAAAATACACACAATAATTATGGGGTGTTTACGTAGCCTCCGGGGGGGTCTAGGACCTCTGCGGTTAGCTCCGGCTTCTTCTGGCGTCCCTTTGTCACATGAATGTAAACAGGTGAGCCAAAAATCTTCAAATGAGAAATATCAAGCTTCTTACCAGTAAAATCTTCTTCTGGTGTACTCATGCCAAGTACTCTATGAGGACAACGGTTTTGCACATAAACCGCAGTGTTGCATGCTTCCGCCCACAAGTGCATCGGTAGGCCCTAGTCATGCAGCATCGCTCGTGCAGCACCCACGATCGTTCGGTTCTTCCTCTCCATGACCCCATTCTGTTGTGGGTTATGAGGCGCTATGAGTTCTCTCCAAATTCCTTCTTTGCTACAGAAATATTTGAATTCGCCCGAGATTTATTCACCACCATTATCACTCCGTAGAGATTTCACTTGCTTCCCTGACTCCTTCTCCACCAATGCCTTGAACTCACAGAAATTTGAGAACATTTCACTCTTCTTTTGCATGAAGAAGATCCAACATCTACGAGAATAGTCATCAACAAATATAACATAATATATATGTTTTGTTGTTGAAGCAATCGAGAAAGGTCCACACACGTCTATGTGAATTCTCTCCAGGATCACCGAAGCACAGTTCTCCTTCTCTTGAAAATTGGTCTTCACAAACTTACCCATGATACATCCCTTGCACTGATCTGACTGTGCAAGAGTACCCTTTGGAAGTCCAGTAGAAATATTCTGCAAAATCTTCAAAGCGCCATGGTGAAGATGGCCCAATCTCCTGTGCCATAGTTCGCCCTCATCCTGGCTCACCACTGGTGAACCCTTAGTTAAACTAAGAGGGGGGGGGGGTGAATCAGTTTAACACATACATGGACTTTTAAAACTTTTCTTTTAAATCTTATTTACACCTTCATTTCATGGTCAACTTAATATGTGAGCAACAAGTATTACTATCAAACAGATTTGTTAATGTAATAGCAGATTGAATATGAGAGAAACAAGTATTAAGCAGATGAGATAAATCACATCAACACATAAACATCATGCACATAGACACCAGATATAAGTGGAAACCCATAAAGGGAGAAAACCACATCTTATTATTGTTGTGATGCAAAGGCAAGCTCCAACTCCCTCTCACCACTATTTTCTGCAGGCACCAACCTACAGGAGGCTCTATCCTCAATTCTGCAAGCTACAACTTGCAAGGAAGCTCCAACTCCCATCAATTTTCTGCAGGCACCAAACTTACAGGAGGCTCCAACCTCAGTCAGCTACAACTGACATTTTATCAAGCTACAAATTGATGTGGAAGCACCAACTCCCATCTATTTTCTGCAGGCACCAACCTACAGAAGGCTCCTACCTCAGTCAGCTACAACTGAAATCTATCAAGCTACAACTTGATAGGGAAGCTCCAACTTCCTTATTCTTTCAAAAGAAAAACACTTGCTGATTTACCTTGGATATCAACTCTGTTCTGTACTTTCTCTTCTGCTGTTCATCAACTCTTATATCAGACCTGCATCATATCTGCTCAGCCCTTCCTTCTTCTCTTCTTTTCTCCTCAATTCTTCATACTCAGCATTCTCTATATTCACACTCTCTGACCTCTTGCAGCTTTCTTGTTTTCTTCAACTATCTTCAATTCTGCTGCACACTCTCTCCTCATCTCATTCTGTTTTCATCAATCTCTCCTCTTGGATATTACCCCCTTTTATACAAGATAGCTTCATGACTATTTGTATTCTACTGGGAATTCGAAACTGGACAGTCATGTCTCTTTGCCTTTTGCCTTCTCATCTCTTTTCAGCTTACTCAGAAAATGTAACTGTAGGTGCTTATTTTAATATTACAGTGGGATATTTGCTCTCTTCCGGAGACTTGCCAATGCATCACAAACAATAAAAACAATTAAAACATTTACATTCGAATTACAATGTGAACTCTAGCTCACTCATTTTGTCTCTTGGCTTGCTGCGCATTTGTCTTTTCTCTAACTGTCTCTTTGTCCCTTTCTCTTCTCTGTATGCCTTTCTGTTTATGGCTGCTGCGTAACTCCTGAATTTATGAACCGCATTTTTATTTTATTTTTATACCAGCGCTTTATATATAAATGAATCTGCTGACTGTAATTCAATCCTTTACACGCAGCAAGTGTCTTGTTGATGTGGCGAGTTACGCAGGCCGGAACATACATATATTACAATTGTATTACATTAATAATCGCCCTCCCGTTAAGCTGAGGCCCGTGGGTCTACAGACCACGCGGCATGTTTTAATACAACCGCAACCATGTTTTATATATCTCACAGCAATTATTTTATATAAACAATCGCCCTCCACCTTAAGCCTTTGGTATTATATTACAATCCAATAAATCAAATCACAGCCTCTAATATATGAAGGGGTCCGGCCCCACATCTCCATCGACGGATCGGTGGTGTCAAACAAAACTTGCGATTGCGATTGATCAAATGGACGCGATGACCACATAAAACATGGCTCATAGCGCAATCGGGTCCGAACTTTGAACAAATGCAATCAGGGCACATAGTATAAAAGTTCCGATTGCGATCAGAACACGGATGCGATTTGCACATATTAACTCCCGCATATAACAGGATCGGGTCCGCCACTTCAATCGCAACATATTACACAAGTCGCGCGATCAATCGGAAAGTTCCGATTGTGATTAAGATCCCAGATGCGATTAAACCTATTAAATCCATTGTATAATGCCATCGAGTCCACCACTTCAATCGCAATCGCAAGTCTTTTAATATGTGTTGCGATTGGGCACTGTTCATTGTATTTTGCCGATGCGATTGGGAAATGACTTCAAACAAGTTTGAATTACAATTCATACCTCCATCGGGTCCGGACTTCCAATCGCAATCGCAACTCATATGTTCTCCGATGCGATTGACCAATGCCGATGCGATTTGACCGTAACTGAAATATGTATTATCCCCCGTTTATACACCCATCAGGTCTGAGCTTCAATCGCAATCGGAACTCTCAGTTGGTTGCATGTTCCGCTGCCCTTGCGATCTCCGATTACGATTGGGGAGGGGTCCCACCTTATCAAACTTTGTTTTATGCGCTCCATAATATAAATGCCTTGGACCTTTGTTTATGTGATGCACTGCACATATATGTTTATATATATTTTTGCCGCTAGAGTGAAGCGATTCCCGGAATAAGTTTGTGTTATATTATATGTATAACACCGGTTGGAGTGTGCGATTCCCGGAATATGGTTCTGTATTATATGCATTGTATTGCCGCTGGAGTTAAGCGATTCCCGGAATAAGTTTGTGTTATATTATATGTATAACACCGGTTGGAGTGTGCGATTCCCGGAATTATGCATATGAATGTATCTGCCGGCTTGGGCGATTCTCGGAATTTTATAATGGCTCTGCCTCTGCCTCTGTTGCTTTTTGCCGCCCTCGCCCGTTCTTCGCCGTGCCTCTCGACGGAAACCATGAGCACCGCTCTCACGCTTACTTCTTTGTCTCTTCCTTTCTGCTATATCTGTTGTCTTAGTTTCTTTGTGCTCCTTTCTCTATTGCATATCTATTGCGTATATAGAATCCACTCCACCTGTTATACTTGTAGCACATCCTATGAGGCTCCGATCTTCTACGCCTTCAATTCAAGAGTTCTTTTCCTCAACTTCGAACTCCGTTACGTTACCAGAGTTCTGTTCCTCATCTTGATTTAATTCTGCAGAATGAATTGATGTATTCTCCCCAACAATGCTTCACAGTCTTCCCACTAGAATAATTGTTCCTCATCACTCTGTCTCATTCCTCAGCTACTTGTCTTATGCTCTCTTTGTTTCATCTGCTCCTTGACTGATGCTACTCCTTAATTCTCCTTTTGCTTCCTCAGGTGTTCTTCCTCATCACTCTGTTTCATTCCTCAGCTACTTGTCTTATGCTCTCTTTGTTTCATCTGCTCCTTGACTGATGCTACTCCTTAATTCTCCTTTTGCTGCCTCAGGTGTTCTTCCTTTGCCATCTCCTTTGCCTTGTTGCTGCCTCAGGTGTTCTTCCTTTGCCATATTCTTTGCCATCAATGACAACATTTCCAACAGTCTCCCCCTTTGGCATTGATGGCAACACATCCACCAATAATCCAATGCTTCCTCCAAGTATTCCTCTGTCTAGCTTCTTTTAGAAGACCCTTTCTTCTATTACCTGCTTTTCCTCCCCCTTTGACATCAATGGAAAAGGGTTGCACATTTCTTAGTGTAGATTCTATCTTTTCATTTTCTCTCTCTGAGATGTGTTTAGGCATTCTTCTTCTGACTTTGAACCATGCTTCTCTATACTGGTGTACAATATTTTTTGAGAGAACACTTTTGAGAATATTTTAACTTGTATATACACATTAAGTCGATATCATTCCAAAGTAATGACAGCTATAATTAGACCTGTATAATAAGAGATGCATCATTGGATCAAGACCTAAAGATTGTGAATGCTCCGAGTGACATATCAGGCTTGCTTCAACTATACTTTGGTTTATATCTGATGTAGTGTGCTAATATATTTCTGTTGAGGAAGATTGCAGATGGAATATGTCTTCTTCTGCAATAGACATCTGTAGTCAAAATCTATTTTGTTGTGATGATGCCAATATATCTTCTATTGCTGTGGTTCACCTGTACTGCCTATTGTTGGTAATCTGTGCTAAACTGCTGACAGGGATAATACACTTAAAGACTGAAAGGTCCTTGTTGTTATTGTAAATAAATGAATCACACCAGAGCTTACAGCTTATTGTGAGGATAGGCAATATCTTTCAATATAAGAGACTAATGACTTTCACTGCTTACACACTCTTCCAAAACAACCCCTGCAAATACTTTGTGCTTGAGGTTCTTTTGCCATAGTTCTTTGATCTTGAGGACCTGTATCATATTGCTGTTCTATGATAACTCTTGATATTCTATTGATAGATATGCGACCTGTACCTAGTACCAATTGATATTACCTTGATAAACCATGCAGAGATTTCATTTTAGCTTGCACATGAACCCATAGTTTCCACTATTGATCTTCCCACTGTTCACACCAACAATCATCAATATACTAAATCTGATCTTGGCATCATTAACTTGCTACTTATTTTGTCATCCTGATTTGAAAGAATGTCACTGCATTTTATTTTCTATGACAGTTCCAGAATCACTGCTGCTTTATACACTGCTTTATATACCAATTCAACTGTTACCATGGCTTCTTGATGCCTTTTTAATAATCGCAACGAGACTTCATAACAAACCTTTGAAGATTTGAATATACCACTTGCTTTATAGTTCGTCGCCCGACCTTGTATTAATACTCCATGCTTTGAAAAACAAACTTTATAATAAGACCTTCGGACTGGCCCACCTATGCACCGTACCTCCTCTATCTTCCGCGCAATTTTATTAAACTTTGCGTATCTTCATCGAATAGTCACCGCCGGATGTCCCCTTTTCAAATCAACGGTCCTGAGAAATTCCGCTCGGTGTCCTGGTACTGACGTTAACTTGCGAAATTGCAGGTTAAACGGTGGCTTCCAATACCACCTATGCCACGTGTCAACAATCTTATGGAATCGCTAGCCCTCTAGATAATACTGCCTCCGTACCAAAAGTGGTGCGAAATAATCCGGAAACCATAAGTGGTTTTGCTACAGTGTTTCACCAAGGTTCCGGTCTTCTTTATTAAATAGTCGTTTTTCAGTATATTATAATGATTTGAACCCACTCACGAAGGTTTCGCTCCACCATTCACATTGCGCATTTGACTATGGTTCCGCTTCACCATTCACAACCCTTGCACCATACATAACCTTTGCCGATTTCCACCATACATAACACGGTTTCGATTATTCTTATGCAGAGGTTTCTTATGCATTTCTTATAAATATTCTGCTACAAGGTCTCATTCATACGGAATTCTCGTCATAGGATTTAACTAGTCAAATGCCTTTGCTGCCTCTGTTCTCCTTCTAACAATTTTGCTGGCTATTGTGAGTTTCAGATGGTCTTCTTCTTCCATAGATCTCTGTTAGAGAAACTTCCTTTCTCTTACTGATCTCATAGCTGTTATCATTCCAAGGAGATCTTCTTAGACTACTTTCATGGGGCAAATATATGAACTGCTCTCCCCCTGGGATGTTGCTTCATATTTGTCACTGGATGGATTTTTGCTTTGCTTCCTAGAGCAGCTCCCCCTGAGACTATGGCGGATTTATTATGTTATTGAGATGATAGGCTCCCCTTTTCTCTTTTCTTTCCATACTCTATTGGGGTTCATCATAATGTTTGCACTCCTTTCTGATTCATAGTTTTGTTTGATTGGATTGGATTTCATCATCTGTCTGGAGTTCTTTAATATATATGGCACTTTACAGTCTTTAGCTTTGTGACCACGCTTGAGGCATACATAACATATTATTTGACCAAGGTGCATTTGAGCTGATGTATAATATTTCATTCCCCTTTTTGAACATAATTTACAATCAACATATTTATGTCCAAATTCATTGCATGCATAACAGTAGCCATGGAAATGATTTGTATACCTGGTGGAAGATTGTCTTTTCCCTTTGCTTGCTTGAGGGTTTCTTCTCTTTTGCTGCATATTTTGCTGGTTGGAGTTGATAGACCTTCTCTTACATTGTGCTGCATTATGTCCTGGTTTATGACAAGAGAAACATGTGCTATTTTTCATAGGAGGAAAGAACCTCCTTTGACAACTTCCAAATTTATTCACTTCATCCTTAGGAGCATGTGAGCCTTTAGTAGCTGATTGTTTCATCCCTTCATTCTTTGTCTTCTCATGTTGTTGCTTGGTTATGTTTGTTTCTTTACAAATCTTTTTCTTGCTGGCTTCTTCTTCAGTGGGAATCTTCTGAGCTGCTTCATCTTCCTTTGCTGCCTTTACAAAAATGACATTCCTTTTATCTTCAATCTTGGACTTGTTGGTTTCCCCTTCATATCCTATCCCAGCCTTTATGTGAGGTGGTCTTTGAGCATTGAGAATTTGGTCCAACTGTCTAGAGCTTTTCATTAGAGGTGTATTCATTAGTAGTTCTCTTTGGGCTTTTTCTAAGTTCTTTCTTAGGCTCATCACTTCTTCTTCCAATCTTTCACATTCCTGACTTTTATTTCTCATTTGTTGCAGCAGAGTGTCTTCTATCTTCCTTGCTTCTTCAAGGTGTGTCTTCAGGCCAACAATTTCTTTCTTATCTTCAAATTCTCTCTCATCACATATTTGCATCACTGTCTTAAGGTCTTTGTTTTCATTCTTCAATCTTTCTATTTCGGTCAAAGCAGTGTCAAGTTTGGCCCTTTCTTCAGTTGCAATTTCTTCATGGTTCTTACTACCATTCACACTAGCAGGTACTTCATTTGATTGAGAATCTTCTTTTTGACATGAATTTCTCTTTTTCTTAATTCTCTTATCCTTCTTGTCAGTGCGGTCCTTAGTGTCTACTCCATGTATGAAGTGCAGTCTATCCCAGATTTCTTTTGCAGAGGTTAAATCCATTATCAACTCAAGGTCCTTGTTATGAAGATTGTCATATATCACACATTTTTCCTTAGCATTCCTCTGTTGTTCTTTCACTGTGGGTGAGTCTGTGCAGTAACCATCACAAACAAGCTTCCATACCTCTGGATCATCAGCCATAAATCTTGTCTTAACCTTATCTCTCCATTCAGGAAAGTTAGTTGTATTTAGCACAGGTACATTTTGATAGTCCATGACTCAACCAGATCTCCTTCAAGCTATTAAGCTTACACCAAAGGAACTGGCTTTGATACCAATTGTTGAACCCTTAGTTAAACTGAGAGGGGGGGGTGAATCAGTTTAACACATACATGGACTTTTAATACTTTTATTTTAAATCTTATTTACACCTTCATTTCATGGTCAACTTAATATGTGAGCAATCTTAATCTGTGAGCAACAAGTATTACTATCAAATAGATTTGTTAATGTAATAGCAGATTGAATATGAGAGAAGCAAGTATTAAGCAGATGAGATAAACCACATCAACACATAAACATCATGCACGGAGACACCAGATATAAGTGGAAACCCATAAAGGGAGAAAACCACATCTTATTATTGTTGTGATGCAAAGGCAAGCTCCAACTCCCTCTCACCACTGTTTTCTGCAGGCACCAACCTACAGGAGGCTCTATCCTCAATTCTTCAAGCTACAACTTGCAAGGAAGCTCCAACTCCCATCAATTTTCTACAGGCACCAACCTACAGGAGGCTCCAACCTCAGTCAGCTACAACTAACATTTTATCAAGCTACAACTTGATGTGGAAGCACCAACTCCCATCTATTTTCTGCAGGCACCAACCTACAGGAGGCTCCTACCTCAGTCAGCTACAATTGACATCTATCAAGCTACAACTTGATAGGGAAGCTCCAACTTCCTTATTCTTTCAAAAGAAAAACACTTGCTGATTTACCTTGGATATCAGCTCTGTTCTGTACTTTATCTTCTGCTGTTCATCAACTCTTATATCAGACCTGCATCATATCTGCTCAGCCCTTCCTTATTCTCTTCTTTTCTCCTCAATTCTTCATACTCAGCATCCTCTATATTCACACTCTTTGACCTCTTGCAGCTTTCTTATTTTCTTCAACTATCTTCAATTCTGCTGCACACTCTCTCCTCTTCTCATTCTGTTTTCATCAATCTCTCCTCTTGGATATTACCCCCTTTTATACAAGATAGCTTCATGACTATTTGTATTCTACTGGGAATTCGAAATGGACAGTCATGTCTCTTTTCCTTCTACCTTCTCATCTCTTTTCAGCTTACTCAGAAAAATGTAACTGTAGGTGCTTATTTTAATATTACAGTGGGATATTTGCTCTCTTCCGGAGACTTGCCAATGCATCACAAACAATAAAAACAATTAAAACATTTACATTCGAATTACAATGTGAACTCCAGCTCACTCATTTTGTCTCTTGGCTTGCTGCGCATTTGTCTTTTCTCTAACTGTCTCTTTGTCCCTTTCTCTTCTCTATATGCCTTTCTGTTTATGGCTGTTGCGTAACTCCTGAATTTATGAACTGCATTTTTATTTTATTTTTATACCAGCACTTTATATATAAATGAATCTGCTGACTGTAATTCAATCCTTTACACGCAGCAAGTGTCTTGTTGATGTGGCGAGTTTCGCAGGCCGGAACATACATATATTACAATTGTATTACATTAATAATCGCCCTCCCATTAAGCTGAGGCCCGTGGGTCTACAGACCACGCGGCATGTTTTAATACAACCGCAACCATGTTTTATATATCTCACAGCAATTATTTTATATAAACAATCGCCCTCCACCTTAAGCCTTTGGTCTTATATTACAAGCCAATAAATCAAATCACAGCCTCTAATATATGAAGGGGTTCGGCCCCACATCTCCGTCGGCGGATCGGTGGTGTCAAACAAAACTTGCGATTGCGATTGATCAAATGGACGCGATGACCACATAAAACATGGCTCATAGCGCAATAAGGTCTGAACTTTGAACAAATGCAATCGGGGCACACAGTATAAAAGTTCTGATTGCGATCAGAACACGGATGCGATTTGCACATATTAACTCCCGCATATAACAGGATCGGGTCCGCCACTTCAATCGCAACATATTACACAAGTCGTGTGTTGGAAATATGATGCAGAGTGTTGTCCTTGATGGCAACCCACTAAATGAAGATGAAGACATGCGACTGTTGACATGTGTTGTCCTTGATGGCAAACCACCTGATGAAGTTATTCTTGACTTGATGGACTTGGTAAATGATGTAAATCTGATATGATATGATGTTTGTTGACAATATGATGATGAGTGTTGTCATTGAATGGAAACCCACTTGATGAAGTTGTGCTTGCTAGAATATGTTCTTGATGAAGAAAATATGATGTTTATACAGTGTGTACAGAAGGCAATGAAGATAGGAATTCAGAATGTGCTCAAAGTATGATGAAAAGAGTATGTCTCTATGAATACGCGGATCTGTCTAAGAGAAGTCGCGTATGCACGCGGAAAAGAACGTTCCAAGTCGCGTATGGGCAAAAAACGCTCAAAAAGTGCAAATCCAGGGGCCTGTGGTATTGAAGGCTCATGGTATTGGTTTGGCTCATGGTATTGCTTTGGCCCGTGGTATTGAAGGTTCGTGGTATTGCTTTGGCCCGTGGTATTGAAAAAGGATAAACCTATATAAGGAGAAGAAATTCATTGTGCAAATGATGAGTGGGGGTGCAAGATGTCTGAGCTTGAATGAATACTTCTATCTGAAGTAGATCTGAATGGAAAGGGTTACACTTGAAGATAAATTTGAATGTATGATGCACCAAAGATGAAGAAGGGGATCTAGATCTTAAATGCACTTGTATCTACTAGATCTGTTTATGGAAGGCTTAGATCTGAGATCAGGCGAACATCTGTCTGAAGCAAAAGGGTAGATCTGAACTGAATATCTGATCTGATGAAGTATGCTGCTCTGTAATGATTGAAGATCTATACGCTACTTCGCCGCGGAGGAAGCGCGTATATACGCGGCTTCAGCGAAGAGAAAGCGCGTATGCGCAATAAAATATACACTGAGGTTTACGCTGGTTTGTGTGGACGTAAGCGCGTATATACGCGACATCAGTGAAGTGAAAGCGCGTATGCAAACTAGGGTTTGCTGAAACAAAGGGTATGAAATATCTGATCTGTTCTGCTGTGTTTCTGCTATCTGATCTGTGTTGTTAAGTATCTGTTGGTGATGTATGTTTGTGCTTAAAAGTTTGGAAAGGGTCCAGTCTGGAAATATGATGAAATGTGTCCTGCAAGTGGTGTTCTATTGAAGTTGTTGGATCCAGTGTGAAAATTGATGAAACGTGGTCCAAGGTGGTGCTGAAGGTTGTAGCCTTCAGTCAGGGGGTTGTAGCTCCCTTCCAGGTGAGGCTGGTAAACGAGATCGGGGGGTCGTAGCTCCCTTCGAGGTGAGGCTGGTAAACGAGTCAGGGGGTTGGAGCTCCCTTCCAGGAGAGGCTGGTAAACGAGCGCAGGTGGGTGCCTGCGTGCTGGTCAAGTCTGCGCGAGCACATATGTTGTAAGATGTTTTCTCTATAATAAAATATTGAAGGCTGAGCAACTGCAGCGGTGGTTTTCTCCCGATTTGGGTTTCCACCTAAAAATCCCGGTGTTCATGTGTGATGCTTTGTGTGATGGTTTATTCTGTTCTTACTGCACATGTTTACTGTTTATTAAACATCTGATGAATGAATGATGGAATAATAGAAGTGAAGATTTAATGACATATCAAGATCTCTGTGTATACGCTAGTTTCATAAAGGGGATCCGCGTATATACGCTAGTTTACTGAAGGAAAGTAGCGTATGGGTTTTAAGGAATGAAAAAGTAAAAAGATTTGATTGTTGCAGTAAATACTGATTCACCCCCCCCTCTCAGTATTTTTCCCAACAATTGGTATCAGAGGAGGTTCTTCTGCAGAAGCTTGATCGCTTGAAGGAGATCCGTCACAATGGGAAGTATACAAACAAAATTTTTGCTGAATTTTGGTGCAAAAGTATGGGCACTCATGAAGGAATGTGAAAAAGAGAAGGGTACTTTTGTGGATTCTCTAGAAGACAATAATCTTCTTGAAGAAAACACTCAACTCAAGGTAAGCCACGAAGAAAAGAACATAATCATAGAAACTCTTGAAAATCAGCTTAAAGCATAAAAAAGGCGCAATGAGGAATTGGAGTGTGAAGTAGTGAGTCTAAGGAAAGATTATGAGAAAGTGAAATCTCTCAATCTTAGATTTGCTAAAGGTTCAGAAACCTTGGATGAGATTATCAAGGCACAATAGTCCCCTCTTATAAAAACAGGTCTTGGATATACTGGGGAATCTTCCCAGACATCATCACCAAACTTTCTAAAAGCAGCCACAGCCGGTTCTCTACATTCAGCCACTCAGCAAGGGAACAAAGGAACTTTACAGGTAAAGCATGATCATCTCAATGAAAGAAACACTAACAGGGAGATCTTTCAAGATGGATACAACCAACAGGTAAACTCTAATAGAATATTTCATGATCACAGAAATTTCTACTTCAATGGACAATGTTTCTCATGTCACAATTTTGGTCATAAAGCTGTTCAATGTGTTGCACATAAAACCATCATGACAAGAGAAGCAAGAAAGATAAGGATGAATGACGAACCAAAGAAGAACACCTATAACAACTTTTCTCCACTTCAAAACGAAGTTGAATGTACTTATTGCAATAATTTTGGTCATGAAGAATCTGAATACAGGAGCAAGGTCCAGCCAAAAGAGCATGATCTCTCAAGCTCTAAAGTGTGGAAAAAGGAAGAAATACCGGTTGAAAATTGTGGGATAGCGTTATTTGCAGAGGGTGAAGAAAATCAATGGTACATTGATAGTGGGTGTTCAAGACACATGACAGGTGACAAAAACAAACTTCATACTTATAATGCTCTAGAAAAAGAAAAGAAAGTTACATTTGGAAATGATACTCCTGCTGTAATTAAAGGAAAAGGGGCAGTATTTCTAAAAGAAAAGGTGAAGGCTAAAGATGTCATGTATGTGGATGGATTAAGGCATAACCTTTTAAGTGTTAGTCAAATGTGTGATCATGGAGCAGAAGTGGTCTTGAGTTCCAAAGAATGTGTGGTTCGTGATCTTGATACAGGTAAAATCATTATAAAAGGAAAAAGAAATCCAAGCAACCTGTATGTACTAAACGACATAGATCAATGTTACTTGAGCAAGTCTTCAGAAAATTGGTTATGGCATAGAAGGCTGGGGCATTTGAGTTTCTCTCAAATCAACAAAGCAAGCAGACTTCAAGCTGTTCGTGATCTTCCCAAGATCAATCTTCCAGAAAGTACCATATGCAAATCTTGTCAATTTGGTAAGCAGACCAGAGTTCGATTTAATGCCAAAGAAGGATCATCAAGTAAGCCTCTTGAACTCATTCATACTGACATCTGTGGACCTATGAGGAAAAAGTCATTACGTGGGGAAGAATACTATATCCTATTTATTGATGATTACTCGAGAATGTGTCATATCGCGTTTATTAAACACAAAGATGAAGCTTTTGAAAAATTTCAGAATTTCAAAGCATTGGTAGAAAATGAATTGGATTTAAAAATCAAGTGTCTTAGATCTGATCGAGGAGGAGAATATTCATCAAATGAATTCTTTGAATTTTGTGAACAACATGGGATTAAAAGACAGTTCTCTGTAGCAGGCACTCCACAACAAAATGGTGTAGCAGAAAGAATGAATAGAACAATTGTTCAAATGGCTAGAGCTATGGTTGCTGACTCTAATGTTCCTGACAGGTTCTGGAGTGAAGCAACACATGCAGCAGTTAACATTCTCAACAAGGCTCATGTTCGGGTAAATAGTGACAAAACTCCATATGAACTCTGGTATGGTAATTCTCCCACTATGAAGCATTTTAAAGTTTTTGGAAGTAGATGCTTTATCAAAAATAATGATGAGAAGCTTGGCAAGTTTGAACCTAGATCAGATGAAGGGATACTTCTTGGTTACTCATCTTCAAGCAAAGCATTCACATGTTACAATAAGAGGCTTAAAAAGGTTGTTGAATGTATTGATGTTGTTATTGATGAGTCTCCTGCAGCTCCTAAAGAAGAAAAACAAACAACAAAAGAAGATGATAGCAACTTATGGCCTTCTACATCAGATGGAAATGATATAGACAGTGAATCCAATGAAGAACCTGAAAATGATCTATCTGAAAAAGCTCCATCCAGATACGTTCAAAAGAATCATCCTGAATCTCAGATTATGGGAGACAAGGAATCAGGTGTACGAACAAGGAGAACTTTTGTGGGATCTTCTAGTAATTTGGCACTTCTATCCACAATTGAACCACACAATGTCAATGAAGCTAGCAAATATGAATGTTGGAATAATGCCATGGATGAAGAACTTGAGCAAATTGAAAAGAATGACACTTGGGATTTGGTACCAAGACCACATGATAAAAATGTCATTGGAACTAAATGGATCTTCAAGAACAAGTTAAATGAGAATGGGGATATTGTAAGAAACAAAGCTAGACTGGTTTGCAAAGGGTATACTCAACAAGAAGGTATAGACTTTGAAGAAAATATTTCTCCTGTTGCTAGACTTGAAGCCATAAGAATGTTTCTTGCTTTTTCAAGTCATCAACAAATCAAAGTTTATCAAATGGATGTTAAATATGCTTTTCTTAATGGTGATCTGGAAAAAGAAGTATATATAGAACAACCAGAAGGATTCATTTTGGGAAATGATGCAAATCTTGTTTGTAGACTTAAAAAGGCTCTATATGGTCTCAAACAAGCTCCAAGGGCTTGGTATTATCGTCTTGACAAATATCTTCATCAACAAGGATTTTCAAAAGGGTCTGCTGATAGCAACTTATACACAAAAGTTGAAAATGACAAAGTATTGATTGTGGTTGTATATGTTGATGATATCATTTTTGGGAGCAACGAAGAATCTTTGAGTCAAAAATTTGCTTCTGTCATGCAGCAAGAATTTGAAATGTCTTTACTTGGGGAACTAACATTCTTTCTTGGCTTGCAAGTGCATCAAACGGCAAATGGTATTTTCCTATCTCAAGCAAAATATCTTAAGCAAATTATGAAGAAGTATGGCATGGAAGAATGCAAACCTGTAAGTACACCAATGATAACCGGATGCAGTCTTAGTTCTAATGATGATTCTCCCACAGTGAATCAACCAGAGTACAGATCGATGATAGGAAGTTTACTTTATCTCACTGGGACTAGACCAGACATTATGCATGTTGTTGGGATTGTTGGACGATTCCAAGCTAATCCAAAAGAGTCTCATCTTCAGGCTGTTAAAAGAATATTCAAATATCTTCGAGGAACTCAAGACTTTGGTCTATGGTATCCAAGGAATGCTGATCTTACTCTTCATGCTTACACTGATGCAGATTGGGCTGGAAGTGTTGATGATCGGAAAAGCACTAGTGGTGGTGCATTCTACATGGGGCCCCGGTTAGTATCTTGGTTCAGCAAGAAGCAAAATTCTATTGCCTTATCAACAACTGAAGCAGAGTATGTAGCTGCTGCATCTTATTGCACTCAACTCCTATGGATGATGCAAACCTTGCAAGATTTTCAAATCAAATGTGCAACTCCTATCTCCATTATGTGTGATAATGCAAGTGCCATTAGTATCTCAAAGAATCCTGTTATGCATTCGAAGACCAAGCACATTCCCATCAAATATCATTTCCTACGTGAACAAGTGCTTGAGAAAAAAGTGAAGTTGGAGTATGTTCCCTCCAAAGAACAAGTTGTTGATATCTTTACCAAACCCCTGCCGAGGGAAGCGTTCGAGCATCTAAGACAGAAGCTGGGAGTGTTCTCTGCCAGTCAACAGAATAAATCTGCATAAATTTTAGAATATGGCTTGGGATACGCGGGTTTCCTGAAACACAGTCGCGTATGTACGCGAGTTCATACACAGAAAACCGCGTGTGTATGATTGCTGACAATTTTTGCTTGGAGTCAGCTCTCTTCAGCACAGCTGCAGTGCTGTTTGGTATCTCTGATACTGTTTGGTATCTCTGGTGGTGTTCCAGTTCTCATAATTCTGTTTCTAATGTTTTGATAAAGATGCCTTGATGATTTGTTGGTGATGAAAGTGTTCAGGATGCACAAAATAAGGGGGAGCCTTAGTCATATGAAAAGGATGCATGGATGTACAGATTCAGGGGGAGCATTGGTTTTGCTGAGTATAATGCATTGCTAACATTATGGTGGTTCTGATATATGATCTTTCTTGAGGTATTTTGGTATTAATTATGAAAAGTCATATTTGTATTTTGATGAAAAGGTCTGGTTGAGACCCATGATGTAAAATTGTAATATTCTGTCATGAAAGGACTTGTCAAATTTTGTAAACCCACTTGGTTGGGTAGCTGAGTCAAATGTGTAAACCCACTTGGTTGGGTATTTGAGTCTCATATGTAAATCCACTTGATGGATAATTAATGTAAGTATGAGTCTTTGGTGATAGGAAGTTCATAGAGTCATGTACTTCATTGAAAAATATGTTTGAAGTTTCAGCGTGAACTCAGGGGGAGCTTGGCCACTTCAGCACATATCAGATCTGCAGAATGCTTCTTCCATGAGGAGAAAAGAGGGAGAGTGTTGGTTTTTGATCCGCCCTTTGCCCTTGATGTCAAAGGGGGAGAGTGACATGGTGTTTGAATGAAGAGAAGATAATGATGTCAAATATTTGGGAGAGTGACATGGTATCTATCTGCTGTGGGAATCAAACACCATCGTGGTTGCCATCAAGTCCAAAGGGGGATATTGTTGGAAATATGATGCAGAGTGTTGTCCTTGATGGCAACCCACTAAATGAAGATGAAGACATGCGACTGTTGACATGTGTTGTCCTTGATGGCAAACCACCTGATGAAGTTATTCTTGACTTGATGGACTTGGTAAATGATGTAAATCTGATATGATATGATGTTTGTTGACAATATGATGATGAGTGTTGGCATTGAATGGCAACCCACTTGATGAAGTTGTGCTTGCTAGAATATGTTCTTGATGAAGAAAATATGATGTATATACAGTGTGTACAGAAGGCAATGAAGATAGGAATTCAGAATGTGCTCAAAGTATGATGAAAAGAGTATGTCTCTATGAATACGTGGATCTGTCTAAGAGAAGTCGCGTATGCACGCGGAAAAGAACGTTCCAAGTCGCGTATGGGAAAAAAATGCTCAAAAAGTGCAAATCCAGGGGCCCGTGGTATTGAAGGCTCATGGTATTGGTTTGGCTCATGGTATTGCTTTGGCCCGTGGTATTGAAGGCTCATGGTATTGCTTTGGCCCGTGGTATTGAAAAAGGATAAACCTATATAAGGAGAAGAAATTCATTGTGCAAATGGTGAGTGGGGGTGCAAGATGTCTGAGCTTGAATGAATACTTCTATCTGAAGTAGATCTGAATGGAAAGGGTTACACTTGAAGATAAATCTGAATGTATGATGCACCAAAGATGAAGAAGGGGATCTAGATCTGAAATGCACTTGTATCTACTAGATCTGTTTATGGAAGGCTTAGATCTGAGATGAGGCGAACATCTGTCTGAAGCAAAAGGGTAGATCTGAACTGAATATCTGATCTGATGAAGTATGCTGCTCTGTAATGATTGAAGATCTATACGCTACTTCGCCGCAGAGGAAGCGCGTATATACGCGGCTTCAGCGAAGAGAAAGTGCGTATGCGCAATAAAATATACAATGAGGTATACGCTGGTTTGTGTGGACGTAAGCGCGTATATACGCGACATCAGTGAAGTGAAAGCGCGTATGCAAACTAGGGTTTGCTGAAACAAAGGGTATGAAATATATGATCTGTTCTGCTATGTTTCTGCTATCTGATCTGTGTTGTTAAGTATCTGTTGGTGATGTATGTTTGTGTTTAAAAGTTTGGAAAGGGTCCAGTCTGGAAATATGATGAAATGTGGCCTGCAAGTGGTGTTCTATTGAAGTTGTTGGATCCAGTGTGAAAATTGATGAAACGTGGTCCAAGGTGGTGCTGAGGGTTGTAGCCTTCAGTCAGGGGGTTGTAGCTCCCTTCCAGGTGAGGCTGGTAAACGAGAGCAGGGGGTCGTAGCTCCCTTCCGGGAGAGGCTGGTAAACGAGTCAGGGGGTTGGAGCTCCCTTCCAGGAGAGGCTGGTAAACGAGCGCAGGTGGGTGCCTGCGTGCTGGTCAAGTCTGCGCCAGCACACATGTTGTAAGATGTTTTCTCTATAATAAAATATTGAAGGCTGAGCAACTGCAGCGGTGGTTTTCTCCCGATTTGGGTTTCCACCTAAAAATCCCGGTGTTCATGTGTGATGCTTTGTGTGATGGTTTATTCTGTTCTTACTGCACATGTTTACTATTTATTAAACATCTGATGAATGAATGATGGAATAATAGAAGTGAAGATTTAATGACATATCTAGATCTCTGTGTATACGCTAGTTTCATAAAGGGGATCCGCGTATATACGCTAGTTTACTGAAGGAAAGTAGCGTATGGGTTTTAAGGAATGAAAAGTAAAAAGATTTGATTGTTGCAGTAAATACTGATTCACCCCCCCCTCTCAGTATTTTTCCCAACATCGTGCGATCAATCAGAAAGTTCTGATTGCGATTAAGATCCCGGATGCAATTGAACCTATTAAATCCATTGTATAATGCCATCGGGTCCGCCACTTCAATCGCAATCGCAAGTATTTTAATATGTGTTGTGATTGGGCACTGTTCATTGTATTTTTCCGATGTGATTGGGAAAGGACTTCAAACAAGTTTGAATTACAATTCATACCTCCATCGGGTCTGGACTTCCAATCGCAATCGCAACTCATATGTTCTCCGATGCGATTGACCAATGCCGATGCGATTTGACCGTAACTGAAATATGTATTATCCCCCGTTTATACACCCATCGGGTCTGGGCTTCAATCGCAATCGCAACTCTCAGTTGGTTGCATGTTCCGCTGCCCTTGCGATCTCCGATTGCGATTGGGGAGGGGTCCCACCTTATCAAACTTTGTTTTATGTGCTTCATAATATAAATGCCTTGGACCTTTGTTTATGTGATGCACTGCACATATATGTTTATATATATTTTTGCCGTTGGAGTGAAGCGATTCCCGGAATAAGTTTGTGTTATATTATATGTATAACGCCGGTTGGAGTGTGCGATTCCCGGAATATGGTTCTGTATTATATGCATTGTATTGCCACTGGAGTTAAGCGATTCCTGGAATAATTTTGTGTTATATTATATGTATAACGTCGGTTGGAGTGTGTGATTCCTGGAATTATGCATATGAATGTATCTGCTGGCTTGGGTGATTCTCAGAATTTTATAACTGCTCTGCCTCTGCCTCTGCTGCTCCTGTCGCTCTGCCTCTACCTCTGCTTCTTTTTGCTACCCTGCCTCTGTTCTTCGCTGTGCCTCTACCTGTTTCTGCTTCAACAATGCCTCCTTTGCTGCCTTTGTTACTTTTTTGTCTCTTCCTTTCTGCTATATCTGTTGTCTTAGTTTCTTTGTGCTCCTTTCTCTATTGCGTATATAGAATCCACTCCACCTGTTATACTTGTAGCACATCCTATGAGGCTCCGATCTTCTACGCCCTCAATTCAACAGTTCCTTTCCTCAACTTCGAACTCTGCTACGTTACCAGAGTTCTGTTCCTCATCTTGATTTAATTCTGCAGAATGAATTGATGTATTCTCCCCAACAGTGCTTCACAGTCTTCCCACTAGAATAATTGTTCCTCATCACTCTGTCTCATTCCTCAGCTACTTGTCTTATGCTCTCTTTGTTTCATCTGCTCCTTGACTGATGCTACTCCTTAAGTCTCCTTTTTCTGCCTCAGGTGTTCTTCCTCATCACTCTGTCTCATTCCTCAGCTACTTGTCTTATGCTCTTTTTGTTTCATCTGCTCCTTGACTAATGCTACTCCTTAATTCTCCTTTTGCTGCCTCAGGTGTTCTTCCTTTGCCATCTCATTTGCCTTGTTGCTGCCTCAGGTGTTCTTCCTTTGCCATCTCCTTTTCCATCAATGACAACATTTCCAACAACCACTTCTTCTACTTTGCCCAACATTGTAGCGCAGCCATCTACCTCCAGCTTGTAGAGATTCTTAATTCAAACCCCTATCTTCTTGGTTTGACCCATTTTTTTATGTCGAAGGAAGGCTTTTCCCTCACTGAAAACAACATCATAACCTTTGTCTTCCAGCATTGCGACCGAGACCAAGTTCTTCTTCAGACCTCGAACATGCATAAAATTCTTCAACAAGAATGGATTACCAGACTCCCTCTCAAAGGTAATGCTCCCAATTCCAGTCACATTGTACCAACCATCGTCTTCCATCTCTATATCCATCTGGAGGTCCTTCTCCTCCAAGTCACTAAACAACTCTTTGTCTCCCATCATATGGAAAGACGCACCACTATCAAGATACCATACCAATCCCATATAGCTTGAAACCAAGCATGTGATAAAATAGAAATGAATTTCAAATTGTGAGGCTAAGGCCTCTCCAGCTGTAGCTCTATTAGCCTTCTTGTTCTTCTTCTTCTTCTATGGACAGTTAGTGGCGAAATGTCCATGTTCGTGACAGTGAAAACACTTCACTTTGGACAAATCCTGCTTCTTGCCTTTAGCATCAGATTTTGAAGGATTTTTCTTCCCCTTCCCTTTCCTTTCTTTGGCAGCCAAAGCAAAATTCTCTTCATCTTCATTCTTTGATGAAGATCCATCCCTGGTACCCCACCTTATCTCCTCCTACACAAGATCCGACCAAAGTCGCTCCCATCCCGGCAGTTTCTCCCGTCCATTGACAGAGTCTTCGTAGCTATGCCAACTCTTTGGAAGCCCAAGGAGATCCAAGCTCACCAAGTCTTCATCATCAACAGTAACCCCCACACTTCCCAGTTCATCCTTGCAGTGGAAAAACTTCATGAAGTATTTTGGAATATTTTCACCCTTCTCCATTTTTATTTTTCTAAGCTTGTCTTTAAGCGCCAACTTCCTCTGGTCAATTCTGCTTTGGAACAAATTTGTCAAAGCCTTCCACATTAAGAATGGAGTGGCTTTCCCGTGAAGGCTAGACACAATATGGTCCTTCACACCTTCCAACAGAATTCTTCTCGTCTTTACTGTCTTCTTTTTCCATGCGTCAAGTAATGTAGCATCGCTAGACCCCGGCTTAGGAACATCACTATCAATGAACTCCTTCAGTTTATTATCCTCCAGCACTGCCTCCATCTTGTCCTTCCAGGCTAGGTAATTCTAGCTCCCATCAAGGGCATGCTCCAATCGTAACCCATTGAAGGCCATTTCAATGTATACTCAACTTCTGCACCAAGAATCTTCTGTACCAAATTCGAATTGTCCACCAGCACAAACTCACTTTACAATTGCAATCTTCAATTAACAATGCTTTGATACCATGTAGAAATTATATGCACTAAGCATGCATATGTCCTAGATTCACCTGATTTCACAATATTTAACTTCTTGCAAGATACTGAATCATTCCACTGTTAATCTTTTGTGGAAAATTAATTTCACACACATGTAAATCATAAATAAAAATAATCGCACATAACACAGTTGTTTTTAACCGGGAAAGCCTAAAGCTGAAAACCCCAACTATATATTATGTATCATGGAATTATATAACAATCTCATACAAAGCTTATCAAGCTCTCAGTACAGTACAGTCGTTATACACTAATCACGCACAATCTTGCAAATCCATGCACCGATCTCTTCCCCCTACTAGCCTGCCTCCACTGCGCAATCCAAGTTGATTACAAAGACCAATTCGATGTAATCCCACTCTCCTTGACTACACAATCCTCATTGGCAACTCCAATGTGTGTGTGATGCAATAAATGCATCACTATAGTCACAACAGATAGTCCATCTTTCCCTTTCACCTATCTCTCCACTAGGTCTCCACTAAAACTGCCATGCACTGTAGTTAACTTCTGTATTGTTCAATTGATTAATGAGTTATTATTTGTGAATTAATTAACTAATTAATTCACTCCACTCTCACTAGTGTATCATTCAGTTAGACTAGATACAACTATCTCAACTGATTCTAACTGAGTTAAACTAAATACAACTCCATAACTACTCTTCTAACTGTGTCATAACTCTGCCACTTGAGTTCTAACTGAGTCCTCCATGCATTAGCTCCAGTAAACCCTTGGGAATTGTGTAATTCCCTCATTCCACTAATGTGCCACATCTGTGCACTGAAACAAAGTGTTCTAAGAGAATAAGTTGTTGTTTAGTGTCTAATTATTATTAAGAGCTAATACTAATTGACATGCATCTATTTTTAGATCAACGATCTATAAATAGACTTCGCCCAATATTCTAAAAATACAATTTCATCTATTTTTCCAACTTGATCAACCATCCACAAATAGCATCCTACAACTTCTGAAATATGATCATCATGTCTAAAAATAGACATAATCTAAAAATAGACTTGCGCCAAAAATAGCCTGCGAGCCCACTTAGTGAAGGCGACTCTTTTCACTAAGCTCATCATCTTGTTGAATCTCAACAATTGGGGTATCTGATAATCCATTTCTTGCTAAGAGGGAGTGTTGAAAATGCAGCAAGAAATTCCTAATTTAATTTTCCCTTGATTAAATTAGGAGAAATGTGAAATTCCATATCAAAAGACAACTTGAATGAGTTAACTGAGTTGATATATTTGTTATCACTCAGTTAGCTTAGTTAATTCATGTTGGGGGCATGAACTTGAGTTGTGTAGATATATTCCTAAATTTTAGGAGCCTAGGTTGAGTTAATTTTAGTTGTAACAATTTAATTCACTTAAATTGAGTTATGATCAGCTAAATTAGTTCCAACTGTTGGTGGAATAAGTAGAGGGTCTAGCAGTGGGGTGTAACTTTAGTGTTTAACCATTTAACTTATCAATCAGCCTAAACTAAATCATGCATGCAAGGAATTCGAGTTACCCAGTTGAGATTGGAGTTCAAGGGAATTCTACTATAAGTTGTACAGGTCATGTATGTAGTCAAACAAGGACCTAAAGGAATTGCGCAATCCAGATTGAGGAATTTCTGAAATAATAGGTGTTAATCCCTTAAGGAACAAGCAAGGAAATATGGGATTGGAAGCTCAAAATTTTGGATAAGTATTGGCCAAGGTCAGTCATTCAGGCAAAGGATAGAAGATACAGGTGCAGGTTGAGCTCAAGGTTGAGCAGATCATATTGTATTCATTCATATTATTTGATTACTGCAATACAAATAGTAAGGGGTTTTGACCAGTTTCTTTCCCCTATATATATATTTTTGTGTGTTGAATATTGATGCATGTTAATGGTTTGTGTTCATGATAATTAATTTACTTCCACATATTGGTAGATTATATTATAGTCATGGCTAAGTAAATTTTATGAGCAGTTTAAGATCTACGCACAAATCTCTACATCTTGTAGATTGGTGCCTACAAATATTTAGTAGATGAATTGGTGTCTTTTGTAATTTGGTGCCTTCAAAGTTTGCAACAATAGCTTGGTGCCTAAAAAGTTTGTATCGGGTTGGTACCTACAATATTTGTTATAAATAAGTTTTCGTTTATATCTGTGAGATAATATGGTTATGATTCATGAATGTTTAAATAAGTAATAAATTTTCTTATACTTATTCATCCCCACACACACACACCTCCCCCCAAATAAAGTGTGAATCCATCAAACTTCTCATATTTTTCCTTGGATAGCCCATCCTAATGAGAGTGACATACCCACTTAACCAAGAAACATAGGGGATAAACATGGATTCAAGATCGTGATTTTTTAACAAGGTGTCGATGCTTTCAATGGATTATTTATCCCAATGATCAACTTATTTATTTAAGTATAAAATATGTGGTAATAGGAGACTTTGATGAAATAGTTGACTTCCTACTTGATCAAAGTAATGATATTTTTCGATTTTTGTACCCAAGGGATGGATTTGTTTATCATTATCTCAATGAATATTATAAAATCTCTAAAAACTAAAATTTCTCTAATATTTTCTTCCTTAGCTAAAGAAATTCCACACATGAAGACATATGCTTTTACTAGATTTTTTTGTAATTTTCCAAGATCCTAATTAAAGGATATGTTTAATGCTCCTTTGAAATTAGTAGAATCCCCTCATTTTTACTACCTTTAATTAAAAACAATATTAAATTGAACTACCCAATGATGGGTGTCTAATTATGGAAATGATGTGGTCGATTGTTTGTCAGTTATAGAGAATGACGAAGGTGACAACACACCACTTGCATTTGATCTGGACTAGGTAATTACCAACACTACCCTACGACAACCAATGCTATTAGCTAGGTAATTATTTTGTTGTGGCCCTTGATATTTTTTAGTATTTTAAAACCATCATGGGGTAAGTTTTAGGGGAGAACTCAAAGGAGAAACAAGAAATTATACTCTGCTTAGATGAGACTCAAAAACAAATGAGGAAGTTGGACAACAAGGTGAAAAACATGGCTCTCCATGCACTGGCAGATCTGGAGTTTACTGATTCAAAGAAAGACACTAATCCACATGTAACCATTTAGGTTGATGCCTCATTTGAATGATTAGTTTTTCTATCAAAATTTGTAGTCATGTTTTTCTTATTTTTGGGATCATCAGTTGATAGGAGAATAAGTATAGTAGGTAAGTCTACTTACAGTCGATTATGTACATAATATTTCTACAATTTTTGTTTCAGTTTTAGACTATTCAATGGGAAAAAGTCAATTTTTCTATGTGACTAGTCGAATTTCCCTTATGGAAAACTTAATGCACACATAAAACATATCTTATGTAAAATTTCTTTTAATTGATATAATACACCACCTACTTAACTTATAAAAAAATATTTAGAATTTTTTTAATTTTAAAATATAATAAAATTATATATTTTTTTAAATCTTCTTGATATTTAATAAATTGAAATTTTAATATATATCACAATCTGTAATATTCCTAAATTAGCATGCAGCTAATTGCAATATTAAAATCTAATTTTACTTTCTTGTTTGATGAATAAGTGGGTAGGGAGACCCATAAATCTCTTTATTAGGAATAAAACCACTTTTCATGTCAAAGTGGATCATCTTTTCAGCTTAATAAAGCACCCTAAGGTGTGAACAGGGGCTAGATCATGTGGATTGGGTCAACTTTGACCAAATCAACAGCATTGTCATGGAGGAGTGGCATTCAATGAGGGATAGCGTAGTTTTAGATGGAGACACATTGCATAGAAGTAGTGTCATTAATGGATGGGGCTTAGGGTTGGGAAGCTCATTTCTTATAAAAGGAAGAGGATGGCAGCCGTATTGTATATGTTATGATATGTTATTTTTTATTATTATATGGTATGTTTATACATATAAGATTTCTTCAGCTGTTTATCTAAGATTGCAGTGTTTTTTAGCACCAGGTGTTCCTGATCGGGAATCCCACCTCTATCCTTAAGAGGCCTCTTGGAAGAGCTTTTCACTACATTTCCACATTCAGGTTTCAGACCAATCTTTAGTCTTGTAGTATAGGGCAGTTTCTGTTGAGAGATGTGCTGAGTTGTAGGGTGCAGCAGTGGAAGATCTTGTTGGGTGTTTTCTGAGTGTTGAGATTCAACAAGATGATGAGCTTAGTGAAAAGAGTCGCCTTCACTAAGTGGGCCCGCAAACTATTTTTGGCGCAAGTCTATTTTTTAGACTATGTCTATTTTTAGACATGGTGATCATATTTCAGAAGTTGCAAGATGCTATTTGTGTATGGTTGATCAAGTTCGAAAAATAGATGAAATTATATCTTTAGAATATTGGGCAAAGTCCATTTATAGATCGCAGATCTAAAATTAGATGCATGTCAATTATTATTATCTCTTAATAATAATCAAACACTAAACAACAACTTATTCTCTTGGAGCACTTTGTTTCAGTGCACAGATGTGGCACATCAATGGACTGAGGGAATTATGCAATTCCCCAGGGTTTACTGGAGCTAATGCATGGAGGAATTAGTTAGAACTCAAGTGGTAGAGTTATGACACAGTTGGAAGAGTAGTTGTGGAGTTGTATTTAGTTTAACTCAGTTAGACTTAGTTGAGCTAGTTGTATCTAGTCTAACTGATTGATACACTAGTGAGAGTGGAGTGAATTAATTAGTGGGTGGCCCACCCTATACGTACTCGCCCGACCACCGAACAATACAAAGAAGCCAAACTACAGTGCATGGCATTTTTAGTGGAGACCCAGTGGAGAGATAGGTGAAAGGGCAAGATGGACTATCTGTTGTGACTATAGTGATGCATTGATTGCATCACACACACATTGGAGTTGCCAATGAGGATTGCGCAGTCAAGGCAAGAGTAATTCAAATTCATTTAGAGCTATTCTTCAGCAGGGATTGCGCAGTGGAGGCAGGCTAGCAGGAGGGCAAATATCGGTGCATGGATTTGCAAGATTGTTCTTGATTAGTGTATGACGATTGTACTGTACTAAGAGATTGATACACTTTGTATGAGGATTTTCATATGATTCCATGATACATAATATATAGTTGGGGTTTTCAGCTTCAGGCTTTCCTGGTTAAAAATTGTTTTATGTGCGATTATTTTTATTCATTCTTTACATGTGTGTGCAATTAAACTTTCCACAAAAGATTAACAAGTGGAATAGATTCTATCTCGCATAAATTTAATAGTGTGAGATCAGGTTGATCTAGGACATATGCATGCTTAGTGGATATAATTTCTACATGGTATCAGAGCATTGTTAATTGAATATTGCAATTGTAAAGTGAGTTTGTGCTGGAGGACAATTCGAATTTTCTACAGAAGATTCTTGGTGCAGAAGTCGAGTATACATTGAAATGTCTTTCAACAAGTTGAGATTGGAGTATTCCCTTGATGGGAGCTTGAATTAAATAGCCTAGAAGGACAGGATGGAGGCAGTGCTGGAGGATAATGGACTGAAGGAGTTCATCGATAGCGATGTTCCTCAACCAGGATCTAGCGATGCTGCATTACTTGACGCATGGAAAAAGAAGACAGCAAAGACGAGGAGGATTCTATTGGAAGGTGTGAAGGACCATATTTTGTCCAGCCTTCATGGGAAGGCCACTCCATTCTTAATGTGGAAGGCTTTGATAGATTTTTTCTAAAGCAGAAGTAACCAGAGGAAATTGGAGCTTAAAGACAAGCTCAGAAAAATAAAAATGGAGAAAGGCGACAGTATTCCAAAATACCTAACGAAGTTTGTCCACTGCAAGGATGAAATGGGAAGTGTGGGGGTTACTATTGATGAAGAAGACTTAGTGAGCTTGGCTCTCCTTTGGCTTTCAAAGAGTTGGCATAGCTATGAAGACTCTATCAATGGATGGGAGAACTGCCAGGATGGGAGCGACTTTGGTCGGATCTTGTGCAGGAGGAGATAAGGCGGGGTACCAAGGATGGATCTTCATCAAAGAATGAAGATAAAGAGAATTTTGCTTTGGCTGCCAAAGAAAGGAAAGGGAAGGGGAAGAAACATCCTTCAAAATTCGATGCTAAAGGCAAGAAGCAGGATTTGTCCAAAGTGAAGTGTTTTCACTGTCACGAACATGGACATTTCGCCACTAACTATCCACAGAAGAAGAAGAACAAGAAGGTTGATGGATCCGCAGCTGGAGAGGCCTTAGCCTCACAATTTGAACATGATTTCTCCTTGATTGCATGCTTGGTTTCAATATGTATGGGATTAGTGTGGTATCTTGATAGTGGTGCATCTTTCCATATGACGGGAGACAAAGAGTTGTTTACTGACTTGGAGGAGAAGGACCTCCAGATGCATATAGAGATGGGCGACGACGGTCAGTACAGTGCGACTGGCATTGGCACGATTACCTTTGAGAGGGAGTCTGGTAATCCATTCTTGTCGAAGAATGGTATGCATGTTCTGGGTCTGAAGAATAACTTGGTCTCAGTCGCAATGCTGGAAGACAAGGGTTATGATGTTGTTTTCAGTGAGGGAAAAGCCTTCCTTCGACATAAAAAAACGGGTCAAAACAAGAAGATAGGGGTTCGAATTAAGAATCTCTACAAGCTGGAGGTAGATGGTTGCGCTGCAATGGTGGGAAAAGTAGAAGAAGTGGTGAGCCGAGATGAGGGCGAATTATGGCATAGGAGATTGGGCCATCTTCACCATGGCACTTTGAATATTTTGCAGAAAATTTCTACTGGAATTCCCAAGGGTACTCTTGCACAGTCAGATCAGTGAAAGGGATGTACTATGGGTAAGTTTGTGAAGACCACCTTTCATGAGAAGGAGAACCGTGCTTCGGTGATCCTAGAGAGAATTCACACAGACGTGTGTGGACCTTTCTCGGTTGCTTCAACAGAAAAACACAGGTATTATGTTATATTTTTTTATTAATATTCTCGTAGATGTTGGATCTTCTTCATGTAGAAGAAGATTGAAACGTTATCAAATTCTGTGAGTTCAAGGCATTGGTGGATGTTGGAATGGGGTATCCTTGCAAGCTACGAAACCGGTCCATTTTGGCTATTTTTGTTATATTTAGTATAGCGCAGGGATTTTGGGGTGGGTCAAAGCCTCGAAAAGCATTAAAATGGGGTTAAAGGGTAAACTAGGGGTCCTAAAACCATGGGTTGCGGACCATAGGAATTTTAATGCTAGATTGTTATAAATAGAAAGGGATTTCAGATTGTAAAAGGTAAGAATTGGCTAAGCTATTGATACGATATGTTGTGTAAGCGATCTGTTGGGGTTTTTGGGGAACGAACTCCTGCTGGCTGTGTGTGCGGAGATCCTAGTCCAGCTGTGTGCGGACCCTACTGTTGTGTGTGCAGGTTGGGAAGGGAATTGTAAGGGTAACGAATGAATGAATATGAAATATTGTTGGATCCGAATCTGTGAATACTATTGACTGGATTGCTGCTAATTATTGTGTTATGCATTTCTCTATCTTTATGCTGCGAAGGTCTGTACATTGAATGCTTGAATCTATTCTGCTTTGGTTATATCTTGCTGTGGAAGTATGTATATAGCAATAAATCTAGATCTATTCTGTTCGGATATATAATGTTGTGTTAAGGTTATGAAAAGCATATAATTGTAGATCTAGTGCACGTGGATGCAATTGGACCTATACTAGACCCTGCGCAGAGATAATCTTAGCAGAGCGCAGCCCTGCTTGCCTTACCCTTCCTTTCTCAGGGTGCGGAAACCTGGTTCCAGTACCCACCCAGACTACTTTGGATGAGACTATGACCTGCACAAGCAGGTCACTGCCGAAAGGGCCAATAGTATAGGGGTTTGTTGGCAAACCTTGCACACCGAACCTGGGTCAGGACCCCTCAAGCCAACAAATGGTTCCGTTGCTGGGACCCAAAGAGATCTAAGAAAGGGATCAAGTAATGACAAGAGAATACTGGAAGCCTAAAAGAAAAGAGATCGAGGACTAGTTAGAAAGGAAAATCCAGGAGTTTGCAGTAAGAGAAAAATGAAGTGAAAAATTAACGGTGGACAGGTGGAAGAATAGGTACGTTCTTACTGAAAACTACAAAATATTCTTTGTAACTTTTGCAATTGAGTGGCTGGCTAGGTTGGTAGAATTCCAGAAGTGCTGGAAGGACGAGCGAGTCACTCAGTGGACTCCCAATCTTCTTGAACATTTGGAGAGAACCGATAACTCTATTACACGCACGGTGGATCACTGGGTGGACAGTGTACTGAGAGGCTTTGTGACAGAATTTGCTATTGATCAATCTATATCATATTCTGAGGCTGAGCAACGACTCTTTAAAGGATTCTGGGGAAAGTTTCTGAGGACGTTACCATTTCTGATCAAGAAGTTGTTGTGCGAAAAGACCATTCTGTGCAGCCATACGAACTGAATGACCTCAGATCTAGATGGAAGTGCGACGCGCAGTGGTAAGTATTATCGAACCAACCTTGACGGAGGAAGGGCCACCTACATCCCAGTGAAGGAACCAACCACATCACCACCTAGGGCACGCAGGGGTAAAAACTCACCTATAACGTCATCCCTGGATAGTGATATGGCTACACATCTGAAACTACCTACCTTCAGGGGGGTAGGAGACGAGGACATGGATCGATTTTGGTTTGTTGCAGACTCTGTCTGGACTGCATATAACGTGGCAAGTGATACAATCAAAAGGGCACAACTGTCCTTAGCATTCGAAGATAGGGCGCTGGACTGGTATATGTGATATGTTGCCTAGAATGGGACCGCTTCCATCCAAGATATTAAGAATGCTCTGAAGCAACAATTCCGCAAACCAAATTCCTATTCCCAGTTAGTGGTGGACGTAAAAGACTTCAAACAAGGTGCATCTGAGTCAGTGTGGGAGGAAGATCAACGGATGAAGAAGGAAATTAGGGAAGGGGGGTTCGAGTATGATGATAGACAACATATAGAATGGTTCATCGCCATGTTGTTACCTCACTTGTGCACACCCATGAATCAGCAGACCTTCAAATCGCAAGAGAAAGTTGTAGAAGCCACTATGAAGTTAGAAGCTACTCCCTGAGAGGATACCTCAGCAGGAGTCCAATAGATCCAGGAACAACTTGGAGCTATGCACCTAGAGATACAGAACCTATGAAAAGAGCGACGAAAAGACATATGTGTGGATCTCTGGTGTATACGGTGCCGAGTGTCTGGCCACACAAAGGATTAGTGCCCTCTACTGACTGATTATATCTAGGCTGGAGGACCTAGTTCACTGCGCCCAGGGGTAAGCAGGGAACCTACCTTTTTGTGACCAGGATCAAGTGGCTCTGCGTTATGGTGCGAAGTTTTTCGGGTAGCGGGCCTCCACGATACGAACCATTGTCCTCGGTTGGGTGCATATGTCCCATAAATAAAACAAAAATGGTGTCAATTCTGTTAGTCCGTAGGACATGATGAGCAGAATTTCCGAACATATGACTTGATGATAGATCGCGGGAATTTATATCAGGTGAAATCAGACCCTGCGTCGCCTATACTAACTGTGCACTTTGGAGGATCCCTGGCCCAAGGCAGAGGAGGTCGAGGAGGAAGCGTAGGCTGAGGACAAGGTCAGTTGATCTATTATAATTGTGGGGAAATAGGGCACTTTTCCAGAGAATTCCCTAATCCCACTCGACCATCATGTAGCTACTGCAAACAGCTGGACCATGAGGTAGAAGACTACCCGATCTTGATATCTAGAATGCAGAAAAAGCAGCCTACCCCTACGCAGAACCTACAAAGGGTTAAAACTAAAATAAGAATAGGAGATCCAAGTGTAAAGGTCATAACACATAGTGGGCTGGACACCAAGGAAAATAAAGAAGTATCCTGCGAAGAACAGGCACTACCAGCAGCCCCTACGTAGTCTTATAGTGAGGAAGAAATTGAGACCTTCTTGAAGGCATGTCTAAAATTACTTAGAAACCCGAAGGCCATAAGAAACCTCCTGGCTTTAATGAACACCTGTGCAGCTCGACCCACCTTGATCCATGAGACTAAGGATGTGCACAAACTATACAACTCTAAGAAATGCATAGGGAAAGAAATGCAGCTAACTACACAATTCGGGGACTATGAAATGGATTAGGTTATCTTGGATCTTGGATCTAATTCCAATGTTTTACCTAAGAAAACTTGGCAATGCATGGGGAATTCCAAATTGGAATGGTCCACCATCTAGCTACGCATGGTGAACCAATAGAAAATCACTCCCTTGGGTAGGTTACCAAAGGTTATGGTTGACATTGCAGGGGCAAGGGTCCTAGCTGATTTTGAAGTAATTGAGATAGTTGAAGATGCGGACCCCTACCCTGCGCTCCTTGGATTGGATTGGGCAATGGAAATGGGAGGCATTATTAACCTGAAGAAAAGAAGCATGGTGTTTGAAAGCGGAAGTACATGTGTCATATTACCCCTGGATCCCACGAAAGGTGCCCGGTATACTAAGCCTATCCACACGAAGGAAGAATTAGATCATATCTATAAGATCATTGCGTAAGATGAAGATTGGGTTAACCCCACGAATGAAGGAGTGCTGTGTTGGGAAAAAGACAGTGAATGCTTTTCTGACTCTGATGAGGAGCTGGAGAATTGGCAGTGCCGGCTGCATGAGGTTTTGGCACTTCGCAGCCTTCAGACTGTCAAAAGCTTCCGTCGCATCTTTACCATGGGACGCACCTTACCTTTCCAAGAGGCCACAGATGACACTCCGAAGCCTGCGAAGCCTAAGGGGTCCACGGAATATAGGTCTGAGGCACTACCACTAACTTGGTATGAAACACCTATGCAAGGACTTGTCTCCCCTGCTCAGACGAATTACTGGAGTAGGGTAATCCTGTGTATATAGACCCCCTTAGCCAAATGGGCCCAAAAATCGACCGAAACACGTGGTGACCTACTGGCTCAAGGGTGCACTCGGCTCTTGCCCAACCAGATTAAGGACCTGTCCGCAATCATGAGTATCTGAGAGAATTTATGGATGACTGAAGAATTAAACCACCTATGGACGTCTGACGCAGCTATCCTGCACCAAATTGATCCTTCCACAATCGTCATAACTGCCTTGACAAGACTCCCGATCAACTTAAAAGCTCACCAGGTGTCAATTGTCCGTCGAAGTACGAAAGGACCTTCAACACTTCAGCCACACCCTGACATCACGATGGCGCGACCTTGGATACAAAAGAAGAATATCAGCTCAGCCAGAGTTAATGTGAAAAGACACTTACAAACGCAGGAAAAGGGCGGTAGATTATCAATATCACCATTTATGATCAAGGGTACCCGCCACATACGACCTACATTTCCATTAAGTAACTTTGATTGGGGTGCGGAGGGCTGGAAGAGGATGGCTCGGGCTATTTATTAAACAACCAAGCGGTATTGGCTACCTACCTTATGTTTCTTTCTACTTATTTTTATGATTCATACCACTCGTCTCTCCGTTATGGATCCCAATGAATAGGAGGAATGGATAAGAGGGACGGAAGAAGCTGAGTGCAACAATAGGAGTGCACAAAGGCCTCTTGGAAGGATTAGCTATGAACCAAGTTCAGCTGGAACTCTGCAGTACCGCAACCTGCTACGACATCTCTGCCATTTCCAGGCCCCGCCTGTGAGAAGAAACATATGTGTACTCCCATACATTGTCACCTCTGAAACAAGTTCTGGGGACATACAGGTCGACTTAGCACAACTCTCTACTATGGAGCTAGGAAGCCTGTCCACCAGCGTACTGCAAGAGGTACATCGCCGCGACCAAGAAAGACGCAAGCAGTATGACCTGACTCTGGAAGAACGCGACCAGAGAATTGCCGTGGTCACTAATGCCTCAGACATTATTCAGGAACAACTGGCGTAGGGAGCCCAATTTTTTGAAGATGCTACACAGCTATGGACGAAAGCATTGCACCACCCCATGCTTCAGCAGGTCCAAAGGGAGTTGACACAGGCTGAAGATGCTTTAGATCGACTTCGGGCCTCCACACCTCCCCCTAGCCACACGTAGCGCCTAGCCACCATGCACCAGATTGAGGACCTTCGTCACTCTAAGAATGTTGCGTACAAAAAGTTGAAACCATGGACTGATGCTGCACTCTAGCTTGCACATGATGTGCAGTCTGCCATTGCACGCCTCCACTGGTTGCTGGAACGCCTTGGTCTGGATCTCGAGGGGTTTGCTTCTCTGACAATGATCAACATTGCGCAACATGCAGCGACTCGAAGCAAGGACGTGCTTCCACCCCTCTTTCGCTCCCTGGCTACATTACGCGTGAAGATTGAAGGCGCGCCACCAAAGTGACTCGGGACAAGTCACAAGATTGTGTTGGGGGACTGTTGGAATGAGGTCTCCTTGCAAGCTACGAAACCGGTCCATTTTGGTTATTTTTGTTATATTTAGTATAGCGCAGGGGTTTTGGGGTGGGTCAAAGCCCCGAAAAGCATTGTAATGGGGTTAAAGGGTAAACTAGGGGTCTGAAAACCATGGGTTGCGGACCATAGGAATGTTAATGCTAGATTGTTATAAATAGAGAGGCATTTCGGATTGTAAAAGGTAAGAATTGGCTAAGCGATCTGTTGGGTAAGCGATCTGTTGGGGTTTTTGGGGAACAGACTCCTGCTGGCTGTGTGCACGGAGATCCTAGTCCAGCTATATGCGGACCATGCTACTGTGTGCGCAGGTTGGGAAGGGAATTGTAAGAATAACGAATGAATGAATATGCAAGATTGTTGGATCTGAATCTGTGAGTACTAATGAATGGATTTATGCTAGTTACTGTGTTATGCATTCCTCTGTCTTTATGTTGCAAGGGTATGTACATTAAATTCTTGAATCTATTCTTCTTTGGTTATATCTTGTTGCGAAAGTCTGTATATTGCAGTAAATCTAGATCTGTTCTGTTCGGATATATAATGCTGTGTTAAGGTTATGAAAAGCATAGAATTGTAGATCTAGTGCAAGTGGATGCAATTGGACCTATCACCCAGACCACACAACGCGAGAGATAATACGGCGACACACCATGCTTGCGCCTGCCCTTCCTTTCTCGGGGCGAAGCACGGTTCCGGCACCACCCTTTACTTCGGGTGAGGCGCGTGACACCGTGCAGGTCACTATCGAAAGGGCCAGTAGTATAGGGGTTTGTTGGAAAACCTTGCACACCGAACCTGGGTCAGGACCCCTCAAGCAAACAGTGGAGGAGTCGGGGAAGCAAGTGAAAGCTCTACGAAGCGATAATGGTGGTGAATACATCTCAGGCGAATTTAAAGAATTCTGTAGAAAAGAAGAAATTTGAAGAGAACTCATAGCGCCTCATAACCCACAGCAGAATGGGGTCGGGGAGAGGAAGAAAAGAATGATCATGGGTGTTGCACGAGCTATGCTGCATGACCAGGGCCTACCGATGCACTTATGGGTGGAAGCATGCAACACTGCAGTTTATGTGCAAAACTGTTGTCCTCATAGAGTACTTAGCATGAGTACACCCAAAGAAGCTTTTACTGGTAAGAAGCTTGATATTTCTCATTTGAAGATTTTTGGCTCACCTATTTACATTCATGTGACAAAGGACGCCAGGAAGAAGCTGGAGCTGACTGCAGAAGTTGGGATATTTGTGGGGTACAAAGAAACACCCCACAATTATCGTGTGTATTTTCCAGACAGTCGGATGACTGTTGCGTGATGGGATATAAAATTCAATGAGGTGAAAGCCATGAAGTTGTTGCTTGAGAGAGAGCTACACTTGCATGCGGAAGAGGAACTTCTTGTTCCCAAAGATGAGCCTCTGGATGTGGAACAGCCACAGGAGAAGATTCATGGAGTGGAGGAGTCTACTCATGTAGAACCAAACATGAGACAAGGAAGAAAGCGTACCACAGAAGCTGAGAGACATAAGCTTGATGCGGCACAGAAGGTAGGAGTCCCTACATCACAGCGTAGATGGAGACAGTCACCTAACTGATTTATTGGATACATGGCTCTTATGAGCAAGTTTATCGTGACGGAGCCATCTTTCGAAGGGGAAGCCGGTGTAGACCCCACATGGGTAGATACCATGGTGGAGGAGTATGACTCCATTTTCAGAAACAGTGCTTGGGAGATTGTTCCAAGGCCGGTGGGAAAAATCAGTTGTAGGATCAAGATGGATCTACAAGGTAAAGCAAGATACTGATGGGAGCGTCGAGAAGTATAAGGCAAGATTTGTTGCCCGGGGATTCTCATAGATCGAGGGGATTGACTATGAAGAAAACTTTGCACCTTTCACACAGTATTCTTCCATATGGACCATCCTTGCTCTCTCAGCGAAGATGGGTTGGCATATTCATCAGATGGATGTGAAGATTGTGTTCCTTAATGGGATCATTGAGGAAGAGGTGTACATTGAGCAGCTGGAAGGATTTGAGATCTATAGCAACGAGTCACATGTGTGCAGACTCAAAAGAGCGTGGTATGGGTTGAAGCAAGCACTTCGTGCTTGGTACACTTGGATCGATAGCTATTTCACTGGACTTGGCTTCACCAAGAGTGAGACGGATGCAAACCTGTACCAAATTATGGTGGAGGGTAAGATTTTAATCATTGTTCTTTATGTTGATGATTTATTACTAACGGGTGATGAGCAGTTGATACACTCATGCAAGACAGATCTTCCAAAGGAGTTTGAGATGAAGGATTTGGGCCTCCTTCATTATTTCCTTGGATTGGAAATATGGCAGCGGGAAGGTGAAATGTTTGTGTCTCAAGGCAAGTATGCTCGAGAGATACTGGAGAAGTTTCACATGCAAGGCTGCAAGCTTATCGACACTTCTCTTCCAGGAAATTGGAAGAAAGAGGATGCTACATCGATAGAGGTAGTGGATGCCACTGTTTATCGACAGTTGGTGGGTTCGCTCATGTATTTAGTCAATACAAGACTGGACATATGCTATGCGGTGAACCAGCTTTCACAAGCAATGGTTAAGCCTACCAAGCTCTTTTGGAAGGCAGGAAAGCATGTCTTGAGATATCTCAGGGGCACATCTGAGTATGGTTTATGGCACAGACAGACAGATGAGGTGAAGTTACATTGCTTCACGGATGCAGATTGGGCAGGAAGCTCAACAAACATAAATAGCACATCAGGAGGTATTTTCAGTATCGGATCTATGACAGTTTCTTGGTACAGCAGGAAACAAAGATCCGTGGCACTTAGTTCAGTGGAAGTGGAATACATGGTAGCAATTCAAGCTACATGTTAGGCTATCTGGATGAGGAAGATTCTGGTTGTTTTTTTCGGTTCACATTTAGATCCCATAGTGATACATTGTGATAATCATAGTTGCATTAAACTCTCAGTTAATCATGTGTTTCATGATATATCAAAACATATTGATATCTGGTATCATCATATCGGAGATTGTGTGCAGCGGAAGATCATGTTGCTTCAGTACATTTCTACGGAGGATCAGGATGCAAATATTCTGACGAAGGCGCTCACCAGGAGAAAATTTGAATACCATATAGGCAGGATTGGGGTGAAGTATAATCCGTTTTGTATTATTGAGAGGGAGTGTTTAAATTCAACAAAGATGATGATCTTAGTGAAAATTTGCCTTCACTAAGTGGGCCCGCGATCTATTTTTGGCGCAGGTCTATTTTTTTTAGACTATGTCTATTTTTGAACATGGTGATCATATTTCAGAAGTTGCAGGATGCTATTTCTGAATGGTTGATCAAGTTGGAAAAATAGATGAAATTCTATTTTTAGAATATTGGGTGAAGTCTATTTATAGATCGCTGATCTAAAAATAGATTCATTTTGATTAATATTAGCTCTTAATAATAATTAGACACTAAATAGCAACTTATTCTCTTGGAGCACTTTGTTTCAGTGCACAGATGTGGAACATTAGTGGACTGAGGTAATTACGCAATTCCCAAGGGTTTACTGAAGCTAATGCATGAAGGACTCAGTTAGAACTCAAGTGGCAGAGTTATGACAAAGTTGGAAGCAGTAGTTATGGAGTTGTATTTAGTTTAACTCAGTTATACTCAGTGGAGCTAGTTGTATCTAGTCTAGCTGAATGATACACTAGTGAGAGTGGAGTGAATTAATTAGTTAATTAATTCACAAATAATAAATCATTAATCGACTGAAAAATACAGCAGTTAACTACAGTGCATTGCAGTTTGAGTGGAGACCTAGTGGAGATATAGGTGAAAGGGAAAGATGGACTATCTGTTGTGACTATAGTGATGCATTGATTGCATCACACACATATTGGAGTTTCCAATGAGTATTTCACAGTCAAGGAAAGATTAATTCAAATTCATTTAGAGCTATTCTTCAGTGGGGATTGCGCAGTGGAGGCAGGCTAGTAGGGGGCAGAGATCGGTGCATGGATTTGCAAGATTGTTCCTAAATAGTGTATGACGATTGTACTGTACTAAGAGCTTGATAAGATTTGTATGAGGATTGTCATATGATTCCATGATACATAATATATAGTTGGGGTTTTCAGCTTCAGACTTTCCCAGTTAAAAAAGAAACAACTATGTTATGTGCAATTATTTTTATTTATGCTTTGCATGTGTGTGCAATTAATTTTCCGCAAAAGATTAACAGTGGAATGATTCAGTATCTTGCAAGAAGTTAAATATTGTGAGATTAGGTGAATCTAGGACATATGCATGCTTAGTGCATATAATTTCTACACTAAGCTAGTTTTGCGGTGGAGGAATATTTCTTTCCATTGGGAGGGCAGGTAAAGGAGCCTTGGAATTATTTGAAATATTTGGCATCGGGCCAGTTGATTTTATCCCCTGATTTTTATCCCCTACCGGTGCGGTTCCGGTCCATATACTGCGTTATTTTATTGAGTTGTTGCGGGGGCAAGTTCAATGCTCCATTTGGGTCTTACTTTCCATTGAAGGGATCGGCCCTTCTTTGAGAGAGTTCCTTCGAGGAGTTCTTTCATACCTACATCAGATTGTGCATCTTTAAACATAGGGCTTTAGATCCACCATTCATATTTGGTGTCTTTCCAAAAAACCTCCCTGGGTTGTCTAGGAAAAGTGTACGGGAGCATAGATCTCCATTTTTGGCCTTGTAGAAGCATGATATTTTTAGATCCATTTATTTATATGTCCCAGATGTAGTATTAGTCACTAAAATTTCGTTGTGCTTGCTTCAGTATTCTGTGTAGCAGTGCATTGCATGTTTTGGGTGAATTTTGGCATTGGAGGCTTCTTTTGCCTATCTTGAGGGGTTTGATCCCCAATATCTTGTACTTATTTATTGTTGTTATACATAATACCATGGATCTATCATTCAGCTCAAATTTAATTTGTTAATACTCGCTGCTATTTCCATTATTATGAGTTATATTCATTCTTTTCCCATTTGGGAATATTACATAATTTATTATATTATATATTGTAAATCCTAATTATAAATATAACGGAAATATATATAATAATTTATTATATTTTGGGGTGGTATGAGGGGGAGGAAATCTCATTAATCCTTATGGAAAAATATAAGAAATATATGCTTGGGGGCTCAGAATAAAGACTAACAATCAAGCAGAGGCCTTTGGACTCATGTTTGGCCTATCTCTAGTGCAGGAAAAAGGAATAAGGGAGGTCATCATACTAGGAGACTCCCTATTGATAATCAAGAAAATGGTAAATGAGACTTTGGCAGAAAACTGTAAACTATCAAAATAATACAAGGAATAGATTCCTCCCTTGGAGAATTCATGTTCTATCATATTCTCATAGGTCATAGTAATGAAGTGAATAGGCAGGAAAACTAGGCCTGCCTATTTCCATAATATAAAAGTATGGTGACTGGGCAGGAGGGAATTTATTTGGTCACCTAAAACTGTTTCAAATGGAAAATATGAAAGGTAAAATAAATACTACTAGAGACAGAGTATTAAGAAAAAATATAGTTGAAATCCCAATGTGTTGGATATTTTGGACATTAAGGTTATCGTTGTAGTGGTATGTTGGTGGTGAATTTGGTTATTCTCATTACTACCCTTTCCCCTACATCCAAGAGGTCCCTTTCCCCTTCATCTCATATATTACCCCTTCATCCCCTACATCCAATAGGTCCCTCTCCCCTTCATCACCTTGTATATGATTTCTGCGTTGTCTATTTGCCATGTGTCTTAGAACACAAATTTTGATTTTTGATGTAATAAACAACGCGGAAAGCATTGAAAGATTTGCCAATGTATGTAGGGGATGAAGGGCAGAGGGACCTATTGGATGTAGGGGATGAAGGGGTAATATATGAGATGAAGGGGAAATAAATTCATGTGTGATTTATTTCATTATTTCAAAGAGCATTGAAAGATTTCTTTTCCAGTTTTGAGTGAGTTCATTTCAAAAGTATGCATGATTTATTTCCAAGTAATAATGATTTATTGATTTATTTCTAGCATATGAGTGAATACTTTTTAGTTTAAGAGTGATTTATATCTAGAAAAATAGTGACTTATTCATTTATTTGCACGGTTCCATTTACATATCATTTCATTTAAAAAAAAAACATAAAAAATATCCAAATTCCTTTTTTTTCTAGAACTTCATTTTATTTTCATACATTATACTATTAGAATTCTTAGAGACTAACAAATACATTAGTTAATAATTTTTCATAATATAGAGAAATCTTTGTTTCAATTTTTGTAGAGTAGAAACTTAGATGATTTGTAGAATTTAGTTGATTTCTGCAGAGTTGATTTTTAAAACTTAGTTGTAATTTAATCCATCAATTTCATTAAGAACATAAGAATAAAAACATTATTAGAAGCAATCTCTACAAATATAATCATCACACCAACAAATTGAATTAAAAAGAGGCTTCTAGCATATATAGTGCACTTGCACTTCACAAGTTTACCAACTCTGGTTGATAATTTATGTCAACAATTTAAGAACATTAAATTGACTAAACAGTGGTTCCAGTGTGCTTGTCCTTTGGAGCTCAAGGAAAACAACGCTAACCCGATGGGTAAAACCCACGTTGGTCACCCTCGAACCCTATTTTCTTCAAGCCCTCCCTTGACACCTATTATATGGATGAAAATACATAAAAATACTATTAAGATTTAGAGGAAGGATAGAGCTCTTACCTGTGATATATGGTTAGTAGAATGGTGCCCTGGATTGATCACATTCCTAGGATTAAGATCGGGGAAATTTTGGGTAAAAAATGCTCTCCAATTTACCAATTGACAAATGGTAATTTTGTTTTTACGTTTTTATTTTATATAAATTTTTGAATTATTTTTTCCATTTGAAGTGTATTTTTACCTATATTGATATATTTCTTTTGAACTGGGTAACATTATTCACATGTGCAGCAATAGGTTATTACAAATTGGCGATAGTAATTGATTTTGGATGAACTGACGAGTTTTGTTTTATCACTTTTTTGGACTCATAAAAAATTAAACGAAAAAGGAACCCCCTTTGAGTTATCTTTTAGTTCTTTTCTAACTCTCGAAATATGAAAATATTGTCGAGCACTTGTCTTTTCGAACTTGTAAAAGCAAATGAAAATATGTCTACTCAGTATAAGTTTAACCCTTTTCTGGATTGAGATAGACTGGTTACGAAAAAATAATACCTTATTCAAACATGGCTAAGAGGTTCTCTTGAATATTGTTTTCAACCTTTTCAGATTCGAGAGACTACTTATGAAAAGGGACATCTGGAGTTTTCTTTTTTATCTATTTTTCAAACTCTCTAAACATGAAAAATGACGTCGAGTTTTACCTTCGCTAGACTCGTTAAAACATCAAACAATGATGTATTTGTCACCATGACAAGACCGAGATACTCCTTCCTAGAGCTCATTAAAAATACTAGGATGGATTCATCTAAAGGATGATATTATACGACAAGAATATGGTATCCTCTTCAAGCTTGATATTAAAAATAAAGAAGTACTCGCTAGAAATAGTGGAGAAAATGGAAGGAAACATATATCTTCTATTTTATGTGAAAGACAACATGTCGCTCTTGAACATGACACTTATCCGTATCTTGTTTCAGGTTTTGGACATCCTCACTTTCTCAATTGTCTTAATGGGTTCGGGAATTCCATTTGCCTCTTATTCAATTATATCATTTTTTCATCATGACATATGAACCTATTTTGAGTCAAATTCTGCCAAATTCTAGAGTCATGTCATTGATATTTTCAAGAGAAGTCCCCATATACAAATTCAAGCCACTTATACCCCATTTGTCTTTCTTTGCTTCAATCCTGAAGCACTCTTACCAGCTTTCCAAAATCTTATGTTTCGTGTCGATGATGTGGGAAACATTATTTCCCTCCTTCAAAGGATCACTTCATGTCAACTCCAACTCGTTATCCAGGAAGATGATCTAGAACTCCCTTTCAGTACCTTGGATATTGCATGCCTCAATGGCAGGTTCTTCACACTCGATAATAACTTCACATCATTGGCCTTTGATCGAATGATTCTTCAAGTGTTCAAATTCAACTTCAATATTCACACTTGTGGATTATGTTTTTGTACCTCGAGATCCATCTTCATCATTGGTGGTTTCTCCCATGCATGTTAACAGTTTACATCATCGACCGGTAATCAGGTGGTTTCTACCATGTTCGACTTCAACCCATCTATTCACATGGTGAGATTCGTACTTTTGTTGGATTGAGACAAAGATGAAGACCTTGGGTTTCATTTGATAAATCTAGGTTGCGTGGAGTTATTGAGTATTAATTATTTTAAACATGATCCTTTCTATATGAATGGTTGTGTCCATGTCGTGGATCCATTATTATTAGATTCTTACACTTTAAGCATACTTACATTAGAGATGCCATATATATTGTATTATGACTTATTTTCAGGTCTCTTGACAATGGTTTTCTTAATTCCTTGCCTTTTCTTGTAAAGCATTTTAGCCATCACTTCCCATTCATACTTCATGCTTTAGGGGGCATCTGTTATAAAGTCTTTTTTCACACTCCCGGTCTCGTATCGTGAAGTGTCACCCTTTTTGTCATCGATGCCACAAATGTCACAAAGTGATAAAATTTTTCGTCAATCATGTGTTCTCCATGAAACATGTTCAGAGCATCCCTGAAGAACAAAAGAAGACTTTCCTTGAAAAGATGATGAAAAGCTTGTGAAAAAACTTGTTTTGCAAGCCCAGCGTGTTTCCTATAACTAATGCCTCGTGCTTGTCACCATTGTCATTACACATGTCTAGCGCTTCCACCACGACTTTTATCAGGAAAATCTGGGTTGGTCCTCTTTGGGCAGTTTTTCCCAAAATTGAGGAGAAACTTCTCTCACTAGAAGGCTTGCTAATGACAATGTGGTTTTAGGTTGTTGATGATTGGAACAAGACCTCCCATTCTTGGCCCTAGATCCTCCTTCCATGGATCTCTCCCTTGATATGTGGAACTCCTCCCTCCTTTGATGGATCCTCAACTACCTCTCCTTCCCTATAAATGAAATCCCTACCCTCCACTCTTGATTGGTTGCCATCCTAGTATTGAATGGTGCCCAAATGTTGCACATTTGCAAAGGATAAGAAGTGTTTCAAGGTTAAGGCTTGGACTTTGTAATATCACTTGAAGGAGGCTTCCAACATCAAGGCTTCAGTGGTTGTAATTCTCCCTTTGTAAATATATTAATAATACAATATGTGCTTTCTTTCCCTAAATGTGTCAGTTATTATCGATTTATTGTAATGTTCTGATCGTTTACATAACTTGCACTAGAAAGTAATATGCTTTTTATACGTTTGTTGTCTCCACTTTTTCTTCCTTGCAAGCACTCATATACACCAACGAAGAGGAGATAGTGAGCTTGGAAGTGAAATAATCAAGGTTGACACCAAAGGCATTAGCATTAGAGAGAGGTATAAAATCTATCCTCCTTCGTATTTTCTAGTATAAGTTAGCAAATTTTGCACATAATTGTCTTTTTTGTTGCTACATCCTCCCATAGGACTAGAGGGGTTGTTTTTGTCCACAAAAAAATGTCAGTGCAACCTTCCAATGGGCCATGTATTATGCATATATTAAAAAAATCATTCAGTCATATCTTGATGATTTACCTGCACATTTCGCTAAACGTCATGACCATCTGGCCCACCTTCGAGTGATTTTTCTTCATTGTAAACACTATAATATCTAGTTAAATCCTCAAAAATGTGTCTTCTCCATTGAATCTAGTCATCTCTTAGGATTCTTAGTTTCCAAAGAAGGTATCTAAATTGATCCTCTGAAGGTGGAGGCTATTTTTAGTCTACCCCCTCCATCTACCTTACAACAACTGCAAATTTTTTAAGGGAAGGAAAAATTTCTTCATCGTTTCATCCTGAAATATGTTGAGATTTCCAAGGGTTTTACTCGCCTTCTGAAGAAAGGTGTCCCATTTATCTGGGATGAAATTTCCAAAAAATCCTTCGATGCATTAAAGATTGTACTCATCAACTTGCCTTTATTGCATCCCCTAACTATCTTCGCAATTGTTTCCTGTACTTGGCTGCCATTAATAGTACCATTTTTATGGTGTTGTTTCAAGATGATGACAATAGTAATGAGAATGTGGTATAATACATGATTCATAATCTCCTTGACAACGAGATTCACTATACCCATGTGGAGAAACTAGCCTTGGAAGCGGTCTACGTTGTCAAACGTTTCTGCCATTACATCCTTTTATGCAAAACCAAAGTGATATCTGATTGCAACCCCATGATTTATATTCTGAATCTCCATTTCCTTGGGGGAAAGTACTCCAAATGGATTTTTATGTTGTAGGATTTTGACTTGGATTTCACTAAAGCTAAGTAAAAAAAGTCCCTAGTTTTTACTGAATTGATTTGTGATCTTCCCTCTATAGACACAACCACCATATCTAATGAACTGACTCCTGATGAATCCCTCTTCCTCATCAGCTACCTCGATCCATGGTATGGATACATCATCACATATCTCCAAACCCATACTTTTAGACCAGATCTATCTATCTCTTAATGACATCGAATCTGGTACCAATCCCAACCTTATCGCATCATTAGGGATACCTTATACCATCATGTTGTGGATTCATCCCTTCAACGATGTTTAACACATAAGGAAGTTGAGAAAGCTTTAAATGATTGCCACTTTGGATCTTTTTGTGGTCATATGTCAAGATACACAATAGATCAAAATATCCTTTGAGTTGGTTATTTTTGGCCTTCCATATTTAAATATTATATTCTTGCAGTCCAAAAATTTCACGCTTGCTAAATATATAACCGGAAGAATTGAGCCCCACCTACTCCCTTACACCCAGTTATTACCGTTGGTCCATTTTCCAAATGGGGAATTTATTTAATGACTTATAACCCTGACTCAGTCGAAGGGCATGGATACATCATTATTGTCGTGGAATATTTCATAAAATGGTCTGAGGTGATGCCTACATACAATGCCAATGGTAAAATCGTAGCTTTATTCATATTCAATCATGTCATAGCTCGTTTCAGTGTTCCACAACACTGACCATGGCTCCCATTTCCATAATTTGATGATGAAAAAACTTACTTCTCAGTTTGGCTTACATCATGATAGCTCAACTCCATATTATCCACAAGCCAATGGCCAAGTTGAAGTTTTCAATAAAGTTTTAGTCACTATGCTTCACCAATTCGTTGGAATGCATAAAAGGAACTGACATATTATGTTTTTTTTTGGCTTTATGGGCATATCGAACCATTGCTATGATTACAACCAAATTCACACCTTTCCAGTTAGTGTATGGTCTAGAATCCACTATACCCAGTGAGTGTGAGATCCCATCATTAAGGCTAGTAGTCGAACTACTTCCCGGTACTTCACTTGAAGAATAAAGGTTGATTTACTTAGAACATCTTGACAAGACTCACAAATTTCCACGTTGGTAACTAAGACTCAAAAAAATACAAGTCAAAGCCGAATATGATAAAACTATAGCCCCTCGTGCATATGCAGAAGGTGACTTGGTCTTATTGTACGATCAAGATAACGATAAATTAGGTTCCGGAAAGTTTGAATCCATGTGGAATGGACCCTATATTTTCAAATGCGTGTTACAAAAGGGTGCATATGGGTTAATAGATTATGATGGAAATTATTTGTTTGAGCCCCACAATGGGCTCTACCACAAAAGGTATTATGCTTAATTTTGTGTATAAACTTTGTACATTAGTGTGTGTTTCATTAGTGTGCATTATTTTGGTGTGATTGTTTGCATGGTTTCAAACATGTTTTCCCCTGCTTACCGCATATTCCACTTCATTTGTAGATGTCGACAAACACCATTCCTTATGTTGGTTTTGTTGATGGCACTTTTTGCAGTACACAAAATCTATATTCCATTGCGTGGGCACTCTTTTCTCCCAATGATTAGTTAGTGAGTTTAAAAGGTATATGTTTAGGATGTACAACTAACAATATAGCAGAATATAGTGTGGTTATCGAACTATTTTCAGAAGCTATTGTTCTTGGTATTAGGGAGTTGGTTGTTAAACTTGATTCACAATTCCTTGTATTACAGTTAAACATTTCTTATTCCATTAGAAACCCTCAAGTTTTAAGAATGTATTTGCGTGTTCGTATCTTGGAAAGAAATTTTGATTACATAACATATCAACACATTCCAAGACATCTAAATACATTGACAGATACATTTTCAAATCACGTTTTAGATATAAATTTGAAACACGTGTAAAAAGAAAACCATGACATAATAGGAACATTAATATACATCAGGTGAAACATATATGTATATATATATATATATATATATATATATATATATATATATATATATATATATAAAGAGAGAGAGAGAGAGAGAGAGTTTACAAAATGTTTATTACATCAAAAAGAAAAATCTGTGTTCTGAGACACATGGCTCCTCGAGCCTACATAAGTAAAAAAATGAGATTAGGGACATATCTATCCAGCAACATGGTGCCAATGATAACATGATATAGCTCTAACAACTCAGCCCAATAGCCAGCGTAGTGTAGCTGATACTCCCATGATGTGCCTATGGTACCGGAGTGGTATGTAATCAATAGTCACATAATCTGGAATGCCTCTAGTCAAGGCCTCTAGGTTACGCTCCACCTCTACCATAGGATCGACTCCCTCCATGTATGGTGCATCCTTGAGCTAACATGTCATCCTCCTCACTATTTGATAAACCCATTGAGGTATCTCTAGTCCAACATCTGAAAAAATATCATAAGTCTCAATCTCATTTCACATAACTAAAAAATCAAAAAAATTGAAAAAAATTAAAAAATAGTTCTTTACCCGAGTCATTCCAGTATGTCCCTAGTGGAAGTGGGAGATTAGGGTCTCTTTTGGAATCTGTCCCTGCATAGGAAAAATCATATACCATGATGAGCTATTGTCATATTCATATGAAAAATACAGGTGGGAATGAAATTTGTTTACCACCTCCATGGCGAGGCATCAACTCTCCACGCCGTAGTAACTTTGGACCCCTGGGTCCGGGAGTGTCCACCTCCACCCACTGATATCTAAATAATGGTAAACGTTCTAGGAATAACGCTGCCAAAATCGATCTGTAGCCAAATTGTCGTATCTTACCTGTCTTGCATTTGGGGAGTTGATCCTTCATATTTGCTAGTAGCCTCTCGCACCAGTTGAAT